>OZ023207.1:16136608-16346608 GCA_963995525.1 Escarpia spicata | reverse complement strand
GACATCCCGACGCACGCAGAGCCGCCATTTTGTGGAGAAGGATCGTTACAGTGTCGCACGCGTCGCTGCGTTCCTCCGTCACACGTGGCTGAACACGAGGTCCAAGGGTCCCAATCGGACCACTGTCCGTCGATCACCGGACCAGAACTTGACTCTACAGACATGAGTAATGAACACATCAGTAACATGATGGCGTTAGGTAGATGCAGTAATTTGGATGAGATAATATAAAGTAGAAAATGTAAATTATGCAACGTTGTATGTATTCTCAATAAGGTTACAAATGCAAATCTTGTTTGCAAGATATGCGTTATATATACTGTTTTCCTAACATTACAATAATGGTGTATGTACTTATTGTTAAACCGCGTAGAACACACTAACTAATACATTGACAATATCTGATTTATTGTTATTGTCTAAATAATTCGTACGTATCCTGCCAATGTGATAAGGGAGATTACATGAATTTCCAAAGTGGGGCTGAGCTGTGAAATTGCCGCTTGTAACAATAGGTTAGATACAATGAAACGACAAATATACATTAGACAAAAAGACGGAGTCAAAGCCAAATTGCAAGTTATTTTTCACGAAGTAATGAAGTTGTGAGACATATCGTTAAATATGTTCTCTGACAGACGCCATCCCACCATTTGAGACGAATCGTGGACTAAACGATATTCATGGGTCCATCCTCAGTTTGATTAGATGGCATTGATTTGTAATAACGTCTTCAAATCTAGTAACATTTATTTATACACCATATATATATATATACAAAGCAGATCCAGGGGTGCTTACAAACTAAAAGATGATGTAAAAATGCATTACTTTGCCGTAATAATATCACAATACAGGGATTACATATGCTAACACAACTGCACATTTCGATTATTATGTGGGCCATATATAACATTAAGATGTACATGTATGTACCTAAAAGTACAATAAATTATGAAAAAGCCTGATTAAAGATACATGTTTTCAGGTCTCTCCTAAAAGTCACGTTGGCTTCTTAACTCTAGTGGAAGAGAGTTCCAGAGAATGCGAACTGCACATGAAAATACGCGTCGGCCGTACCGTTCCAGGTTAACTCTAGGAACAACCATGAAAAACTGGTCGGTCGAGCGAAGAGTACGACAGGGAACATATGCACATATACCATCGGCAAGTTACTGTGGAGTGTTTTCATACACCGCGCCGTGCATCAAGGTCAACAGTTTAAATTGAATTCGCTGTGCCACAGGTACCCAATGCAGCTGTCGTAGTACAGCCGTCATACTGTGTTGGTCACGCCGACGTAAGCAGAGGACGACACGCGCAGCTGATCGCTGGACCATGTGTAGTCGGTGCAAGAAGGTTCCAGTAATGCCGTACAGAGTCATTTGAGACGTATTGTAGGCTAAACGACAGTCATGGGTCCATCCTCTGTTTGATTAGACGGCTTTGATTGTTAATAACATCTTTGCTGTTGTAAAAATATAGTAATCGCGGAAGATGTAATCAGTTTATTTATATGGTTGTATAGTGACTGTTGTTTGTTGTATATTAACTTACCCTTGCACTTGCAGGTTGGTGATTTCCAGTCGCACGCTTTCATATTGTCGTTCCATACAAGCCCATCCGCGCACGGCCTGTTATCGTATATTACATGTGACGAACAGGTGACGTACACATGACATCCGTTGCAGGATTGGTAGTCGCCACTGCGTCGTTTCGCGCACGATCGAACGCAGTTTCTACCTGTGCTCGTGCATTTGCTTTCAACTGTAACACATATGTTAACATTTAGCGTACATGAAATAGCCCGCACACTTGAAAACATGCATTTACATGTGTACGCTTTCACATGCACAGGTGTCTCGGCACATACCCACACACAGACACAAACAAACAAACGTACGCAAGCACGAACACAAATAAACACTCAAACACACAAACACACACACAAGCACACTCACACTCACGCACACGCTCACGAGCGCACACACACGCGTTAACGAATTCACACACACGCACACATACACACACACGCACACAAACACGCACACAAACACGCACACAAACACACGCAAACACACACACAAACAAATATACACGGGACAATACAGAATACACGTTAAGCACCTGAATACATATCATATTTAGTAATTAATAACAAATAGTTCCCAATTCAAAACACTTTGTCCCAGAAATAGGTTTCATACATATCATATAACTCCTCAACTCTCAACTCCCTACCTGACAACAGCACCGACACTAGAACTGCCGCAATCACAAATATGCATCGAGTGCGTTTCATGGTACCACCTTGCGTTAGGTCTGCCGACGACTGAACGATTCTCACTGACCAAGAGCGGTATGATCGGTGTCGTACTGCCTGTCTTTTATCCACACTGGCAGGCAATAGCGACAAGGGGCGTGGTTACTTGACAAATGGCTATGACGGTTGAATGCGACGTGTGACCTTTGTTCGTCTTAAAGGTACGCGACCAGGTATGTAAACTTTCCCTTCTATAATGTTTAGCCATGGAAGAAAACAACACATACTATTTTGATAAAAGAAGTTGTTAAAAGTCAGTTGTATAAATTACATTGTGTAATACATTGTCTACCCCAGTATATTCATTATTCTATTGAATTATTAGACGAAACGGTTTACCTACGTTTCATCTAAATGATATGCATACATTGATTACGATATTGTATGATGATCGTGTATAAGCAACCGCGTTAGTAGTTTGATATTGGTAATTACAGATTTTATTGATGTTCTTTACCCGAAGAACACGAACAACAAACACGCATGTGAATATTCTAACACATCCACTAAGCAAAACGGCTGATCAAATAATAAAAAATAAATACGTTGGGCACGGAGAGAATAACCCCATCCTCCAATTTGAAGTTAGATTACGTTAATGAAATATAATTTATTATAATGATGTGTTTCGCATAATGAGTGCGATCACAAATATAACAATATTGCTTTCTGAATAGAAGGAACACGCCGTGCACTCGGGAATTTCCCCCAATCCTCTGTGTTAATCACGCGTTTATGTCGCCAATTACGGGTCAGTCTACCTTAATGTTCATTCAACCGTGGCGACTACCTGTCATATGAACTGTCTAATGTATTGGGTCATGTTGACCTAACCTGTCACCTACACTTTTGTGGTTTTCATCGACGTACAGTAAATATGTGAACAACAGTTTTAAGGTAATAACAATAATAAAGTTACGGAATATGTACATAGTTTGTATGTAGAAGTTTAGTTCCACGCATCTCTATTGGTTCCGAAGATTACTCGATAGCAATACTTCTGAGATTTGTTTCGCTTCAAAACTCAACGAATAATACGTTTGTCCTTTGCTTCTCGTTATACCGTGGAACACACATAGTTTATCTACGTTTAACATTACCATGTCGCCTCTAACTGGTAGAGCATACAAGCTGAATGTAGGAAATAATCAATACATGCATTCTTATTGTGTTTTTTTTCTAATGTAAATGTATGAATTAGTCAACGTGTTATTACTGAGTTGTTTGTTTATATAACGTACTCTTCATAAAACAATTGCGGATAATAAAACAACCACAAATTGTGTCATAGTAGAAACGCATCATTCATATAACGCTCCGTACACACATTCGCAGAAAACGGTGTCCCTAATATTATAAAATATAGAGATAAGTTCATATATAGCGCAATATCCAGTCCTAACGACAGTTCAAAATGCTTTACACGTTACCCCCTGACAGCCCTATTCAATAGAACATCATCTCGACTGCAATTAATGCGCGGAGACCATTCGTAAACACATATTAACCACTGTCGGTCAGGTACCCATTCGTACAGTTGAGTGAATTGCAGCAACGTAGAGTGAAAGAACTGCCCAAGTTGCTACACCTCAGCATAGGATTCGAACCCGTAAACATGTAAATGTTTGCATGTTCGCCGCACGCGCGTTTGTTGATTGCTATAAGATACGTTTTATGTTACAAATGATTTACGTTTGTCTAGCTTCCGGCATGAACCTTAAAAACCGAAATCCATAACCTGTGGGGAATTGTGAAACAATTAAAGGCATTACGTTGGATCCTAGATAAGTGATTAATCCCTGAAAGTTTGGGGCGCGAGATGTAAACCGTCAAGGAGGAAAATGCAAGCATGCACGCACGCTCGCGCACACGCACGCGCACACGCACTCACGCACACAAACAAACACACACACACACACACTCTCACAAACACACACCCGCACGCACACCCGCACGCACACGCACACGCACACGAACACACATTCAGACCCAGGCTCAACTCTGGATAGATGCATTGGCAGAAACAGATTCTTTCCGTTGCCCTATAATGAATTACTATCTGACGCAGTAAATCAGGATTGAGTGTGTTGTTATTCCGCCATTTACTGGTCAGTCTGCCATGGTGTGAACTCATCCGTGTCCAATGTTACCAGTCATGAACTTTCGCGTTAAACGTAGTCAGGTCAGACTGACCTAACCGATGCCCCCGTTCAACCCTGCGTATTGGGTATTTCCGATATTTAAACAGTAAAATAATACTGGCAACCGTATTTACAGTACACACAAATGTATATTGTTATTGATTATCTAGACATGTTCCCTGTTATTACCGTCGCAATACAGTACGGTGTTAAATATACGTTATTCCTCCTGCTTATGAATAACTTTTTGAAAGGTACCCTATCTTTATTTACAGAACACTTTCATAAGTAAATTTTATTGACATTGCCTGTGGTTAATTTATGCTTAGTGACATGTATATAATTTGAAAGGAATATATAGGCTTACGGTTCTGCATTGTATTGCCCCGATTCTATATTGTATGTACTTGAGGAAATATACATACTGTTTGTTAGTGCAAACTTCCATGTACTATCAAATTTCGATAATTAGTCATTTCTCAGCTAAGGACTTTGTCGATTGTATTCAACTTCGCGCACCAGGGATTCTGCTGATTCCACCAGCCGCAATACCACTGACATATCGCCTGGTTAAAAACGCTCAATGTAAGCGCAGCAAATTTCCTCGTTTACTTGTTTTTTTCAAGATTCGGCTGTTTGTGTTTTTGATTAATTACATGCATATACGATATGGCTCAGCTGCTCGTGACAATGGTCGAACGGATAATTATTGTAATTATAGTGGAAATCCATTTGTCTTTTATACGGAGCGCGGACGTCTGCATTGTTCTCACGGGTGATGCAGTCGCGACCCCCGACGTCAGATACTAGGAGAAATTAAACTGATTCAGCTACTTCTTCTTCTTCTTCGTCGTTCACTTATACGGGAACAAATATCGCCGTTGTGAATGATGCCGTCGTCCTCAAAGCCGTGATATCGCAATATAGTTTTTACATTTAGGGGGGGTGTAATCTGGCCACCCTTGCCGCCAGTTGCCATCCTGTAGTGGGCAGGCTGAAGTAGGTGGTCATTGGTTAATTGGTTCAACCAGCTTCCAGGCATTGCATAGGATTTCAGAAGGAGCAGTGCAGTCAACTACCACCCCTGCCTTGCGATGATGATTTCACTTACTGCAACATAACAATATTTTAGACTTGTCATCACTTATTGTCGGAATTTCCTTGGGAATTTCCTAACATTCTAATCATAGATACAGTCGTGAAGACGGATGTCTTCTACGGTAACACCCCCTAATTGATTGTGCTGTGATTACCGCCAGACGAGTTCCAATGTCAGTCTGACCTTCCACACCGTCGAGACATACCAAAATGTTGTTCTTCGAGCCAAATAAAGTTTCACGTCAAGTTGACCACGAACAATTCGTCGCCTTAAGCCGTGAGTCACAAACCAAAATGTTTGCCAACAGTACATTTCTGGGACAAATGTACACATATATATCTCCCAAATAGTAGGACAATTTTTGACATTATTGCAGCTTTCACAGGTTCTGCATAAATCCACGTTTCCTAACTATGTCCCCCTTTCCGGATCTGCAATTTTTCAGTGGAATTACTAAAGGGATTTGTGACCAGGAACCATCATCGGAACGTTAACCCAACACAAAATCCGTTGTTTAGCTTTATAACAACGTGATATATTGTAGTGAAGCGCGAGTTTCTCTGAATTGTGATTGCTAGAGAAAAAGTGTTACCTCTGATATTCTTGAGTCATTTTTGTAGTTTGCCGATTACAGAACACCTGTAGTGTACCGATATTACACATATGAGCACTATCAATTATCATCAAAGAGCCTAACGTTGACGTTATTGGAATAATACAACTGATATTTCTATTAAGTGTTTTGTAAACAACATAAATATTATTCTTTAACACCACTTAATTTGCTCTTGTTGCTAAGGTCAAACACAAGAATGTTACAGCCTCTTTGTCTTGGGGTAATGTGACCTGGGTCATTAATTAATTTGGAGTGCGATGATTTGTTGGTTACAGCAATCTGTGCTACTAACTCTCTCTTTCAAACCGCGTTTCTAAATAATGACAACATCGACATTAAGCCCCATTAAAAGGTCACTATTTCGTAAAATGAATCAGATCATTTAACATTTTTATTTTATATCATATTCTAAATACTACCCACTAGCGAGTAAATGCTGGAAAGACAACGACAGTTAAACATACTAGTAGTAAATTATTTCCCTTTCGTCAGAGGGTGGAGACAGGGTGGAAGGTGGAATTACGTCACTTCCGGTGGAAGGTCAAGTCAACGTCAAGGTCAAATGTGAAATGGCGCCCCTGGCGGATACAAGGTGAACTAAAATATATACCAATAAGCGATCAAGGTGTAGATTTTTGGTGTTGACACTACTGGTCGTTAACGGGTTCAACAGCATCTTCCGGCGCCGGAGTCGTAGCAAGAGCTCACGAAAGAGCAGCTTGTACATGACAAGAATGACTAGTGTGCAGAAACCTAGGTGCAGCATCATATAGAACTTCGCGGTCTTTGTCAAACCGAACGCACCTTTATGGCGACCAGTGTCGCCAGCGCAACCAGCGCTGTCACCACTAGCGCCACTTTCCCGCGACGCGGACTAAACGTGAACGAGTGCGGTCGAGCGATGCTCCAGTAGCGCTCCACCGCGGTCAACGTCAGAACACACAGGGAAAACTCAACGCCGAAGTTGAACGTCGACCACATGATTCCGTAGATGGGCTATTTCTTTCTCGCCACGCCCATGGCCGAAGTGACAGCGTAGCTGATGCATATCATTACATCAGTCAGAGCCAAGGCGAACATGTACATTCGGACGGATGATGTAAGTTTGCGAGCGTACACAGCTACCACTGGTAGATTGCCTGGGATGCCTGCTATGACGGTAGCAAACATACATATCCCAAGTGTGTCCATTGCAAATGACGCTACAGTTCCAGCGCGCGAATCATTCGACACGCTGATACTCCTTGTCGTCCAATTTTCCGGATTATCGTTGCTTCCTGTCAAACAAATAAAATGGCAATAATTGTGTAATAATACAATTGTATGTAGCTGCACTGTTGAATGAGACTCTTTTACATAAGGGTATCAATAGGAGATCAATATCAATTCATAATAATATATATATAGTAATGACGGTTCCTTGCCTCACTTAAGACTGATTGAAGACATTTAGATATTGATTTAACTGTTGTGACAGAAAACAGTAGTTATATAAATGTTCTTTCTTGCATATACCCATGCAGACGTGTAGAAAACTGTCTGGATGAATTATGTATGTATGTATGTCTGCATAAAATGCATATGTTATCATCAAAAATATATTAAAAGGAAAATAGACAAATACATTAACACCGGAATAAATCAACCTTTGGGGCTTCTCATCAGGCGAATAACCTGCTAGATGAGAAGGTTTGTAGATATGTATATTTGAGTTAGGTAAAAAATATTTACAAAGCAATGCGTTGTCAGTAGAGTAGAATGGACCAGTATAAAAAATTATTGTCAAATAGTGTTATTTCGTTTACGTTATGCACGTGTAATAATGTGCTCGATCGAGGAATTGTTTCATACGCTGTGGAGTTTAACTTAATTGATAGTAATAGTATAGGGAAGGTATAAAGGGTTGTATACATACGATTACAATTATATTGCCTACTTCTCCGGAAACCTTCACAAAACAACTGTATTGGTATATACTTATATTTCAAAACATAATTTTGTATATTGGAATATTGTTTGATGAGGGCTATCTGTGGTGTGCCTCCGCTTATGTATTGTGAAAACCCGTAACACAAAAAGGTCCTACTATGCAATACTCAACAATTCTATAACGTTGAATTGTATTAAATATATTTTAAGAAAATAGGGTTTTGATTTGATAATGATCCCCATGATTTATGGAAGAGGCTGCATAGTGATTGCGTGAATTTTATTTGGGGGAACCTCAAGGACATTGCAACTGAAATTAATAGCCTGTAGGTTAGGTATTTGTTGGCTAGTCTCAAGTCTCATTATGTTCCACCAACTTCGTAGCAATGCTCTTTGAGGAAACGAAGGAAATCGTTTCCGTCTGATGACTATCCACGACACTAATGACTCTCGTCAACACAATACATGCATTGCTCAATCCGTGCAGTTGTTGCACGAAGTTTCCAATGCATATTCGGTGGGATTATGATTATGGTATCAGTGTTGTCATGGCAAAGAATACCGTTATATAGTTGGTGGCGCTATAAAGAAAGCTGATCACAGAGCAGAACAATATTCCCATGGAGTTATACGAGGCAGTAAGATAATAATTATGTCGTTTGAATTCCCGTCTTGGAGGTCAGCAAATATTACAGAAATATATATTTAAGGTAGAAAGCATAGTTGGAAGAGCCGCTTATAGGAAGATTTATATATCAATTCGTCACCACATGATGATACACAGAACATGTTGATACACAGAACATGATGATACACAGAACATGTTGATACACAGAACATGATGATACACAGAACATGGTGATACATAGAACATGATGATACACAGAACATGATGATACATAGAACATGATGATACACAGAACATGATGATACATAGAACATGATGATACACAGAACATGATGATACACAGAACATATATCATGTTTCCAATCACGCTTAATGAGAATGGCGGACTTTTTCATTGGATGTGTGACGGATGAGATAAAATACAGTTTATCACTGTGACAGGTATAAATGGTTGCCATATATGTTCAGTACGTAGTGAATATATCTAGTATGATATTTCTCTCCCCTCATCAAAACATTGGTAAGTTAATGAGCATTTATTTTGCTCCTTCGGAAAACAATTAGGGTGTCAGAATTATATTATGATGACCACAATATATTGTTCTTCTTACGACAGGAAGTTTGATGTGATTCGTTTATGTTTGTCCACATTCAGAACCAAGAACCCACTTTGTAGACGTTTAGAGATAATTGAACTTGTTACCGATCCTAAATCGATATTTAACTAGAACCTAAATCTAACGATACGTTTTGCTTATGGAGAGGATATTCTAAATCCAAACCAATTATTTAATCAAATGATGTCCATATAACTTGTTAGGACATTTTGCAACTTTCTTTTTACTTAAATTATTCCGAATAAAAAAAAAGGAAACACATTTCACGTCGCATGGAGCTTACAACTTTTGTTCTGTTCTGCATAATGTCGGAGTCCGTTTGGTCAGATACCGAACTAGTAAGTATATAATGTGGAATTCATCAACATATCAACAGGCAACAGTAACTGGTAGGTAGAAAAAACCGCTGTGGTGTACACAGAAATGTAGAAAACGAATGTTTCTCGCGGTAAATGTATAAATAGGGTCGCCGCTTGCGTATATTGGAATCACCTAGTGAGATTTATCCATAAAACTCCAATAACTCTTGGAATATGGGGTATTCTGAAACAAATTACGTCTTACGACCTACAACTGCGCCCGTCGATTATTTCCGGAAAGTTTAACGCTCGATTTTCAAGGCAGTTAAGAATAAAATGTTACATTCACGCATACACTTGCTCTAGTATAGTAAGATTAGTAACATATGTTTAATTATTATTATTGTATTTTTTTCTTCCTTATGATATTCGTATTTACATGATCGATTGCAGTGTTTTGGTAACTGCTTCACATGCCAAAATTGCATCCGTCAACCTCTATAACTTATCGTTTATATTTAATTTTGCTTTACGGTACGATCTCATCGGTATGCAGAATAAAACTTGTTGACAGTAAGACAGTACTGATAGATTTGTGTATGAGCACAGCTAATAAATGTAGTTCCACTGACGGATATCTCTAGATTACGAAACCAGTGCAAAGTGCTATGACTTATTTTTTGCTATACGACCGTTGTAGATTTACGTTAACAACATTATGTTATTTAATGTTGGTTTAATTCAAATCAAGAAGCGCACACTTTTGAAGCCAGGTACGCATGATCAGAGCAGAATGAAATGAAACAAAGTTAAATTCACGAACTTGTTAAATGTTAAACATGGTAGTAAGGTAATGTGAACCTTGAATTTGTGTCGACGGGGATTCTACCACAACGATATTATTTGGACGAATGTCTTCTACATAGCAATCGTCGGATAAACCGTTAGTAGAAAACACATAATGTTGTATCGCAAATTGTACATGTTAATGTATCGTTCTCCGTTGATGTATTTAGAATCGTTGTAGCTATACTTGCAAGTGTTATGTAATGTTTACCATGTGGTTATCGTGAAAGTTATATTGTCAGTTTGTTGTTTTATTGTAAAATAGTTACATAGAGGCTATAGCGTACATGTAGTCTACAATACTTTCCACCCAAACGTGTTTTAAAAAATTATAAAAATAATTGATGAATTCATAGCATCGCCCATTGCATCGCCAATAGCATCGCGCGTCGCACGTTGTATTGCCCATAGCATTGCAAATATATTATCAACCATCCAGCGTCGATCTATTCGTCGCACATAACACTGTACATAGCATAGTGCATCTCGCATACTATCGCACATAGCTCGATCTCATCGCATATCGCTTCACCGCTCCCGGGAGTTGCTACTGTCCACAAACAACTGCTGTGGCCCTTCTCGGTCATCATATAAGTCGACTAATTAATGTTCATGTACACAATTATTTCACGCTTGGACATTCACCGCTAACATACAAAAGCATTATGTGCTATTCATTATTATTCTTTACATTGCGTATCTGAGCTCAGATTTTTGCGAATGAAGGCGCTACAGAACTGCATAATTGTAATTATTATTAATTCGTGTAACTTAACTTTATTATCGAAACCATACAAATAAAAAAAACCATAACATTATTGATATTTATATAACAAGTACATACGAATTAGTTCAAAATAATGACGCCATCTAAGAGCATCTTGTGATTCCAAGTATTCAAGGGTACGTTCAAAATGCGTTTACACTCTACGTTCAGAAAACCGAGCGACAGTCGGCCCACGCCGAAGAATGGTTCTGCCCAGTTCATCTGCGACGCGGTAAAAGGAGTTATGTTATAATATTATGTTACGCGTTTTTCTATCTCATGTTAATAAAATTATATTAAATTGTTTACTTGCATGCATGGTCACGTTATTTTAAAGTGTGCTTTCCTGATAACATATTGCAATTTGTTTCATGCTTTCGGTGCTTCCTACAAGGTATTAACGACAAGCTCATGGCCGCCCTTTTGAAAACAACATAGTTCACGCCTGTGTAGACTTATTTGAATATGTTATTGTCTCCTATTATGCTACGTGTGCCGGCCAGCTAAACCATGTAGTCAACATAATAATTGAAATTCTCAAGTTCATAATTACGCTATTTCATGGTGGAAGGTAAGTTGTTAGTTATGTTGGTGTTTATTCTGTGTTGTGCAACAGTGTTAACAAAATCTAAACATTACAAAACAATTGATAACACTTAAATAATTGTTTGTATATTATCTTATCATGTGGCAGAAACTTATATATATACATATTCAGTTAATAATAAGTAAGTACAGTGATATGGTAGGCCTACTGATCATTTTGTCGAGAAAATATATGCATGCATGCATGCATGTATGATTATATATATATATATATATATATTAATACGCTAAAGATTTTGTATTTTAATGTTACCTCGCTTCCTCTGCAATTCTACGAAGGTGGCGATGTGGTATTATGCATGTGTCGGCCTGTAGCATAGGCACTGTCCGAAATTCGTTAGCTACGCCTACTGTCTGTTAAATTTATTGACCTATCATGTCTCCTGTTGACTAGCAAAATTCCCTTAAAAAAAATTAAACCTTTAAACAAATGGATGCCGAACACTGGAGTGTTCAAACGTTCCGTCGTATATGTTCTTCAAATTCGAAACACGAAGTTTGTCTTTATGACAAAAACATAATTCAATGTTGTTTAAATGACAACTTTGTATACGAATGTATACTTCATTAGATGTCCTACGGCAACAGTAACACAATCCACACATCATGTTATCAACAATATAGGCAAAAGCAAATTAAAACGAATATCTCGCGCTTAATATTGATTGTGAGACCTCAACGTAGCGGACACGTAAGATAACAGAGCGTGATGTGGTGTCCAAGCGTGCGTTTTCCCAAAACAAGTTTTTTTTTGTACAGCAAAAGCTACGTCAAGCCATCAAAAATGGATACGAGCACGTGGTGCTTTTAAACATTCACACGAATATTTTGTTGAAAATCTTTCTAAAAAGTGTTTCGTTATGACGAAAATATAAGGCAATGTTACAACTGATTGCTTGATCTATGAGATGGCATTCCGCAATACTAATGTTAGTCACATGTATGGCCGTTATCAATACGGTTGTCGTGGCAACGGACGTGACGCGCATAGTTTTGATTGTGACGTAAGCAAACCGCGACGTACTGAATAAATCAATTAACTAAACAAGACATACTACATAGGTCAACTGGAATATAACTCAAAGTCAATTCCATACAATTCTAGCGTCATTTTCCTCAGTAGGCCGATTACAAAACAGCGGAAATGGAGTGAAGCTTACGAACGTTAACGTTATAAAGGTGTTTATTTGACGTCACTTGCCCTGCGAAACCATGCCGCAAGAACAGGTTTAACAAATCTGTTTTCACATAATAATAATAACAATAACAATTATTAATTTTTACAGAAACTATTACATTCGATTCGATTACATAACATATTGTCACAGTTTATATTATGAGGGTATAAAGCCATTAGTGGCTTATTAACCCTCACAATACATGTAATACATATGTGAATCTCATCGTGCAAGATAACAATTTGTGTAAGTGAAGAAACAAGAAAAACAGCAACATAAATAAGAGCAGTACTATTTTCATAAATAATTAATTTAACATTGCCCCCAAAGATTGTTATTTATATAATCCTATCATTAATATTATTTATTAAAACAATTTCTTGAGTTGACGTTTAAACGTCACAAATGCATAATTACAATCCACTGTTGTCGCCGTATAGTTCCATAATTTAACACCTCGATATCTCATGGTTTTATATAATGCATTAGTTTTTGAAATCTCTAATAACGGAAACATAGTCTTAGCAATTGTATACATATGCAGTACAACTGTGTATTCGTAGATTGTTCATATTGGTAAAATGGATAGCTTCTTGAAGAGTAACTGCTGGTCTGTGACCGCTGTGTGTGGAGCTGACATTATTAGCCGAATTGTATCCTTTTTTAAATTTGAATAGAGAACTAAAATGTGTTTATATGCTCCTCTCCACACTTCGATACAATATGATAGATATGGATATAACAATGCATAGTATATTGTTAGTGACGATGTCCACACCTAAACACGCGTACTGTCACTAATGTGAATAGATGCTTCAGTAGACAACGTGAGAACGATTCTTTTATCAGTATTGCATTGCTCAGTTAATAACAAATATTTAACATGTAATGCTATCAAAGAAAATAGTGGTGGTTAAATATAAATAGCATCAGGCCTTGCTACGTCTTTTAATCATAACATACATAGTCTATACAGTTTGTTTTCTAAGAATTATATCGTCAGCTGTAATCTTACGTCAGTGCCGGTGAAATTAGTAACGTTGCACTCAGCAAAAATATCATATATAATATATATATATATATATACGTGTGTGTGTGTGTGTGTGTGTGTGTGTTTGCGTGCGTGTGTGTGTGTGTGTGTGTCTTGTCTACATGTATATATGTTTGTCTGAATGATTTTATATATGTCTTTCGGTTTGTATTTATGCATCTATATATCCCTGTATGTATGCCTGTATTTGTTTTTCTGTTTGTGTGTCTGTCTGTGTGTCTGTATGTATGTAAGTATGTATGTATATATGTATGTATGTATGTATGTATGTATGTATGTATGTATGTATGTATGTATGTATGTATGTATGTATGTATGTATGTATGTATGTATGTATGTATGTATGTATGTGTGTATGCGTGTATGCGTGTATGCGTGTATGCGTGTATGCGTGTATGCGTGTATGCGTGTATGTGTGTATGTATGTATGTATGTATGTATGCATGTATGCATGTATGTATGTATAGATGTATGTATATATGTCTATATGTATATATGCATGCATGTATGTGTAAAGATATATATGTTTGTATGTATGCGTGTATGCATGTATGCATGTGTGCATGTATGCATGTATGCATGTATGCATTTATGCATGTATGCATTTAAGCATGTATGCATGTATGCTTGTATGCTTGTATGCATGTATGCATGTATGTATGTATTTATGTATCATACTAGAGAGCATGTTAAATGTATACCTATGTGTGGCCGCAGCTTGTTTATGCAACAATACCAACACATGACAACAGTTGTAAAGTTCGAAAAAAGGGCAAATGTTATTGCTGGATTACCTCATGGTAACCATACATCATATAAGTTGATCTGTGCATTATAATAACAGCATATTACTTAAAGCCAGCATTAAAAGATAACTTTTTACGTGCATTAAATATGAGGGTCCAACCGCCGATACAGTGGTAAATGTTCACAGCGGTATCGCCATCTAGCGATCAAATACTAAGATAAAAACTACCTAATATCAGTGACCACGTATAAAAATTCACAGCGGTGTCTCCATCTACCGATCACATACTAACACAAAACTACTTAACATCAGTGACCACAAGAACGCTGGAATACAGTTAAATAAAAGCAATGTAGCACCTTACTAATCTGGTAAGACTGGCACGCTATATGAAAGGAGGCATCAAGAATCATTTAAACCCATTTGCACATAAAACGTATCAACATAAATAGTATTAACATGACTTGTCCGAAGAGGAGGCGGAGAGGAGGTGGAGGTTTGAAATTTCTTCTCTCGTAAAAATGGAATGTCTTTGATGGCTGAAAAATCGAAGAGACCGAGCCAACTGTACTTCTCAGCATGCTCTTGCTGGACCAGTCCATTTGTTCGGGAAGAAAGGTTACTACCTAGCATCTACATAAAGTTAACTCTGTACCTAAGTGTGGCCGCAGCTTGATTGATGCAACAATACCAACACATGACAACAGTTGTAAATTTCCAAAAAGGGCACATTTTGTTGCCAAACAACCAGAAGGCATACAACTGGATATATGCGTTATAACAACATCATTAAAATATTGCTGTTTACATGAATCAAATGTGAGGGGCAGACCACCACAGGCACTGTTCCATGTGAATAACATACCCCCGCATCCAAAGCCACGATAGTCTATCTGACAGACCCAATTGTACTGTTCCTTGTCGTCCCCCACACCCAAGGCCAAGATAGCCTATCTGACAGACCCAACTGATGGTAGCCAACTACTTCATGCTAGATCCATGTAACTAATGTCCCCATCATCAATGAATAAGTCAACAAGCACCGGCTAAGCATGTCAGAGAGGAATGTCATTGTCATCTCACACTCACACTAACTTGACCTTTATACATTTTGGTGTAATATCCCCCAGGTGTCAGGCAGGCTGCCAGCTAATTGGCGAAATATGATGCAGATATTGGCATTTTATCAGCAAAGAAGTAAAGTTTGCCAGGTGTGGAACCCCGAGCCGGACGTATCATTTGATGACAGGGATAGGACAATTCTGAGATTGTGATTCAATTTCAAGGACAACAGTCCTGTTGGTTTGTTAGTGCTTGTAATGGTGCAAACCAGATATGGAATGGAAATTAACACAGAAAAAAAACTAATGACTAATAACAAAAATGCAATGATGTCCCGAATAACTGCCGATGTACACGAACTGGAAAAAGTAAGTCAATTCAAGTACTTCGGAGCTATCATCAATGACGAGGGTTCCAGGAACGAAATCCTTGCAAGATCTGCGCAAACATTAGCAGCACTGGCGAAATTGAGACCAGTTTGGAGAGACAAAAACATCGCACTGAAATCTAAACTTAAACTAATAGGTACACTGGTCCTTTCCATCTTTCTGTATGCGTGCGAATCATGGACTCTCACAGCGGAACTGCGAAGAAGAATTGCTGCATTGGAAATGAAGTGCTACTGAAGAATCATCGGTATTTCCTACACGGACTACAGCACCAACGATGAAATCAGAAAAATCATCACTCAACATGTGGGACATTACGAAGACCTGCTGACTAGAGTAAAAAAGAGGAAACTGAGATGGTATGACCATGTAACACGACCAAGCGGGCTCACACAAACAATATTACAGGGCACAGTGGCGGGGAAAAGAGATGGTCAGACAATATTGCAGAATGGACTGGGAAGACCTTTGCAGAAACTCAGACATTAGCACGCAACCGCAAAGATTGGCGTCGATTGGTGACACATTCAGCAATGCAGCGCCCCTGTGACCCAGGCGGGTTACGGGAGCAGTAAAGTAAAGTAAAATAATGGTATAAAGCAAGCTGCGTGGAATTTTGTATGTGTCCTGACAAAAACGTCAGACCATCCAACTGTATAAGATTATCTATACGTACACCTAGACGCCTGGTAATTTCCCCGATTCGAAAGAAACAATGAAATGCTAAAATAAACATAGCAGCTATGCAGCCTTGTAAAAAACCTGTCAGGTATAACAAACTTTGTTGCCGATACCATCTGAGCGAACTTGGAGAGTTTACTAACCCCACCTTCTTTTGAACCCCGATCAAAAGCTTTTAATATAAAAGCTGTCCGTTGGGTCTGGCAAGCCAATAATCTTGTGACTGAACGTTATTGCTGAAACGGCAGAAAAAATGGTTGATGTTGCATGTTGTGCTGAATACATGTGCGTTATGAAACCTGTAAGATGGGCATGTGATAGAGGCATTGTTTTGGTACTGAGTGCAATCAATCTAAGATAATATTTTGAGCCTTCCGAGAATGTATCGGATTAAAGCTCGCATAGTAGCTGCCAGCGATGATCTAATCAAATTGCGTTCTAATCTAGCAGTATGTTGGGCCTCAGTGACTCTAGCATTATTGTTGGACATCTAGCCACCTTGCGGTACGCTTTGTCTTCTATGAAATCATCTTCATAGAAGAAACGGCGAGAAAGCAAACTTGTAGACGACCAATGAGCGATTGTATGTCCCACAAAATGACTATACGACTCCTCGCTAGACGATTCACTAAAGTAGTTGCCTTTGCCTCCTTTTCTGCCAGTAACCTGAGCTCCAACTTTTGGGTGTCAATCTCAATGCCATTTATAGTCTGGCAGGTCGAGCGCATACATTTCTTTTCGTTGTTGAGAGGGATACCTAGATTCACCGACACCTGGTCGAACGACTGAAGGTATTGGAGACAGCCCGATTCATTTCCATTCACAAATATGAAATCGTCGAGTAAATGTGTAACATTCCTAACAGCAAAGTGGCGCTGTAACATCCACTGCACTGCTCAACTAAAACGCTCGAAAGTCTGATAGCTTATCGCAGAACCCATTAGTAGAACGTTGTCATGATAGAATTGCCCGTTCCAGGTATTGCCCAACAAATGGTAATCTTGAGGTTTAATTGATATTAACCAGAATGCATCTTTAATATCTAGCTTAGCGATGAGACAACCCTGTCCATATTATTGCACACGTTCTACAACACTGATTAGGGTTTCATATTAAACAGTAGTGAATACTTTAGATGTATAGACATTGATGGAGTCAACTCGTGGGAACGATAAATCATGATTCATCCTGAATTTACCTGGGTCATATTTGGGTGTTAATGCAAGGGGGATGTTTGGAAATATGAGCATGGTAACTGCAGATGATCACTGGCTATATGATGTAACTGTTTTATTGGAACCTGCTTTTGCCATGGTCAGTGCCTGCGGGGACCCAATATTGGTAATTTTCAGCGATAATCGCTGGCCTTGGTACTCCTCTAGATTTCGATAGTTTAGCAACATGTGGAGATTAATGAAACCTACATTCCAAATCTTTGTTTCACTTCAGTAGGAAGATTGCCCCCTATGGTCGGTATATGACATTGTAATTTGTTGACTGGGGTGGAAACTCACCCTCCCCACAGCACATGCATGACGTCATCGGCCCTGTCACTTACTGACTCTAATGGCTGAAATGAGTCTATTTCTTCACTTGGCTGAGTAACCTCCCCGTCCAGTGGAAGATCCGGTTCGCTGGCAGCAAACATCTTGACCTTTCCTGTTTCCCCATCACTGTTGTCGCAATGGAGTCTGCTGCAGCAACGATGGGATCTGGCTCGGAAGCGTTGTTTACAGTAGCACAGATGGCCCCATGACAACGTGTCACAGGACGGTTGCATGCGACAGCTGTCACGTCCTGTCCTCCCACTGCAGAGGCGACAAAAGTTTGACGCTTCTGCCGCGGCTGCATTCACCCACCAAATGGCGCAACCTGAATGAAATGGTGTTGTTCTGACCAAACTATATTAGGTAGAATGTGTCTATGTCGTGTTCATAATATGATCACATACTGGTAGCTGAATGGATACACATTCCTCTATGCCATCACACAATACGGATATTCAAACGGACATACACGTTTTCCTTAATATACTTTATTTATACACTCATATCCAGAGTAGGATTCTGTCAAGGGTGTTCACAACTAATAGCTATTAAGCATACCTAAGCTAAATGTATCAACACATACATAAAAATAATACTATTTAATGTATAAATAGATTATAAAATATTAATGAATAAATTATTATAAGTAATAGGCTAGTTAAACTAATTAAACGTATAGAAAGCTAGAATTGCATTAAAATATATAAACTTTACTAAACAAACCTAAACTAAATATATCAAGACCTACACAACATATAATAATAATAAGTAAATAAGTAGACAATAAAATATTAATTAGTAAATAATTAAAATAATAAGGTAGTATAATAGTACAAAATAACAGTTATAATAAATACTACGATGTGGAGAGTGAATAGTATAAAGACCTAGACATTAAAAGCAAGCTTGAAATAATGATTCTTAAGACGCGCTTAAATGTGTCCATGCCCTCGGTCAGACGCAGATTCTCAGGTAGCGCGTTCCCCAGAGTCGGCCCCGCTCGAGAGAATGAACGGCAGCCATATCGTTCGAGGTTGTGGAGCGGAACGGCCAGCAACGCGCGGTCGGCAGATCGTAGGGCGTGGCCAGGCACGTACGGCGTGATGAGCGACGCGAGGTACGTCGGCGTCCGATAGTGGAGGGCGCGAAACACAATGACGAGTAGTTTGTACTCATTGCGATACTTCAGGAGCAACCAGTGGCGCTATTGCAATGCGGCCGCCACGCTTCGCCGGTCGCCCCGCCTGATTCGCAGCACGATTCTGGTCGCCGAACGCTGCACCACCTCAAGACGGTGCAAGAGGCGGTCGTAGTCGAGCCGTGATTTAACAAGGGAGTGGACGAGAATCGAACATGGTGTAATTGTCAGGCTTGTTCATATCTTGGAAATACGAAATAGATTGGAGTAAGCAGTACGTCAGGCGTTCGATACTTGAGCCGACATGTTAAATCTGCTATCACTCCGATATCACGACCAGTCGGCGTCAGTGATATGGCGGACCCACTTACATCGATGGTAGACACTGCATAAGGCGAGCGGACAGAGGTAGAACGATAAACAATGGCTTCTGTTTTCATCGCGTTTAGTAGGATATGGTCGCAACTCAGCCAGCGTTTTATGTCACGCACACACTCGTAGATTTGTCGTACTGCATCAGCGTGATTCGATTGTTCTGGTGGTGCGGGTGGTTGAGGAGGTGGCGGTGGTTCTGGTGGTTGCGGCGGCTGCAGTGGCGCTGTTCTACCACAATTAAGTTATTTCTCTTCGTTCTGTGCCTGCGTACAAGGGCCGTGTACTTTTGTGCCCTGTGTACAGGGGTCGTGTACTATTCCTTATGTGTCTCGTGTACAAGGGCCGTGTACTCTTCCTTCTGTGCCCCGTGTACATGGGTCGTGTAATCTTTCTTCTGTGCTCCGTGTACAGGGGTGGTGTACTCTTCCTTCTCTGCCTCGTGTCCAGGAGCCGTGAACACTTCCTTCTGTGTACACACGTTGCACAGCTGCACAGTTTTCAACACATATGGCCCAACAGGTCCTGTGACCAGAAAATGTCAAAATATCTTATATTTGTTGTGCATCATCGGTATTTGCAGCTTCTGTTGTTGTTATCGCTTTAATTACCCCGAGCCGTTTGGCGGTGGTTCTGGTGGTTGCGGCGGCTGCAGTGGCGCTGTTCGACCACAATTAAGTTATTTCTCTGCGTTCTGTGCCTGCGTACAAGGGCCGTGTACTCTTCCTTTTGTGCCCTGAGTACAGGGGTCGTGTACTATTCCTTATGTGCCTCGTGTACAGGGGCCGTGTACTCTTCCTTCTGTGCCCCGTGTACATGGGTCGTGTAATCTTTCTTCTGTGCTCCGTCTACAGGGGTGGTGTACTCTTCCTTCTGTGCCTCGAGTCCAGGAGCCGTGAACTCTTCCTTCTGTGTACACACGTTGCACAGCTGCACAGTTTTCAACACATATGGCCCAACAGGTCCTGTGACCAGAAAATGTAAAAAGATCTTTTATTTGTTGTGCATCATCGGTATTTGCAGCTTCTGTTGTTGTTATCGCTTTAATTATCCCGAGCCGCTTGTAACCGGCGCCGCATCATACCTATGACACCTGAATGTCAATCCTCCACAGAGTATTAACTAATTATTCATGATGTTTTTTAACTACACCGAACATCCATTAATCACCACGATAACGCCGTATTCGCATACAATTTCAAACAAAGATCTAATATTCATTATCGAAAATGTTTCCCCAAACATTGCTGATCGACCTGACGTGACGTTGGCAACAAGAACATTGTGAACAACCATCCCTTCAGCATGATCACATACAACAGGACTGAATTACTGCTGATTAGATGTGCCTCTGTGATACGACATTACGCTTGAATCATCGTCGTCGGACTCGTAGCGGCTGTAGGGCTGGCAGGTCCAAGAAAAGACTAATTGCTGTACTGACTAATCCCCCGCCCCTGTTTACTGTGAGACGCAAAGCCTGCCTACAATATTTGATTGCAGTGGACATTCAAACATCTCCGCGTGTAACTAAGTGTGCGAGACCTACAATAATTGCATGTCTACTAAATACCCGGTCCGTGAAATCTAAATTGGATCAACTTCTCAATGTGCTTGATGACAACGAAATTGATATTCTAGCACTGACGTAAACCTGGCTGAGCCCGGGTGATACTAATCGGACAGAGATAAATTCGTTGTCACCGAACGGCTACAAATTTTACCACAAACCTCGTAGTGACAGAACTGGTGTTGGTGTCATCTACCGTGCGTCTTTCGAATGAGGCAACTTGCCACAAAGATACAGATCATTTGAAGTGATGTGTCTTCAGCTGATGTATAGATCATACTTTTTCCGGGTATGTGGTATCTACATTCCTCCACCGTCTGCCCGTAATGGTCTGAGCGCATCGATACTCATTGATGAATTCTCAGATTTTCAGCAGTGTTGCATGGGACATGACAACTTGGTGATTGTTGGAGATTTCAATATACCTGTTTTTTTTAATGATAAACAGACTGTACGCTTTCACAAAAGAATTTGTTCACATAGAATCTAATTGTCTCCATCAGAACGTGATGGGAAAGACACATTCACATGGTCACACTCTAGTCCTAATATTCACTCGATCCGAAGCAGACATCATTTGTGATATGGTGGTTGAGAATCCGGGTATATCCGACCACTCTGCAGTGACATTCAAGATACAAGGTTGTAAACCTTTTGCTCCTAAGAAACGGGCCAGCTTTAGATTATACCGCAATGTAAGTGCGTGTGACATGCAGGCAGACATTTCTCAGTCAGAGCTGTACATTACTCCAGCTGATGACTTGGATGGACTCGTTCGCAAGTATGACTAGGTCTTGCGCGGCTTGTTGGATAAACATGCTCCCTTAATGCAGACGGCGATCACGGTTCGACCCGATTTGAAATGGTACAACAAAGAGTTACGTAAGGCACTATGAACGTCGGAAATATGAACTCTATGCCGGAAATATGGACTTGAAATTCATCGACAGATGTTCAGACACTAGTGCACGGTCGCAAATAACTGTTTTCGTCAAGAAAAACATCGATACTATTCCAACAAGGTTGTTGAGGCTAGATCAAACCAAAATAAACTTTACAGCATTGTGCAAACATTGATGCACACTCGGGTGGACATGCCTCTCCAGAAGCTCGGGCTGAAGTTTTCCGAAATTACTTCCAAGAGAAAACTGCAAGTCTTTGCTGTGAACTATATCGCCGAGCGGGAGCACACCGTGATTCCCAGATCACCACTTATGAACATGATAGAAGGCTTCCGTTGGAGAGGCTGCCGCCAGCCTCTGAGGATGAGGTCAGAAACATTATTACATCATCTGCTCCTCGATTCTGCGCTCTCAATCCTCTGCCGACACTAATGCTAAAGAATTGCCTTGGCGCACTTGTTCCTGTCATTACCAGGATTGTGAACATCTCGCTGGCAACAGTAGATGTGTCAGCTAACTTGAAAGCTGCACTTGTGACTCCGCTTCTTAAGAAGCCATCCCTGGATACCTAATGTCTTACAAGCTACCGACCGATGTCTAATCTCATTTTCCTTTCCAAAGTAATTGAGAAGGTGGTGTCGTCACCTTTGTCACGTCACATGGCACAGCACAACCTATTTGAAGTGAATCAGTCAGCATACAGTAAGGGCCACAATAGAGAGACGGCACTGCTGAGAATCCAGAACAATTTACTCTTATATGCGGATAATCGGTGTTTCTCATATATAGTCCTCCTTGAATTGTCTGTTACCTTTGACAGGATTGACCACCAGGTGCTTGTGTCACGTCTGTCTAAGAAGATCGGCCTTTTAGGCACAACACTTAACTGGTTTACCTCGTATCTCGAAAACAGAAAACAAGCTATTAAGATTGGAGAAGCCATCTCGAACGTGTCGGTGCTGACATGCGGTGTACACCAAGGGTCAGTCTTGGGACCGTCACTGTTCACCAAATACACGGCTGGTGAACTGGGTTGCAAAATCCGACAACGTGGCTTGGATTTTCATATGTACGCTGACGATACACAGCTTTACACAACATTCAAGATCCCGACACATCTTTTGCCATATTCCAGATAGAAACATGCATTGCTGACATCAACGTTTGGATGACAGCAAACATACTTAAATTAAATGGTGATAAAACTGAAATTATGTTCACGGGATCAGAGGCACTGCGCAGAAAGATACCTAAAACAACAAAGATAAACATTGGAGACATGTGTAAAAAATCTTGGGGTCATGTTTGACGCTGGACTTGCAATGGATCAACAAATCAGTGCCATCTGTAGTTCTTCTGGTCTGCAAATCCGAAATGTGGGTAAAATCATCAAATTTCGACCGCCAGGAGCTGCTGAACAAATCATCCATTCATTTATAACGTCTAGACTGGATAGTTGTAATTCGCTGCTGTTCGGAATTAACAAGTGTCAGCTACGTAAACTGCAGTGCATTCAGAACACGAGTGATCGTCTATTCATACGAACAAGGAAACACGAGCACGTAACACCAATCCTGAAATATCTCCATTGGCTTCCCATCCAAGAAATAATTACATTTGAAATTCTCCTGATCACATTCAAGGTACTCGACGGATTTGCACAGCAATACATTTCTGAACGTCTTGTTGAGTATCCGCCCACACGCTCCCTCCAATCAAATTATGGTGGTCTGCTGACAGTTCCAACCATACTCAAGTCTTTCGGAGACAGCGCTATCTCCAATGCGGCCCCTGTACTTTGGAACAATCTGCCCCAGTCAGTCAAACAGTGTGACACTTTTGCTTTATTTAAGACGGCGCTGAAGACACACCTTTTTAAAATCGCTTTCACTATCTAAATGAGTGACGTATAATTGTGAACTTTTTTAAAGCGCTTTGAACAGAGAACAAAGGACTGGATACAGCGCTATATAAGACTTTATTATTATGAAATGACCCTTCAAAATACTGCTCTCTGGAGGACTTTTGACCCAAACTAAAATGTAGAGTTATACAAGTTTCCGTTGGTGGGATGGGTAGAACTCGCCATGGTAGTGGCGGCGGTGGCAGTAGCCCTGTTGGACCACAATTAATTATCACTCTTCGTTCTGTGTACACGGGCCGTTTACTCTTCCTTTTGTGCCCCGTGAACAGGGGCCGTGAAATCTTCCTTATAAGTACACATGTGGCAATGCTGCACAGTGTTCAACACCAGGGTTAACATATTATGAGATAACCGGTCCTGTAAAAGAGAAAATGTCAAAAGATCTGATATTTGTTGTGCATCAACGGTATATTCCCCTTTCTTTTCCGCTATTTATTTTCAGACTCGTATATTCGCACAAATTTGCACCTTCTGTTGTTGTTGTTCCTTTAATTCTCCAGAGTGGCTTGTAACCGGCGCCGCGACACGTCCTAGGAAACCTGAATGTAAATCCTCAATAGAGGTCTAAGTAATTATTAATTATGTTTTTCAACTACACCGAACAGCGGTCATTCACCACGATAACGCCGTATTCCCATACAATTTCAAACAAAGCCCTCATAATTATTTTTGAAAATGTATTCCCCGATGATCTATCTGGCCTAAATGACAGTTCAAAATATTGCTTTGCAGAGAACCAGCTCTCTCTCTCTCTCTCTCTCTCTCTCTCTCTCTCTCTCTCTCTGTCTCTGTCTCTCTCTCTCTCTCTCTCTCTCTCTCTCTCTCTCTCTCTCTCTCTCTCTCTCTCTCTCTCTCTCTCTCTCTCTCTCTCTTCTCTCTCTCTCTCTCTCTCTCTCTCTCTCTCTCTCTCTCTCTCTCTCTCTCTCTCTCTCTCTCTCTCTCTCTCTCTCTCTCTCTCTCTCTCTCTCTCTCTCTCTTCTCTCTCTCTCTCTCTCTCTCTCTCTCTCTCTCTCTCTCTCTCTCTCTCTCTCTCTAAAAATATCGGAACAATAAAATACGGGTATACACGGGAACTTCCGGAGTGTTCATGGGTAATACTCAACGAGGTACCCTACAGCAAACGCGGTTGTCTCTCCCGGCGTGTTCATGGTAAGACATAATTTGTGTCAACGGGTACCTCTCCCGGTGTGTGCACGAGTATCTCGCGCCGCCTTGCAGCATTACTAATGTATGCTATAGAATGCGGTCAATAGTGTTTCCGTCAGTGCGTTCAACGTTTCTCAGCTATATTTCTTAATTGTTTTAATAATTGCCTCAAAAATACGCAAAGTCGCAATTTTTGTAAACGTAAATACGCCAGGGATATTGATTTCTGGTGTATCTTCCGGAATACCGGCACATCACTCGGACTAGAGTTTAACATCTGGGACACAATCCCCTTCATCACCGGGAACATCTACCACTCTACCCCTCGACACAGCGAAAGTCTCCAACACTACTCCTCAACACAGAGAACATTATCAACAACCCCCATGACACTATGAATGACTAAACCTTTCAACGACTTGAACATCTACAACACTACCCCCTCGACACAGCGAACATTACCAACAAACCCCCATGACACTATGAATGACTAAACCTTTCAACGACTTGAACAGCTACAACACTACCCCCTCGACACAGCGAACATTACTAACAAATCCCCACGACAATGTGAATGACACTACCCTTCAACGCCTTTGTCATCTCCAACTCTACCCACTCGACACCGCGACAATATCCAACATTGCTGTCTTGACACCACCAATAAATCCAACACTATCCCTCAACACCATGAGCATGTACAACAATACCCCTCAACACCGATAACATTTCCAACACTACCCAACAACACCGCGAACATTTCCAGCACTAGCCTCTCGACACCGCAATATCTCCAACACTGCTCTCTCGACACCGCGAACATCTCAAACTTAACTCCCTCAACAGTGTAAACATGTCTAACATTACTCCATCGACGCCGCGATATACTCCACCACTCCCCTCTCAACACCGCCAATAATTCATACAATACCCTCGTCGACACCGCGTACATATCCTACACCCGGTGGTTCTAATCGTGACGGTGGTTTAGGTGGTGGCAGTGGTTCCAGTGGTGGCGGTGGTTCTGTTGGTGGCGGTGGTTCGGATTGTGGCGGTTGTTCCAATGGTGGCATTTGTTCAGGTGATGGCAGTTGTACCACTGGTGGCGGTGGTTCTGGTGGTGGCGGTGGTTTTAGTATTTGCCGTTGTGCTAGTGGTTGTGGTGTTTCGGGTGGTGGCGGTGGTTATTGTGATGGAGTGGTGAACTCTTCCTTCTATGTACACATGTGGCAATGCTGCACAGTGTTCAACACCAGGCTTAACATATAATGGGCCAACCGGTCCTGTAAAACAGAACATGTCAAGATATATTATATTTGTTGTGCATCAACGGTATACATCCCTTTCCTTTCCGCTATTTATTTTCAGACTCGTATATTCGCACAAATTTGCACCTTCTGTTCTTGTTGTCGCTTTAATTCTCCAGAGCCGCTTGTAATCGGCGCCGCAACACGTAATAGAAAACCTGAATGTCAATCCTCAATAGACTACTAACTAATTATTAATTATGTTTTTCAACTACACCGAACAGCGGTCGTTCACCACGATAACGCGGTATTCCCATACAATTTCAAACAAAGACCTGGTAATTATTATCGAAAATGTATTCCATGTCGATGTATCTGGCCTAAGTGACAGTTCAAAATATTGCTGGGCAGAGAACTTTTGATGCAAATGAAGTGTAGAATTAAACGTTTCCGATAGTGGAATGTACAGAACTCGCCATGGCCCAGGGAGTTAAGACGGTGACAGGGAAGTTCGTTTGTGAAAGCGCCGTATTCATTAGTTGCATAGGATGCGGTCAATAGAGCAAATGCGCTAAAATTGTCTGAGTTTTATTTCAGCATGTGTTGAATTGTTGCCATTTTAAATAGACAAATTAGCGAGACCAGTTAGTGGGACATAGATGAACAATCGTTTCACCTTGTCCGTGTATGTACGTACGTCTGCTGCTGTCTGTGTCTGACAGTCTGCCTCGCTCCTTATTTCTCTCTCTCTCTCTCTATATATATATACAGTGTATATATATATATATATATATATATCTGTCAACACAGACATCACTTCCTACAGCACACATGACAGACACATGACAGACAGACACACACACGGACACGCACTTCTCATCCTTCGTAATTCGCACAAATTGCTCATTAGCCATGAGTCGGCGCAGTCAATCAGATCCTCTGAATAAAAAGAAGTCCTATTCAGTTTTAAATATTATATTATACTACATTATATATTACCGAAATGGTTGATTACGAACGACAGGAGAACGAATCAATTTATATTTGCGAATTGTAGGATATCGTAACAAAATATCGGTCGAACAATACAATACGGGTATCCACGGGAGAATCCCGGTGAGTTCATGGGTAATACTCCAGGAGTGTCCACGGGGAACACGTCTGGTGTGTTCAGGGATAACACTCCAGGAGTGTCCATTGTTAACACAACGCGTATGTTTTCGGCCGTCGTATCCTAACTTGTGCAAATTCGTTCACAATACGTCGCCCCCTTTCCATTCCGCACCGGCCAACGTAATGAAGCCAAGGCTCCCAGTTCCCAGCAGCATCGAAAGTTTCTATGACCAAGGAGGCGGTTCGGGTTATCTAGGGTTACGCACAGGGAGGGCTAAGAATCTCTCGCCGAGAGAAGGTATGTAGACTAAAGATAGCAACACATAACTTTAGAACACTACTAAGAGATGAACAGATAAAAGAACTTGAGGAAGGACTTAGGGAAACCAGGTTGGTATAGGATGTGATCGGGATCGGAAAGGTCAGAAGAAGAGAGGGGTGATTCACTACCTTACAAAGCGGACATATACTATACCATTCCGTGGTGAATAAAGGCCAAGCAGAAGTAGGCTTTCTCATTAACAAGAAATGGAAAGACATGTAAACTCCATCAGCCTCAATGTGGCAGATCTTGTTTTATGCATAATAAAACGCTACAAACAGAAAACAGTACAAGCATATGCAGCAACAACATCATATTCAGAAGAAGACACAAACCTCTTCTACAACGACGTGGGCGAGACCTTTGAAAAGCCAAACCACTACACGGTAGTGATGAGCGACTTTAATTCGTATGAAGAGAAACGAACAAACATTTCGTAAAGGGCAACTGATAAATTTGGCCTAGTTGTGAGAAACGAAAGAGGCGACACCTTGGTAGAATAGGCAACATCATGAAAGTAAAAAGTACAGAAGAAAGCAGGGAGGAGATGGACGTGGAAAAGCCAAAATGGAGAAACGGAGAACGAACTTGACTATATCCTAACAAACAGGCCAGACATGGTCACTGACGTAACTGTCGTCAACCAAGTCAACATCGGAAGTGACCACAGAATAGCCATGAGCAACAGGAAACTGGATAGCAAGGTTTAAAGAAAGAAGTTGCTAAACAGCAGACCACCAAGTGCAGATACCACACAAATGAGAACAAAAAAGATCTTATTCCAACTCGAACCGCGAACTCGATTGAAGACACTACAAGAACGAGCGACATCGTCGCCATGAGCAAAAACGTTACTGAGATGATCCACCTAAATGCGACGAGTGTAGCCAAAGCAATCAACAAGCATGTAATGACGACAATATCGCCACCTGCACGATCACTAATGAAGAAACGACGAGAAATGGAGGATAACGGCGAACGTAAACAACAAATAGAGTATGAAGAAATATACAAGACCATCAAAAAGAAAGCGAAGAGGATACACGGAAGTACAAATAAGAGATCATAGTAGAAATAAATATAGCATCAACGACCAGAAGAAAAACAGAAGTACACATGCACTTGGCCGATTCAGAGTGATAGAGGGACAGCATGTCACATGGTATAGGAAAACATATAGTGGGAGGAAGAAGGACCGTGAGAGTGCCGTGGTGATCAGACGTGAGGAAAGGGAAACAGGTGGATAAAAGATATAGGGAGATTGAGAGAGAAGGGGGAGTTAAGTAGACAGGTGAGTATATGGATATAGAGCTATAAGGAACGAAAGAAGGGAAGTGTGAGGTTGGTAAAAAGCAGGATAGAAGGAAATTGATAGGGATTCGGGATTAGAGACATAGACATAGATAGAGAGAGCGAGAGAAAGAGAGATAATGACGTGGATGAAAGGGAGTGAAGGAGATATGAGAGATAAACTGGGGAGGGAGGGGGAGAAGAGAATAGTGATACTGTAATCATTTATCCACAGGATCGCACATATATTTTAAATAACTAATGTTAATATGTACATGTGAAACGGTTGTATCGATTGCTCACAGCCACAGTTGACGCACAAATGCCGCTGTTATGAGAAATATAACACCGAAGTGTTTGTGAACGCATTATATTGATTTATGTTGTATATGCGCCACATACACACTAGCAGCTGAAGGGACGATTGGTTCTTGTATCATACTCACTGTCCGTTTCAACGATGTTAAGTTGCCTGCCCTTGACATGGAATAGGTAGAAAGAGAGAGAGAGAGAGAGAGGAGAGAGAGAGGAGAGAGAGGAGAGAGAGAGGAGAGAGAGAGAGGAGAGAGAGAGAGAGAGAGGGAGGGAGAGAGAGAGGGAGAGATATAGATAGAGAAAAAAGAGAGAAGGACACAGAGAGACAGGGAGAGAGAGAGAGAGAGAGAGAGAGAGAGAGTGGAGGAAGGAGGAGGAAGAGAAGGCAAAAGAGTGAGGGAGTGAGGGACAGAAGTAGAGAAAGGGTTGAGAAGGAAACATTAGGGACATACAAAATGCGGAGGGAAAAGAGAGCATAAAACTTGTACGAGATGTAGGAGGCAACGGTCATTTAGTCGAGTCATACATCAATAATTTGACGTCATTAACTGGTGCATTAGGTAGTTGTTGTATAAGTCTTTATCGCAATAGATTGGCTCGCTGTCCTGTCTGCTTTCATGAGACGCCGGGACACACACTGCAATATACCAGCTTTCATTTGGTGACAAACCATGTCATGCCATCATATAAACAAACGTGTGACAACTCGCTTTAACTACCTAATCCCGATATGCAACAACCCTTTGTGTGATACGGTGATATTATTGATTGTCAACAGTCGTAAGTGACATAATTGTCGTTGTTATGATAACAAACAACATCGCAGTGCCTGTGACAATACACAATTGATTATGTTGTGTGTCTGTCATAGACACATGTGTAGTTAATGGGACGGTTCGTTCTTGTATCACATCCACTGTCCGTCTCAACGATGTAAAGTTGCCTACCCTTGACAAGGAATTGTACCGTGATTATGGGCGAGAAGACGGGGAGGATGACGTTCGCCTCTCCGTGGAGGCTGACGTTTGCTCGGTCCTTTCTGTCAGCTGTGTTTCTGCTGCCGGCCGTACTCCTGACCCTCGGCAGCACGACAAGCGACGTCAACGGACAAGGTGAGCTAACACTACGCAAGTGTATTGGAGCGCCGTGGTGTAGTACATAGAACACAAACACCGGGCTAGAAGAGGCTTGCTGCTGTCTCAAAAAAGGGTAAATTCGTTCACGCCACGTTGACTCTGTTCACTCAGTTGTATAACTGTGTACATATCAATATATAATGGTGGATATGTTTAAATGAATAGTCTTCGCGCATAATTGTAGTATGGCTGAATGCTTCCATGAAAACACAACATTTTGATGGCATACATATTTCTGCCAGAGTGGACGTGGACAAGATTTTGATCACACATAAGTTGATGTATAACCCTTTACCGTAAAATAATAATTATGTAGACTTCGTGTAGACTGCTACTAATATCTTCTAATATATAATATCGATTCCATTAGCAGATGTTTTGACTAAGAAATAGTTAAATTAATAATATTCAAATATAAGAAAGTATCCATACCGCAAACCAGATGCACAAACTGAAGGAAGCTGCCACAAAAGTAACTTCACCAAGTGGGATTGTATATCTAAAGATCGGATAATAGGGTAGGCCTACTGTTAGTAACGTTGAGTGTTCAGTCTTACAGGCAACGAGGTGTGACAAAGTCACAGCAATTCAACCAGTCTACTACCATGTATGTATGTATATATGTATAGTATGCGCGTGTTTGTGTGTGTATGTGTTCTTGCGTGCGTGAACGTTTGTGTGATAGAGACAGTAAGTGTGAATGTATGTGTGTTTGAGTATGAGTGTGTGTGTGTGAGTGCTTTTATGAATGTGAGTTTGTGTGTTATTATGTGTGTGAGTGTATGTATGTGTGTGTGAGAGTGTGTGTGTGTGTGTGTGTGTGTGTGTGTGTGTGTGTGTGTGTGTGAGTGTGTGTGTGTGTGTGTGTGTGTGTGTGTGTGTGTGTGTGTGTGTGCGTGCGTACTAACTGCCGTCACCACTACTACCACCAACATCAACGCTTCTGTGTGTGTGTGTGTGTGTGTGCGTGTGCGTGCGGGTGTGTGTGTGTGTGTACTAACTGCCGTCACCACACCACCACCACTACCACAGCCACCACCACCACCACCACCACCTCCACCGCTTCTGTGTGGTTGTGTGTGTGTTTGTGTGTGTGAGTGTGTCTGTATGTGTATGTGTGTGTGTGTGTGTGTGTACTAACTGCCGTCACCACACCACCACTACCACCGCTTCAGTGTGTGTGTGTGTTTGTATTTGTGTGCGTGTGTACCAACTGCCGTCACCACCACCACCACCACCACAGCTTCTGTGTGGTTGTGTGTGTGTATGTGTGTGTGTGTGTGTGTGTGTGTGTGTGTGTGTGTGTGTGTGTGTGTGTGTGTGTGTGTGAGAGAGAGAGAATATGTGTGAGTATGTGTGAGTGTTTATATGTGTGTGAGTAAGTGTGTTTTATGTGGTGAGTATGTGTGTGTCTGTATGTGTGTGTCTATATGTGTATGAGTGTGTGTTTACATGTGTTTGAGAGAGAGAGAGAGAGAGAGAGAGTGTGTGTGTGTGTGTGTGTGTGTGGTGAGTGTGCGTAAGTGTGTACGTGAGCGTGTATACGTGTGCTTGTGTATGTGTGCATATATATGTATAATATGCGCGCGTGCGTGTGTGAGTGTGTGTGTGTGTGTGTGCTTGCGTGCGTGAACGTATGTGTGATAGAGAAAGTATGTGTGAATGTATGTGTGTTTGAATATGAGTGTGTTTGTTTGTGTGTGAGTGTATGTGTGTGTGAGAGAGAGAGACAAAGAGTATGTGTGAGTGTTTTTATGTGTGTGAGTAAATGGGATTTATGTGTGTGAGTATGTGTGTCTATATGTGTATGTGTGTGTGTGTGTCTGTGTGTGTGTGTGTGTGTGCATGTGTTTGAGAGAGAGATATATATACATACATATATATATATATAGAGAGAGAGAGAGAGAGAGAGAGAGAGAGAGAGAGAGAGAGAGAGAGAGAGAGAGAGAGAGAGAGAGAGAGAGAGAGAGAGAGAGAGAGAGAGAGAGAGAGAGAGAGAGAGAGAGAGAGAGAGAGAGAGAGAGAGAGAGAGAGAGAGAGAGAGAGAGAGAGAGAGAGAGAGAGAGAGAGAGAGAGAGAGAGAGAGAGAGAGAGAGAGAGAGAGAGAGAGAGAGAGATAGAGAGAGAGTGAGATTTTGAATTTTGCGTATCACAGCATCTGGGACACCACGTTCTAGTATATATAATCACGCAGTGTTAAGCACATTGACTATGTGATTATGTGTGCGTGCGTTTGTGCATGCGAATGTGTGCGTGTGAGTGTGCGGTTGCGTGTGAGAGCATGTGTGTATGTGTGTGTGTGTGTGTGTGTGTGTGTGTGTGTGTGTGTGTGTGTGTGTGTGTGTGTGTGTGTGTGTGTGTGTGTGTTTGAGTGCATTAATGATTTGTTGATGTGTTTGTTTATTTGTGTATGGCAAGCATGCATATGTGTATATGTGTAGTTGTGTATGTGTTCACGTTGTTATGGGTACATGTATGTATGTGTATATGTATGTGTGCATGTATGTGTGTATGTATGTATGTATGTATGTATGTATGTACGTATGTAGGTATGCGTGTATGCGTGTATGCGTGTATTCGTGTATGCGTGTATGCGTGTATGCGTGTATGCGTGTATGCGTGTATGCGTGTATGTGTGTATGCGTGTATGCAGGTATGCAGGTATGCAGGTATGTAGGTACGCGTGCGAGCGTGCGAGCGTGCGTGCGTGCGTGCGTGTGTGCGTGTGTGCGCGTGTGCGCGTGTGCGCGTGTGCGCGTGTGCGCGTGTGCGCGTGTGCGCGTGTGCGCGTGTGCGTGCGTGCGTGCGTGCATGCGTGCGTGCATGCATGTATGCACGTATGTACGTCTGTACGTATGTACGTATGTACGTATGTACGTGTGTACGCATGTATGTATGTACGCATGTATGTATGTGTGTATGCATGTATGCAAGTATGCAAGTATGCATGTATATATGTATTTATGTTAGTATGCATGTATGTATTTATGTATCATATTAGAGTGCGAGTTAACTGTGTACCTGTGTGTGGCCTCAGCTTGTTTGATGTAACAATACCAACACATGACAACAGTTGTAAAGTTCGAAAAAGGGCACATTTTATTGTCGGATCACCTCATGGAAACCATAAATCATATAACTTGATATATGCATTATAACAACAGTATATGAATTAAAGCCCGCACTGTCCCATGTGAATAGCTTCCCCCCGCCCCCAAGGTCATGATAGCCATTATGACAGATCCAAATGATGGTCGCCAACTATTTCATGCTAGATCCATGTAATTAATTTTCCCATCACCAATGATAGGAATTAGTCAACCTACACCGGCTGACCATGCCAGGGAGGAATGTCATTGTTAACTCACACTATTTGACTAATAACATAGTGATGCATAACCGGCGTTATGCATCACTATCTAACTGACCACAATACATGAGCAACATGCGATATATCATGTCAAAATCATGGGACTTAATGTGTCCGGCTTACGCAGCAAAACAGAGTTGGGTATATTGGACAATTAAATTTAGGAATTTGACTTTGTTTGCCTTAGTGAAACTAAAACTGATGTCATGGAATCGGAAAAATTGTACACCTATTACAAGGGAAAGAAAACAAAACAAACACAAATATGGAGGTATCCATGCTATATGTGTATTCGTAAAATAAAAATACAGCAAACTTGTTAATACAGTACAGAATACATGCTCCGAAAGTATTATGTGGCTCAAAGTTGATAAAGAAGACTTTTGCCATGAGTTTATCCTTGGGGCGGTGTACATACCACATGAAGGCTCTATTCACTGTCCTGATGACATCTCTGATAATGTGGCCAGTGATGTTATTGCCATGAACTTTATGCATGACGTGCCAATACTTATGATAGGTGCTTTCAATTCTAGAACAGGAACTTTAGAAGACTTCATTTCTATTGAAGAAGGTTTAGCAACTGAAGGTAGCATTGAATTGGCTAAAATGAAATGTTTGAATCAAAACAAATTAGAATGCCTAGGATTCGCCACGGAAAGACACAACCTAGACAAAGTTGTAAACAACAATGGCTATAAACTCATAAGATTGTGTAAAGATCTGGATTGACAAATAATCAATGGTAGGTTTGGTAATGATCAAGGTGTAGGTGACTCCGCCTCTCAAAATGCGTCGAGTAAAAGTGTTGTTGACTGTGCTATAGAATCCACTTCTATTTCCCCAAAAGTTTTACATTTTCATGTTGATACTTTTGATCAATGTTTATCTGATGCGCATATTCCCATATGAGTGACACTAAAACTTGATGGAAAAACTGATAATATTATAAATGATACATTTATTTACAATAAATATTATAAGCCAGTCAATACAAGATGGAAGCCAGCAAAAGCAGGAGAATACAAAACTAATTTCAATAAACAGGACATTGTTAATTTGGAAGCTAAGTTAGAAAGCGTTGAACTAAATGCCCTATCACAGAGGAAAATAGATGGCCTGGACACCGATATATGTAACATCTATATAACTACTGCAAATAATATTGGTATTTGCAAAGAATCAGTAGAACTAAGAGAACAGAATATTGGAGAGAAAAGGGTAGACTAAAGAAAATTTAAACCGAGAAAGCTAATGCAGAGTTAAGAGATATGGCCAAGGGGTATAAACACTTTATCAAAAAAAATCCAAATGCTACTATAAACAATTACATGAAAACTTACGCAACCTAAAACATAGCCAACCTGCAGAATACTGGGGCATACTTAATAAAGCAAGTAATAGCACAGAAAAATGTGGAAATATTTCACAGGGTATGTTTATGAACCACTTTGAAAAACTTGGTGAAAAACAAGAAAATGTAACTACAGCTAGTGAGATACCTTTCGACCCAATAATGATTACCCAGTCAATAAAAGAACACATAAATATAACTTTCTCATAAGGTGAAGTACTATCAATAATGAAAAAACTTAAAAATAAAAAGGAATGTGGTATTGATAATGTTATAAATGAATACTCGAAAACCAGCCCCATTGAAGTAGTTGACATTATAGTTACAATGTTTAACCTTCTGCTATTATCTGGCTTTGTGCCAACTGATAGGTGCATTGGGATCATTAAGCCCATATATAAAAAGAAGGGGTCAATTGATAAACCAAACAACTATCGTGACATTACACTAATAAGCTGCATAAGCAAGCTGTTTACAGCCTCTATTAATGCAAGATAGACCACATACCTAGATGAAGCGAATATCATAGGTGAAGAACAGGCAGGATTCAGAGAGGGGTACACTACCCTTGATCATATATGCGGTTTACACTCATTGGTTGAATTGTATTTGTCTCGTCGCAAAAGGCTCTACTGTGCCTTCATTGTTTACAGAAAAGCATTTGATCTAGTAGAGAGATCCTCACTGTGGTCAAAGTTAATTTCTGGTTGTATTAATGGTAATGTGTTGAAGGTTGTATACAACATGTACGAAAATGCTAAGTCATGTGTAAAGCAGGGCCAGGACCAGTCAGCTTTCTTTTCATGAGATGTCGGGGTGCGTCAATGAGATAACCTATCTCCTTTGCTATTTGCCATTTACCTTAATGATTTTGAACACTCTGTAAGTCATAAATATAAGAGACTTGACATGCTGGCTGGTGAAATCCACAACAAACCTAGTAATGATGATGCATTAATGTTCTTGAAATTGTATGTTTTACTTTATGCTGATAATAGTATTGTTATGGCAGAAACACCTACAAATTAACAGGCTGCATTATATGCTGCGTGTGATTATTACCAAACGTGGCACCTATCTGTTAATACTAGTAAAACAAAGGTTATTATCTTCTCTCGTGGAAAGGTCGGATCACACACATACTTCTTGTTTGGACAAAACTAACTATAAATAATTGACAGCTGCATCTATTTGGGAACCAGTTTACATTATAATGGACGGTTTAACAAAGCCATAACAAAACAAGTTAACCAAGATAGGCAAGCAATGTTCAATCTGACAACTAAAGCTACATTTACCATTATACATACAATGTGAACTGTTTGACCCGCTGGTAATGCCAATCCTGCTATATATGGTAGTGAAATATGGGGCTTTCAGAATGTAGAACGGGTTGAGAGATTCCACAGAACATTCTAGAAAACCTAACAGGAACACAGCAAATTGTATGGTATATGGAGAAACTGGCAGACAAAGTGTGTCAACAATCATAGAACAAAGAATGATAAACTTTTGTGTACACCTAATTGAAGTCAAACAAAGCAAGCTATCTAGTATTATGTTTAGACTGATGACAAACCTCCATGACACAGGTAATTATAAATCAAAATGGATGAAAAAATTCAAGAGTAACATTGACGGAAGTGGACTACCAAACATGTGGCATGACCATGGAAATGTAAATATAAAATGGCTGAAGCATACCGTAGAATTTAAAATGAAAGACATCAACATACAAACTTGGCACAATGAAATTCATGTAAATAGGCTGTGTTCAAATTACATAATATTTAAAAATAAAGTAGGGCTCGAGGAGTATTTAATCTACTTGAGCGCAACAGACAGAATCAATGTATGTAAATTTCGATGTGGAAATCACAAATTACCTATTTCTGTTGGTCGTTATCTCCCTGAAATTGCTCAGAGGCTGTGTAACTTATACAACAATGGAGACCAAGGTGTTAAATACCATTATGTACTCGTATGCCCATCACTAGTAGAAGAACAATCCAAATATATAAAGAAATACTTTAGAATCAGACCTAATACTTTGAAAATGAACCAGTTGTTCAAGGTACATAATGCGAAACAGTTGACAGATCTTTCCAGATTTATTAATGTAATCATGTCAATGTTTGTCTAATTAACAAATTCCTGTCAAAACTGTGAATTGCATAAACGAAAAATTGTTGTTTATAGTTAATTTACTATTCATATAATTACATGTAATTGAACTTAGATTGTGTAATACATGTATACATAATATAATACGTAGTTTATTTTATTTTACATTACTTGGTTTACACTGTTGATTATACAATTATTGGAAATATTTAATGCAGTAAGGTCACTGAACGTTTTGTGCATTGTGTGTTGTATATTTTTATATACTGTAAATATGATGTGTAGAATATAAATCTAGATGTTCTTAAAACAATATGTTCTATTAAAATGTACTGTAGAGAGAAAAATGTTCTCATACTCCGCAAGGGGTCGTAGGGAAGTAAAACTCACTGTCATTGTCATTGTCATGTACGGAGAACTATAGACCAGACCACTCTATATAAATAACATGCGATATACGCACTAACCACCAAACCTGACATTCAGGACCGGCTGAGCAGGCCAGTGAGGAATACCGTTGTTACTACACAATATTCCACTCACAACAGTGATGCATGTACGGAGAACTTAAGACCAGACCACTCTATATGAATAACATGCGATATATGCACTAACCACCAAACCTGACACTCAGGACCGACCCGACCGGCTAAGCATGCCAGTGAGGAATACCATTGTTACGACACAATATTCCACTCACAACAGTGATGCATGTACGGAGAACTTTAGAGCAGACCACTCTATATGAATAACATGCGATATATGCACTAACTACTAAGCCTGACACTCAGCACCGACTGAGCCTGCCAGGTTGGCATCAATTCTAACTAGAGCAATACCGGGGCATTTAGCCTGAAAGAGATGTGCATTGAGACTGCATCATTGGGATGCGATTGTATCAACGAAAGGCAGTAGATTTCCATGTACCCATTGTTTGAATCTGAATATCCGTAACACCCTTAGAAGCAGCTGTCATAGCTGCCTCAATTCGAAAAACATTTTTACATGTTGGTGTAATATCCCCCGTGTGCCAGGCAGGCTGCCAGCTAATTGGATAAATATGATGCAGATGTTGGCATTTTATCATCAAAGATGAAAAGTGGGCCAGTGTAGAACCCCGAGCCGGACGTATCGTTTGATGACAGGGATAAGACAATGCGGAGATTGTGATTCAATTTCAAGGACAACAGCTCTCTTGGTTTGTTAGTGCTCAAAATGGTGTAAAACAAGCTGCGTGGAATTTGTTTGTGGTCCTGACACAGATCATCCAACTGTATAAGATTCTCTATTCATACACATATACGCCTGGCAATTTCGTAAGAAACCATGACATGCTAAATTAAACACAGCAGCTATACAGCATTGTAAAAAGCTGTCACGTATGACAACCTGTGTTGCCGATACCAGCTGAGCGAGCATGGGAAGATCAAATGGGCACATTGAATCTACTGACCCCAAATTCGTTTGAACCCTGATCAATAGCTTTTAATATAAAAGCTGTCCGCTGGGTCTGGCAAGCCAACAATCTTATGACTGAAAGTTCTTGCTGAAACGGCAGATACAATGGTTGATGCTGCATACTGTGCTGCATACATGTGCGTTATGAAACCTGTAAGATGGGCATGTGACAGTGGCATTGTTTTGGTACTGGGTGCACTCAATTCAAGATAATTGTTTGAGCCTTTCGAGAAAGTAACGGCATAAAGCACGCATAGTAGGTGCCAGCGATGATCTAGTCAAATTGCGTTCTAATCTAGCAGTATGTTGGGCCTCAGTGACTGTAGCATTACTGTTAGTTCGACATCTAGCCACCTTGCTGCACGCTTTGTCTTCTATGAAATCCTCTTCCGCACGAAACGGCGAGACAGCAAAATTGTAGAAGACCTATGAGCGATTGTATGTCCCACAGAGTGACAATACGACGCCTCCGCAGTTGTCTTTGCTACCTTGTCCGCCGGCAACCTGAACTCCAACTTTTGGGTGTCACTGTCAATGCCATACATAATCTGGCTGGTCGAGCGCAGACATCCTCTTTTCCTTGTTGAGAGGGATACCTAAATTTACCGACAGCTGCTCGAACGACTGAAGGTAATGGAGACAGCCCGATTCATTTCCATTCACAAATATGAAATCGTCGAGCAAATGTGTAACATTCCTAACAGGAAAGTGGTGCTCTAACATCCACTGCTCTGCTCAACTGAAACGCTCGAAAGTCTGATAGCTAATCGCAGAACCCATTACTTGAACGTTGTCATGATATAATTGCCCGTTCCAGGTATTGCCCAACAAATGGTAATCTTGAGGTTTAATTGATATTAACCAGAACGCATCTTCACTGTCTATCTTAGCGATGAGACAACCCTGTCCACATTATTGTACAAGTTCTACAACACTGTAAGGCTTTCATATTAAATAGTGAATACTTTAGATGTATACACATTTATGGAGTCAACTCGTGGGAAGGATAAATCATGATTATTTCATCTTTAAGTATTAAAGCAAGAGGGATGATTGGAAATTGGAGAATAATAAATGCAGATTATCACTTGCTATATGATGTAACTGTTTTACTGGAATCGGCTTTTGCCATTGTCAATGCCTTCGGGGAACCAATATTTGTAATTTCCTTGGTACTCCTCTAGGTTTCGATCGTTTAGCAACATGTGAAGATTAAAGAAGTCTCCCTTCCAAATCTTTTTGTTCACTTCAATCGGAAGGTTTCCCCTGTGGTCAGTATATGACATGGTAATTAATATATGCATAACGTCATCGGCCCTATCACTCACTGACTCTAATGGCTAAAGCGAATCTATTTGTTCGACTGGCTGAGCAACCTCACCGTCCAGTGGAAGTTCCGGTCCGCTGGCGTGTGGTTGGTCTTCCAGTTTTGCCATCACTGTTGTCACAATGGCGTTTGCCGCAGCAACGATGGTATTTGGCTCGGAAGCGTTGGAGACGGTATCGCTGATGGCCCCATGGCAACGTGTCACAGGACGGCTGCTTGCGACAGCTCTCACTTTTTTGGATTTATTGTGGTATCACTAACCCCATGACTGAAATGACATTGTTCTGACCGAACTGTGGTATGTAGAATGTGTCTATGTCCTGTTCATAATATGATCACATATTGGTAAAGCTGAATGCATACCCATTCATATATGCCACCACACAATGCTGAAATTCAAAAGGATATACAAGTTTTCCCTAATATATTGTATTTATACACTCATATCCAGAGTAGGATTCTGTTCAAGGTTGTTCACAACTAATAGCTACTAAAATGTATATAATAGAATTAACCGTATAAAAAGACTAGTAAATATATAATAAAATATTAATGTATAAATTACTAAAAGTAATAGGCCAGTTAAGTTAATTAAACGTATAAAAATGTAGAAATGCATTAACAATATAACATGTACTAAACAAAACTAAGCTAAAAATATCAACACCTACATAACATATAATAATAATAATAATAAGTAAATAAGTAGACAAAAACAAATTAATAAGTAAATCATTTAAATAATAAGCTAGTATAATAGTACCAAATAATAGTAATAATAAATACTACGATGTGGAGAGTGAATGGTATAGAGAACTAGACATTAAAAGCAAGCTTGAAATAATGAGTCTAAGACGTTCTTTAAATGTGTCCATGCACACGGTCAGACGCAGATCCTCATGTAGCGCGTTCCACAGAGTCGGCCCCGGGCGAGAGAACGAACGGCGACCATAGAGTTCGAGGTTGTGGCGCGGAACGGCTAGCAACGAGCGGTCGGCAGATCGTAGGCGCGGCGTTTTGATTGCGTTTAGTAGGAGATGGTCGCAACTCAGCCAGCGTCTTATGTCACGCACACACTCGTAGACTTTTTTTACTGCATCAGCATGATTCAATTGTTTTGGTGGAGGCGGTGGTTGTGAATGTGGCGGTGGTTCTGGTGGTAGCGGCGGTTGCAGTGGCGTTGTTCAACCGCTATTAAATTATTTCTCGTCGTTATGTGCCCCGTGTACAGGGGCCGCATACTATTTCTTCTGTGCTCCGTGTACCGGGGCCGTGTACTCTTCCTTCAATGCCCCTGAACACGGGCCGCGTACTCTTCCTTCTGTGTCCCGTGTTCAGGGGCCGTGTACCCTTCCTTCTGTATACACAGGGGGCACTGCTGCATAGTGTTCAACAACAGACTTAGCATATTATGGGCCAACAGGTCCTGTAAAAAAAAAAAAATTACGAACACGTCAAAAGATGTGATATTTATTGAGCATTAACGGTGTCTTCCCCTTTCTTTTCTATTTATTTTCAGACTCGTATATTCGCGCAAATGTGTAGCTTCTGTTGTTGTTATCGCTTTTTATTCTCCAGAACAGCTTGTAACCGGCGCCGCAACACGACCTATGAAACTTGAATGTCAAACCTCCATAGAATACTAACTAATTATTAATTATGTTTTACAACTACACCGAACAGCGGTCATTTATCACGATAACGCCGTATACCCATATACCGCAAAACAAGAACATGTTTCCCCCAACGATCTATCAGGCCTAAATGACAGTTAACAATATTGCAATGCGGAGAACGTTTGACCCAGAATACAGTATAAATATACAAGTTTCCGTTAGTGGGATGGGCAGAACTCGCCATGGCCCAAGGAGCTGAGACGGTGACAACGAAGTCCTTAGAACGTTTGTGAAAGCGCCGTTTTCATTAGATGCATAAGATGCCGTCAATAGTTTATCCGCCAGTGCGCTCAAATTGCCTCAGTTTTATTTAAGATTTTGTTGAATTGTTGCCATTTTGCATATATAAATTAGCGAGACAGTTAGTAGGACATAGATGAACAGTCGTGTCACCTTGTCCGTGTATGTACGTAAGTCTGCCTGCTGTGTGACAGTCTGCCTCGCTCCTTGCATAATGGGCAGAATTTAGTGCAGACAATCAGACCCTCAGAATATAAAGAAATTACATTCAATTTTATATATTATATTACCTTATATTATATATTAGCAAAATGCTTGATTACGAACGACAGGACAACGAATATCCACGGGTATCTCCCGGTTTGCACATGGGTAACACTCCTGGTGTGCTCACGGGTAACACTACAGCACACACGGTTGTCTCCACCGGCATGTTCATGGTAATACGTCATTTGTTTAAACGGGTACCCGTCCCGGTGTGTGCACGTGTAACTCGCGCCACCTTGCAGCGTTACTTATATATGTTGTAGGGTGCAGTCAATAGTGTTTCCGTAAATACGCTCAACGTTTCTCAGTTATATTTCTGAATTTGTGTAATTGTTGCCTGAAAAGTACGCAAAGACCCACATTTGTTAATCGTAAATAGGCCTGGGATATTGATTTTTGTGTATCTCACGAAATACCGGCAAGTCTCACGCACTTTCGTTTAAAATCTGCAACACAATCCCTTTAACACTGGGAACATCTACAACATTACCCCCTAGACACTACGAAAGTCTCCATCACGACCACTCAACATTGTGAACATTACCAACAAACCCCCACGACACTGTGAATTACACTACCCCTTCAAAGCCTTGAACATCTCCAGCACTCGACACCGCGACAATCCCCAATATTGCTATCTCGACACCACAAAAGTATCCAACACTACCCCTCAACACTATGAGCGTATCCAACAATACCCCTCAACACCGATAACATTTCCAACACTACCCCATAACACTGCGAACATTTCCAGCACTACCCTCCCAACACCGCAATATCTCCATCACTGATCTCTCTCGACACTGCGAACATGTCCAACTCTACCTCCTCAACACTGTAAAAGATTCCAACATTACTCCATCGACGCCGCGATATACTCCAACACTCACCTCACAACACCGCAATTAATTCATGCAATACCCTCGTCGAATCCTCGTACATATCCTACACCCCGGTGGCTATAATCGTGACAGTGGTTCAGGTGGTGGCGGTTGTTCAGATTGTGGCGGTTATTCCAATGGTGGATGTAGTTCAGATGGTGGCAGTTGTACCTCTGGTGACGGTGGTTCTGGTGGTGGCGGTGGTTTCACTGGTTGCCGTGGTGCTAGTGGTTGTTGTTTCGGGTGGTGGCGGTGATTTCAGTGGTTGCCGTGGTGCTACTGGTTGTTGTTTCGGGTGGTGGCGGTGATTTCAGTGGTTGCCGTGGTGCTACTGGTTGTTGTTTCGGGTGGTGGTGGTGATATCAGTGGTTGCCGAGGTGCTAGTGGTTGTTGTTTCGGGTGGTGGCGGTGACTTCAGTGGTTGCCGTGGTGCTAGTGGTTGTTGTTTCGGGTGGTGGCGGTGATTTCAGTTGTTGCCGTGTAGCTAGTGGTTGTTGTTTCGGATGGTGGCGGTAATTTCAGTGGTTGCCGTGGTGCTAGTTGTTGTTGTATCGGGTGGTGGCGGTGATTTCAGTGATTGCCGTGGTGCTAGTGGTTGTTGTTTCGTGTGGTGGCGGTGATTTCAGTGGTTGCCGTGGTGGTAGTGGTTGTTGTTTCGGGTTGTGGCGGTGATTTCAGTGGTTGCCATGGTGCTAGTGGTTGTTGTTTCGGGTGGTTTCGGTTGTTACCCTTGTGGTGGGGGTGCAACTAGTCGCGATGGTTCGGGTGGTGACGGTCACTCAGGTGGTGGTAGTTCGGGTGGTGGCGGTGGTTCGGGTGGTGGCCTAGTAAAGGCGGTGGGTCTAGTGTTGGTGTTGATACTAACGGTGAAGGTAATTCTAGTGGTGGCGTTGGTACGGGTGGTGGCGATTATTCTAGTGGTGGTTGTGGTAATTACACTGGTTGCCATGGTGCTAGTGGTTGTTGTTTCGGGTGGTGGCGGTGATTTCAGTGGTTGCCGTGGTGCTACTGGTTGTTTTTTCGGGTGGTGGCGGTGATTTCAGTGGTTGCCGTGATGTTAGTGGTTGTTGTTTCGGGTGGTGGCGTTGATTTATGTGGTTGCCATGGTGCTAGTGGTTGTTGTTTCTGGTGGTGGCGGTTGTTACTCTTGTGGCGGGGGTTATTGTGAAGGAGTGGTTTCAGTTGTGGCAGGGGTGCAACTGGTGGCGATGGTTCTGGTGGTGGCGGTCACTCAGGTGGTGGTGGTTCGGGTGTTGGCGGTGGTTCGGGTGGTGGCCTAATAAAGTGTTGGTGTTGATACTAACGGTGAAGGTAATTCTAGTGGAGGCGTTGGTACGGGTGGTGGCGATTGTTCTAGTGTTGGCAATGCTTCTGGTGGTGGTGGTGGATATGATAGTGGTGGTGGTTCCAGTGGTGGCGGTGGTTCCAGTGGTAGCAGTGGTTCTGGTGGTACGTGGGCCGTGTATTCTTCCTTATGTGCCTCGTCTGCAGGTGCCGTGTACTCTTCCTTCTCTGCCTCGTCTACAGGGGCCGTGTACCCTTCCTTCTGTGCCTCGTCTGCAGGGGCCGTGTACTCTTCCTTCTGTGCCTCGTTTGCAGGGGCCTTGTACTCTTCCTTTTGTGCCTCGTTTACAGGGGCCGTTTACTCTTTCTTTTTTCGTCGTTTAGATGGGCCGTGTTCTCTTCCTTCTGTGTATATGTTTAACAATGCTGCACAATGCCGCAAATGTGTAGCTTCTGTTGTTGTCGCTATATTTGTCCAGAGTCGCTTGTAACCGGCGCCGCAACACGACCTATAGAACTTGAATATCAATCCTCCTTACAGTACTAACTAATTATTAATGATGTTTTTCAACTACACCGAACAGCGGTCCTTCACCTCGATAACGCCGTATTCGCATACATTTTCAAACAAAGACCTCATAATTATTATCGAACATGTATTCCCCGACGATCTATCAGGCCTAAATGACAGTTTAAAATTTTGTTGTGCGGAGACCGTTTGACCCAACATGAAGTGTAGAGTGAACCGTTTGACCCAACATGAAGTGTAGAGTGAACAGTTTGACCCAACATGAAGTGTAGAGTGAACAGTTTGACCCAACATGAAGTGTAGAGTGAACAGTTTGACCCAACATGAAGTGTAGAGTGAACAGTTTGACCCAACATGAAGTGTAGAGTGAACAGTTTGACCCAGAATACAGTATAGAGATACAAGTTTCCGTTAGTGGGATGGACAGAACTCGCCATGGCCCAGGGAGCTGAGACGGTGACTTTTGTGAAAGCGCTGTATTCAATAGTTGCATACGATGCGGTCAATGGAGTCTCCGTATGTGCGCTAACATTATCTATGTTTTATTTCAGAATTTGCTGAAGTGTTGCCCTTTTGTATATATAAATTAGCGAGACCACTTAGTGGGACATAGATGAACAGTCGTGTCACCTTGTCCGTGTATGAAAGTAAGCTGTCTGTGTCTGACAGTCTGCCTCGGGTAACTCCCTGTGTGTTCACGGATAACGCTCCAGGAATGTCCACTATTAGCACAACGCGTATGTTTTCGGCCTTCGTATCAAAACTTCGTTCACATTACGCCGCCACTCTTTCATTTCGCTCCGCCAACGAGGAAGGGTAGGCCAACGACGCCAGCATGCAAAGTACAATGAAGCCAAGGTTCCCAGTTCCCAGCAGCATGGAAAGATTATATGACCAAGGAGGCGGTTCGGATTAACTAGGGTTACGGGACAGGGGTGCTAAGAATCTCTGGGTCAAGAAGAGTCGCCGAGAGAAGGTAAGAAGACTAAAGATTGCAAACACATATATTTAGAACACTACTAAGAGATGAACATATCCAAAAACTTGAGGAAGGACTTAGGGAAACCAGCTTGGCATGGGATGTGATCGGGATCGGAGAAGTCAGACGAAGAGAGGAATGCTTCACTACCTTACAAAGCGGACATCTACTGTACCATTCCTTGGCGAATAAAGGCCAAGCAGAAGTACGCTTTCTCATAGACAAGAAATGGAAAGACATGTAAACTCCATCAGCCCCAGAGTAGCAGGACTTGTTATATCCATAACAAAACGCTACCAAGAGAAAACAGTACAAGCAACAACATCATATTCAGAAGAAGACACTTCTACAACGACGTGTATGATACCTTAGAAACGCCAACCCACTACACGATAGTGATGGGCGACTTTAATGCGCATAAAGGGAAACGAACAAACATTTCGTAAAGGGCAACTGGCACATTTGGCCTAGATGTCAGAAACGAAAGAGTGGACACCTTGGCAGAATAGGCAACATCAATAAAGTGCGAAGTAGAGAAGAAAGCAGGGAGGAGATGGACGTGGACAAGCCCAAATGGAGAAACAGAGAACAAACTTGACTAGATCCTAACAAACAGGCCAGACATGGTCACTGACGTAAATGTCGTCAACCAAGTCAACATCGGAAGTGACCACAGAAAAGCAATGAGCAGCATGAAACTGGACGGCTTAAAGGAAGAAGTTGAGAAACGAGAGACCACCAAATGTAGATACAACAAACTGGAACAAAAAGATCGTATTCCAACTCGAACAGCGAACTCGATTCAAGACACTACAAGAACGAGACGACATCGTCGCCATGAGCGAAAACGTTACTGAGATGATCCATCTAAGTGCGACAGTGTAGCCAAAGCAATCAACATGCATGTAATGACTACAATATTGTTACCTACACGAGCTCTAATGAAGAAACTGCGACGGTAAAAACAAATAGAGTATGCATAAATATACAATACCATGAAAAAGAAAGCGAAGGAGGACTCAAGGAAGAACAATTATACCATCAAAGAGCTGAAGAAAGGTACACATGCACTAGGCCGAGATCAAGTAACTACATTTCTAGACAAGCACGGTAGATACATACAAGAGCAAGATATGATCATGGAACGAATAGAGGAATGCTACACCGACCCGAAAGAGTTACCAGATATAACACCATGGGAAAGGTAGAAGCAGCGCAAAGAGACATGAAGAATGAGAAGACATCAGGCAACGACCATGTAAATAGTAAAACATTAAAAGCAGGATAAGATACCAACTCGAAGACACTGGCTAAGCTGTATAGAACACAATTTTTGCAAAGATACCTACCACACGAAGAACGCAAAGATGGTGATAATCTTTAAGAAGAGAAATAAGAAATACTTAAGGAACTGCATACCGATTTGTCTGTTATGAAACAGCTACACATTATTCACAAATAAACTAACGAATTGGTTAGAAAATACATTCGACGAAAACCAACCACGAGAGAAAACACGATTCAGAAGCATATACACAACAACGTACCACATAAACGTCGTAAACCAACTGACAGAGAAGTGAAAAACAAGGTATGATGATGAACATTTCGATGACAAAAATGACGCTAGAAAATGGCAAAACAACATATATATATATATACCATCTGGCTGATTTGGAAAAGACATGCTGAGGCCTTGGCCCAACCTCGGGACACTTCGGCTGCACAACGATGATTACGATGATGATGATGAGTATTATTCAATCACATTAAATGAACGACAGTTTATTCAACAACAACAACAACAACAACATAATGTATGCACAGTATGGTGTGCTGCTGCTGCTGAATAGACATAGCTGAAGTCATAGACTTGTATGTTGCTATGCCCTTCTCAAACTAAACAAAACCTGAATTAATACAACACAAATTATAAATAAATCACAAAATAATATTCACAACTCATATATAAACTTGTTACCATAGTGCTTGTGTTACTAATACATGGGTTTAAGTAAACACCATATTTAATTAATAAATCACAGATATGTAGAAAGTAAAGAAATTTGACGGTTTTTTTTTAAATTGTGTTAAACTTGGATGCTGAGTCAGTATATTATGTTTGGTAATTTTGTCCACGTTTTTATACCCTTGACGGTGAGTGGTGTTTGTCTTTTTAACATAGAACAGTTTTCTTTGTCTGCTATAATGTATGTGTATAGCTGCAGTTGGTTCAAATAATGCTTGAACACGACCATTTAAAGAATGGTTGTTTGCTTTATAAAGTATAATCATACTTTTGTATTTAACTAAATCATGAAATTTAAGCATATTTGACAGATGGATAAATACGGCTGTACGATCATGGTAATTGAGGTTATAAATAAACCGTATAGCTTTTTTCTGTACCATATATAATTTTCAGAATCTACATTGATCAGTATTTCCCCAGATCTCACAAAAATATAACATAGGAGGTTCAAAAAGTGAATTATGTAATGTGTGTGACGCTTGACAATCAAGAACATGCATAGTTGTATACAAAACTGCTATGCTTTTTGATACTTTTGATTCAACCATTTGTATGTGTTCTCGCAATGTTAAGTTTTCGTCAGTGGTTACTCCAAGGAATATTTTATAATTTTGATATCTGCTCAATGTTTGTCCCATTCAAAACTATATTCACGTCTGTTCTAGGTTGTTTTTTTATTGTTAAACATTATAAAAAAGTTGTTCACATTGAGCGATAATTTGTTCGCTCGTAACCACAGGTCTAATTATTTTTAGTTCCTTGTTAACAACAGTGGTTACATCATCTGTGTTACTAGCGGAATATAAATGTTTGTATGATCAGCCAACAAAATAATATCAAGCAATTTTGAGAATTCACACATGTTATTTATGTACAGAATAAATAATAACGGGCCAAGAATTGAACCTTGTGGGACTCAACACTTGATTTCCTTTTGTTCTGAGTTTCTCTTGTTATAGCATACAAGAGAAAGCGTCTGCGGTTTATCCAGTCCATAGCCAGACCCCTAATTCCGTAACAGTGCAATTTACGTAGCAGTATGTTGTGGTCAACAGTGTGAATGGCTCTTTTAGGTCGATAAAGACACCAATGGTCCTTTTGCATTGATCCATTGCGGAAGTAATCTTTTCGACAAATTATGTTAAAGCAAGTGAATTTGAGTGATTACTTCTGAAGCCATTCTACCCATCTGTCAATATGCGTTGTGCTTCAATGAAAGACGTTAGTCTTTTGTTGAATATTTGTTTAAGTATTTTTGAAAATTGGGATAAGAGAGATATAGATATATACATAGAAAATGAAAAACGATCTCTCGACGTAAATATAGGAATGACTTTTGTTAATTCCATATCATGTGGAAATGATCCGCTGATCAAAGATATGTTAACAAATGTGGGTTAGCGGTTGTACAATTTGCTTTATTACAAGCTTAACTGTCTCCATGCTGATTTCATCGTGTCCGAATGAAGTTTTACTTTTGCGCCCAGACAAAATTTCGAGTACTTCTTGCCCAGTAACGGGGGACACATACACTGGTGGTGATACAGTACGGCTGGCTTTGTTCCCGGGCAGGGTTCTACGAAGTTGGATAATTCGGTGCTTGTGTCAACGAAGAAATTGTTAAAATGGTTAGCTATTTCTTTATTTTCTTATACTACTAGGTTTTCACCAACATGAAACTTGTTCAAATATGTCGTATCAGATTCACTTTTATCTGCTGTTAAGAGTTTTCCAAGTTTATCTGATATTAGTCATTAACACAATGCCGCAAATTTTGCTCCACACAGCTCAGAACAGAAAATTGTATCTATTATACTAGCAATCGTGCCTGTTAATCGTGTGGGCCTCGTGATCAAGGGATATAATCCAGAGCTGAACATTTGATCAATTAATTATTTTGATTCAGCTTGCTCTTCGCAGTGCAATATGTCTTTGTTCGTGTTTACTAATTTGTATCTCAATAAAGATGCTTTCAAAACAGTCATCAACAGCATACGATATATTCCTTAAACAAATATAAGAAGATTCGCAATTGTTAAGTACATATTGACACACATATATGGCAACGCCACCACCTTGTTTTTTTTCTGGAAATACACTACAGTTTTAACCCGAAAATATAACGTCGTTTCAGTTTACTTCACTTACGTCCCAACTGGTTTATTTAAGCCACGTTTCTGATATAGCAATTATAAGGAATGTGTGCTGCATACTTTGGATAGTATCTTTAATATTCGGTAAGTTAGCTTTTAAACTCTGGGCATTAAAGTGTATCATACTCAGTTTGATTGGCTGGTTTTTGCCAGCACTGCTGAAGTTGGTTGAAAATTGTGCTGGGGTGTAGTAGTTGCATTGCGTGGGCAACAAACAACAAACAATCAGTATCAATATCGTGTTCGTAACATTGTTCATTATAATCAAACGTTGTATCATACGTAGGCGTTAACACCCCATATGTTGTTGTGTAGTTCACACCATAGTTAAGTGATCACAATAACGTTTGCCAGGATAGTCAGCATGTACTTGGTTGTCTAACCACGGTTTGCGACATCAGGTCGTTCTCCTACCACCAGTTTGTCAAATCACAAACACGCGATGATTTTGCCCTCTTCCCTGGCCTTGACCATATCGGTAGCAGTTATTTCCGCCTCGCTATGTCCATCTGCGAATAATCATCGTCCACGTAGATGCCACGAGGCCGTTTCTTCTTCGCCGACTGCAGTACCACCTCGCGGTCCTTGAACGACTTGAACTTGACCACGATGGTCCGTGCTCTCGTCCACGTGCCGCCAGTTCGGTGTGCGAGCCCGATGTTGATGGCGCGTACTTAAGCTTCGGGGAGTTTTAGGACGGTTGTCATAGTCCTGCGCTCGCTCTGCTCCGAATGATCCCACGTCTCGCCGTCGACCTCAGCAACGCCGTCGAAACGTAGATTACAGCGTCTTGACTGGTTTTCTCAGCAGTCGATCGCGTGCTCGACTTTCTTTGTCATTTCTTCAAACTCGATCATCTTCCTCGACAGATCGTCAATGTTTTCCTTCGACTGCTTCTGTTTGATCTCCTCGACTTGGGTTTGCGTGTACTGCAGGCTGACTCGGAGTTCGCTCAGTGCCGTGGTTGTCTCACGCATAAAACAGTCCACCCTCCTGTTGATTTCAGCTACCGCGCTTTGCAAGCACATCTTGTTGTATTTTCAGGAGCTTCTCAGCGAATATTCTGTGTGCTTATTTCTAGGTAGATGTCAGCAGCAGGGGCCTAGGTTGTACCACTTACGCCCGCTCCGGTCTTGGGCGGCTTTGCCTTAGGCATCACGGTTTGGTTGACACCCAGCGAGTTTCAGCCGCTTAGCCACGAACAATGGCTTATCATTGACGCATTTAAGTGGACTCCACTTCAGCTGCTATTGTTCGTCGTCGATGTGTCCAGGTGAACGCTATGATTCCGTGTAAGCGAATGCGAAATTTCCCGCGCCGTACTGTCCAGATGGGCAATATTCCCTGTGCAACAGTACAATATCCGATGTAAATTTACAAATGTTCTCGTGTTTGGCTGTACAAGTCGTGAGTTCCTTCATATATATGAAGATTCACTTATTAGCCTGCGCAAAACCCAATCTTTATATAAATCGGACGCATACAACCGAACAAAAACACAATTTGTTGCGGAGCTCCTAACACACGTCTGATCAATCTAAAATGGCAGATGTATCTTCAAATGCAGATACATACAGGGGGCTAACTGGTGTATTTGATGAATGGTTGCAGCTGGATTATGATATGGACACCCAAACTCATATTATCACTAGTGTGAAAGGTTATTTCAGGCTACAACACCAGTTTTTGTATACTTTGTATGAACTTCACACAATTATTTCAAAAGAACACTTCACATATAATGTGACCAAAGAAAAATATCATAAAGTTCTTATGTTCTTTTTGTTTTTCGTTTCTGTTTATTTTGTTTTGCCCAAGCTGCGATTAGAACAAAACTCAATTCTATGTTAACGAGCGCCAACCGGCATGTTCATTCTTTAATAATAACAGTGTTTTTGTTTAAATCAGCAGCTTTCAAAGTACACTGAAGTGTACCATTTCGCTGAGTACCGGCGTCGGTGTAAGCAAATCAGCTCGGATGTTTGCACATGAATTTAAATGAACACATTTGAACAAGATTTTGATATAGATTATACATATAGATAGATATATAGATATTGTGTTCATATTTATGCTACGTGTAACGTTTTACGTTAATTATAATTTAAACATCGCTTTGACTATTTTTACTGAAAATTGCGCTTGATCAAAACGTAAATATTATTATAATTATTACATAGGGAAGTGACGTACTGCGAAATACTAAGAGACAGAGGACAGAGAGAGAGAGAGAGAGAGACAGACAGACAGACAGACAGACAGAGACAGAGTGACAGAGAGACAGAGAGACAGAGAGACAGAGAGACAGAGAGACATAGAGACAGAGAGACATAGAGACAGAGAGACAGAGAGACAGAGAGACAGAGAGACAGAGAGACAGAGAGACAGAGAGACAGAGAGACAGAGAGACATAGAGACAGAGAGACAGAGAGACAGATAGACAGAGAGAGAGAGAGATACAGAGAGACAGAGAGACAGAGAGACAGAGAGACAGAGAGACAGGGAGACAGAGAGACAGAGAGACAGGGAGACAGAGAGACAGAGAGACAGAGAGACAGAGAGACAGAGAGACAGAGAGACAGAGAGACAGAGAGACAGAGAGACAGAGAGACAGAGAGACAGAGAGACAGAGAGACAGAGACATAGACATATACATATACATATACATATACATATACATATACATATACATAGACATAGATTGATAGATAGATAGAGAGAGAGAGAGAGAGACAGATAGAGAGACAGAGAAAGAAAGAAAGAAAGCACGATGTGGATGAAAGGGAGTGAATGAGTTAGGAGAGAGAAATTGGAAGTGAATGAGTTAGGAGAGAGAAAGCGGGGAAAGAATGAGTTGGGGATGATACAGAGAGACAGAGAGACATATAGACAGAGAGAGAGAGAGAGAGAGAGAGAGAGAGAGAGAGAGAGAGAAAGAGAGAGAAATAAAGAAAGCACGATGGATGAAAGGGAATGAATGAGTTAGGAGAGAGAAAGTGGGAAGTGAATGAGTTGGGGATGGGGAGATGAACGAAAGAGCAACATATAGAAGATAATTGTGATACTGTTGTCATTTGTCAACAGGATTGCACATATATGTTAACTAACCAGTGTGGATATGTTCAAGTGAACGGTTGTATCGTTTGCTGGCAACCACAGTTGACATAACAAAATCGCTGTTATGGCAAACATAGCATCGATATGTTTGTGAACGCTTTATATAGATTTATATTGTATATGTGCAACAGACACACTATCAGCTGATGGGACGATTGGGTCTTGTGTCATATTCACTGTCCGTTTAAACGATGTTACGTTGTCTACCCTTGACATGGAATAGGGGAAAGATAGGAGGAGAGATAGAGAGAGAGGGACAGAGAGAGGGAGAGAGAGAGAGAGAGAGAGAGAGAGAGATAGAGAGAGCTTGGAAGGAGGAGGAGGCAAAGGAGAGAGGGAGTGAGGGACAAAAGTAGAGAAAGGGTGGAGAAGGAATCATTAGGGACACACAAAATGCAGAGCGGAATGGGAAAATAAAACTTGGACGAGAGATGGGAGGCACAGGTTATTTATCGAGTCATACGACAATAATTTGACGTTATTAGTTGGTGCATTTAGGTACTTGTTGTACAAGTCTTTGTCGCAATAGACTGGCACACTGTCGTGTCTGTTTTCATCATGTGACGAGGGGACACACACGGCAACATGCCAGCTTTCATTTGGTGACAAACCACGTCATGCCATCATCTGAACAAACATAATATTACTTATGTGTGTGCGTGTGTGCGTGTGTGCGTGTGTGCGTGTGTGCGTGTGTGCGTGTGTGCGTGTGTGCGTGTGTGCGTGTGTGCGTGTGTGCGTGTGTGCGTGTGTGCGTGTGTGCGTGTGTGCGTGTGTATGTATGTATGTATCATACTAGAGAGCGAGTTAAATGTGTACCTACGCGTGGCCGCAGCTTGTTTGATGCAACAATACCAACACATGACAACAGTTGTAAAGTATGAAAAAGGGCACATTCTATTGCCGGATCACCTCATTGTAATCAGATAACTGGGTGTATGCGTTATAACAACAGCATACGAATTGAAGTCAGCATTAATATATTGCTGTTTACATGCATAAAAGGTGCGGGGCAAACCACCACAGGATCTGTTCCTTGTGAATAACATACCCCCCGCACCCAACGCCACGATAGCCAATCTGACAGACCCAACTACTTTATGGTAGGTCCATGTAACACATTTTCTCTTCACCAATGATAGGAGTAAGTCAACATGCACCGGCTGAGCATGCCAGAGAGGAATGTCATTGTTATTTCACACTATTTGACTCATAACATAGTGATGCATAACGCCGAACTATCTAACAGACCACAATATATGAGCAACATGCGATATATCGACCAAGCCACCAAACCTGACACTCAGCTTCGGCTGAGCATGCCAGCGAGGAATGTCATTGTTACCGTACAATCTTTGCCTGACAACACAGTGATGATTTAAATGCGCAACTATTGAACAGACCACAATACACGAGCAACATGCAATGTATAGACAAACCAACAAACCTGACACTCTGCACCGGCTGAGCATACGAAGGAGTAATGCCATTGTTACCACACAATAGTTTAGCTCATAAATCATAACACAATGATGCATATATGCCGAACTAACGAACATAACACAACACATGAGTAATATGCGATCTATAGTCAAGCCCACAAACCTGACACTCAGGACCGGCTAGTGAGGAATAGCATTGTTACCACACAATATTCTATTCACAAAAATGACGCATCTACGGAGAACTATAGAGCAGACCACTCTATATGAATAGCATGCGATATATGCACTAACCACCAAACCTGACACTCAGCACCGACTGAGCATGCCAGGTTGGCATCAATTCTAACTAGAGCAACAGCACCTGGGGAATTTAGCCTGAAAGAGTTGAGTTGAGTCTGCATCAATGGGATGCGATTGTATCCACGACAAGCAGTGTATTTCCATCTACCCATTGTTTAAATATGAATATGCGTAAAACCCATGGAAGCAGCTGTCATAGCTGCCCCAATTCGAAAGGAGTGACCTTTATACATATTGGTGTAATATCCCCCGTGTGCTAGGCAGGCTGCCAGCCAATTGGATAAATATGATGCAGATATTGGCATTTTATCAGCAAAGATGAAAAGTGGGCCAGTAGGGAACCCCGAGCCGGACGTATAGTTTGATGACAGGGATAAGACAATGCTGAGATTGTGATTCAATTTCAAGGACATCAGCTCTGTTGGTTTGTTAGTGCTTATAATGGTGTAAAGCAAGCTGCGTGGAATTTGTTTGTGGTCCTGACACAGATCATCCAACTGTATAAGATTCTCTATTCGTACACATAGACGCCTGGTAATTTCCCCGATTCGTAAGTAACTATGAAATGGTAAAATAAACAGAGCAGCTATGCAGCCTTGTAAAATAACCTGTCAGGTATAACAACCTGTGTTGCTGATACCGCCGATGTTGCTGAGCGAGCATGGAGAGATCAATTGGGCACCTTGAGTATACTAATCCCACCTTCTTTTGAACCCCGATCAAAAGGTTTTAATATAAAAGCTGTCCGTCGTGTCTGGCAAGCCAACAATCTTGTGAATGAAAGTTATTGCTGAATCGGCAGATACAATGGTTGATGTTGCATGCTGTTCTGAATACATGTGCGTTATGAAATCTGTAATATGGGCGTGTGATAGAGGCATTGTTTTGGTACTGGGTGCACTCAATCTAAGATAATTGTTTGAGCCTTCCGAGAATGTATCGGCATGAAGCTCGCATAGTTCATGCCAGCGATGATTTGGTCACATTGCGATCTAATATAGCAGGATATTGGGCCTCGGTGACTGTGGCATTACTGTTGGTTCGGCATATAGCCACATTGCTGCACGCTTTCCCATCGAAGAAATCCTCTTCCGCACCAAACAGCGAGACAAACAAATTGTAGAAGACCTATGAGCGATTGTATGTCCCACAAAATGACTATACGACGCCTTTCTAGACGATTAACTAACGCAGTTGCCTTAGCTACCCTGTCTGCCGGTAACCTGAGCTCCAACTTTTGGGTGTCACTCTCAATGCCATACATAGTTTGGCTGGTCGAGCGCAGACATCTCTTTTCCTTGATGAGAGGGATACCTAGATTCACCGACAGCTGCTCGAAAGACTGAAGGTAATGGAGATAGCCCGATTCATTTCCATTCACAAATATGAAATCTGCGAACAAATATGTAACATTCCAAACAGCAAAGTGGCGCTGTAACATCCACTGCACTGCTAAACTGAAACGCTCGAAAGTCTGATAGCTAATCGCAGAACCCATTACGAGAACGTTGTCATGATAGAATTTCCCGTTCCAGGTCTTGAGGTTTAATTGATATTAACCAGAACGCATATTTAATGTCTACCTTAGCGATGAAACAACCCTGTCCAGATTATTGCACAAATTCTACAACACTGCTTAGGGTTTCATATTAAATAGTAGTGAATACTTTAGATGTATACACATTGACTCGTGAGAAGGATAAATCATGATTCGTCCTGAATTTACCTGGGTCATGTTTAGGTGTTAAAACCAGGGGGATGATTGGACATTTGAGAATGGTAAATGCATCACTGGCTATATGATAAGAAATCAATAATAAATGCAGATTATCACTGGCTATATGATGTAACTGTTTTACTGGAACCGGCTTTTGCCATGGTCAGTGCCTGCGAGGACCCAATATTGTTAATTTCCAGCGATAATCGCTGGCCTTGGTACTCCACAGAGTCGGACCCGCGCGAAAGAATGAACGGCGGCCATATCGTTCGAGGTTGTGGAGCGGAACGGCTAGCAACGAGCGGTCGGCAGATCGCAGGACGCGGTTCGGCACGTAAATCGTGATGAGCGACGCGAGGTACGTCGGCGTCCGATAGTGGAGGACGCGACACACAATGACGACTAGCTTGTACTGAATGCGATACTTCACGGGCAACTAGTGGAGCCATTGCGATGCGGCCGAATATGGTCGCAACTCAGCCAGCGTCTTATGTCATGCACACACTCGTAGATTTTTCGTACTGCATCAGCATGATTCGATTGTTCTGGTGGTGGCGGTAGTTGAGGAGGTGGCGGTGGTACTGGTGACGGCGTCGGCTGCAGTGGCGCTGTTCGACCACACTTAAGTTATTTCTCTTCGTTCTGTGCCCCGTGTAAAGGGGCAGTGTACTCGTCCTTTTGTGCCCCGTGTACAGGGGTCGTGTACTCTTCCTTATGTGCCCCGGGTACAGGGGCCGTGTACTATTCGTTCTGTGCCCTGTGTACTGGGACCGCGTACTCGTCCTTTTGTGCCCCGTGTACAGGGGTCGTGTACTCTTCCTTATGTGCCCCGTGTACAGGGGCCGTGTACTCTTACGTATGTGCCTCGTGTACAGCGATCGTGTACTCTTCCTTCTGTGCCCCGTGTACAGGGGCCGTCTACTCTTCCTTCTATGCTCCTTGTACAGGGGCCGTCTACTCATCCTTGTGTGTAAACATGTTGTACTGCTGCAAATTTGTATTATATGTGGTGATGTTAATATTTATCTTTTACTATAGGACTCGTGTCAAACTAAGATATACATGGACATGTTAATGAGAGAAAATCTGGTACCATGTATCACACTGCGAACAAAAATAAAAGATCACTCTGCAACTCTCATTGATCATATGAATATATATTGACCTTTAAAGTTCATGAAAAGTGATATAATTTCAGGAAACCTGTCTGTAGATATATCAGACCATTTACCCAACTTCATCATTATAAAAGGTGTATCCAAAACTCATGACACCAATGACAGACCTAAACTGAGAATATATAGTGAAAATAATATATCAATTTTCAATCGGGAACTGGAGAATATAAACTGGGACAATATTATGACATGTAAGGACACGGATGAATGTTATGATACGTTTGTAACCAAATACGACACAATTTTCCAAAAATGTTTCCCATTTACCAGAATGTCAATTAAACGCTTCAATGACAAAAAGTGGATGACTAAAAGCATTAGAAATAGTAGTTTAACTAAGACTAGGTTGTATAAGAAATATATCAACAGACCAAATGAATACAATAAAACAGAATACCGACAGTATAAGAATAAGCTTACAATTATCATACGACAGGCGGAGAAATCACATTACAGTAGCTTACTCTCACAAACAAAACAGTCAACCAGGGAATTATGGAAGATATATGCGGAACTTGGGAATAAGGGCAAAAGGAACATGTACAACATTAAAAAGCTGGTCTTCAATCATATAGAATTTAATGACAACGAACGTATTTGTAATGCAATGAACCGATATTGTGCTACTCTAGGTAAAGAATTGTCAAAGACATATACTCAGGGAAACGAATATAGACAATTTCTATCTGACCCGATACACAATACTATGTTCCTCTCACCAGTTTGTCAAGAGGAAGTGATCAATGAAATTAACAAGCTAGCTAATTCTAATGTATCAGGTATTGATAATTTTCTTTCAAAAAATTTAAAATTGTCATGCAATTTCATTTGTAAACCTCTGACTTACATTTGTAATGTGTCGTTCTCCGAAGCCACGGTACCACGAATATTAAAGGTGTCAAAAGTAATACCAATATTTAAGAAAGGATCAAGGTGTGAACCACCCAACTATCGACCAATTAGTCTGATGAGTGTATTCAATAAAATCATAGAAAAGTTAATGTTGAAGAGGTTATTAGACTTTATGGATAAAAATGACGTTTTGTCCAAACATCAATTTCGACTACGTTAGCGATTATTGAAATTATAGAAAATATTATAAATGTTCTTTAAAATGGCGAATTAATTGTTGGGGTATACCTTGACCTAAGTAAGGCTTTTGACAACGATATGTTGTTGTATAAGCTGAATAATTTTGGAATAAGAGGTCATGTATGTAAATGGTTTAGACATTATTTAAGAGATAGACAGCATAGGTGTCTAAGTTATCAGGTTTATTTAATCACATAGCCTCGTTTGTGTTACATTGCTCTTGAATTGTGTTATATATTATTTGGATGAGGAAATCAATTTACTTACTTACTTACTTACATATTATGGGCCAACAGGTCCTCTTAACAGAAAATGTTGCGAACCCGTCAACAAATCTGATATGTGTTGTGCATCATCGGTATCTTCCCTTTTCTTTTCCGCTATTTATTTCCAGGCTCGTAGTGGCGATTGTTCTAATGTTGGAATTGGTTCTGGAGGTGGCGGGGGTTCTGATGGCGGTGGTTCTGGTTGTGGCGATGATTCGGGTTGTGGTGGCGGCGGATGTTGGACCACAATTAAGTTATTTCAGTTCGTTCTGTGCCCCGTGTACAGGGACCGTGTACTCTCCCTTCTGGGCACACATTTTGCACAGCTGCACAGTGTCCAGTGTCAAAGGCCCAACAGGTCCTGTGACCAGAAAATGTCAAAAGATCTTACATTTGTTGTGCATCATCGGTATTTGCACCTTTTGTTGTTGTTGTCGCTTTAATTCTCCAGAGCCGGTTGTAACAGACGCCGCACCACACCTATGAAACCTGAATGTCAATCCTCCACAGAATAGTAACTAATTATTAATTATGTTTTTTAACTACACCGAACACCGATCAATCACCACGATAACGCCGTATTCGCATACAATTTCAAACAAAGATCTAATATTCCTTATCTAAAATGTTTCGCCGACGATCGATCTGTCCTAAATATAATATCATTAGTGGGATACGTCTGTATGTGGCTGCACCATGACAAGTTCAGGAATATTTCAATTTTCATCAAGTTTTTATCCAGGACACAGCGGCGAAATTGATACAGTTGGTTTTAAGAAAGCCTAATGTTGATGCTGGACTATACAGTTTTAGCAAACGTTTCTTAATTTGTTTGTATTTTAGTAACTTTCACATTGGGTGCACCTGCGTAGTTGAACTGCACCTGTGTTGCAACATTGCTGGTTGACCAGACGTGACGTTGACAAAAAGAACATTGTGAACAACCATTCCTACAGCATGGTCCCATACAATAGGACTGAATTACTGCTGATTAAATGTTCCTCTGTGACCCAACTTTACCCAGCACTGCACAATTGTATTGCACTGCGTGAACGCTTGAATCATCGTCGTCGGACTCGTATGGGCTGTAGGGCTGGCAGGCCAAAGAAAATACCTATTGCTGTACTGACTAATCCTCGTCCCCCGCCCCTGTTTACTGTGAGACGCCAAGCCTGCCTACACAATCTGATTGCAGTGGACATTCACACATCTCCACATGTAACTAAGTGTGCAAGACCTACAATAACTGCATGTCTACTAAATACCCGGTCCGTGAAATCTAAAGTGGATCAACTTGTCAAGTTGCTTGATGACAACGAACTTGATATTCTAAATATACATAAACCTGGCTGAGCCCGGGTGATACGAATCGGACAGAGATAAATTCGTTGTCACCAAACGGGTACAAATTTGACCACACACCGCGTAGTGACAGAACTGGAGGAGGTGTTGGTGTCATCTACCGTGCATCTTTTGAAATGAGGCAACTTGCCACAAAGACATACAGCTGATTTGAAGTGATGTGTCTTCTGCTGATGTATAGATCATACTCTTTCCGGGTATGTGTTATATATAGTCCTGCACCGTCTGCCTGCCCATAATGGTCTGAGCGCATCGAAATGCATGGGCGAATTCTCAGATTGTCTGCAATGTTTCGGCATGGGCCATGACAATTTGGTGATTGTTGGAGATTTCAACATACATGTTGATTTGTTGGATGATACACAGACTGTACGCTTTTTTACAACAACCTATAATATCATTGTCTTCATCAGAATGTGATGGAAAAGACACATTCACATGCTCACACTCTAGAACTAATATTCACGTGATCCGAAGCAGACATCATTGGTGATATCGTGGTTGAGAATCCGGTTATATCCGACCACTCTGCAGTGACATTCAAGATACAAGGTTGTAAACCTTGTGCTCCTAAGAAACGGGTCAGCCACAGATTATACCGCGTGTGACATGCAGGCAGACATTTCTCAGTCAGAGTTGTACACTACTCCAGCTGATGACTTGGGTGGACTCGATCGCAAGTATGACTTGGTCTAGCGCGGCTTGTTGGATAAACATGCTCCCCTAAGGCAGACGACGATCACGGTGCGACCCGAACTGAAATGGTACAACAAAGAGTTACGCAAGGAGATACAGACACGTTGGAAAAATGAACGTCTATGCAGGAAATATGGACTTGAAATTCATCGCCAGAAGTTCAAACACCAGTGCACGGTCACAAATAACTGTGTTCGTCAAGCCAAACATCGATACTATTCCATCAAGGTTGTTGAGGCTGGATCAAACCAACCTAAATTTTACAGCATTGTACAAACATTGATGCACACTCGGGAGGACCCACCACTGCCAACACATGCCTCTCCAGAAGCTCGGGCTGAAGTTTTCCGAAATTACTTCCAAGAGAAAACTGCAAGCATTCGCTGTGCACTAGATCGCCGAGCGGGAGCACAACGTGATGCCCATATCACCACTTATGAACATGATAGAAGGCTTCCGTTGGACAGGCTGTCGCCAGCCTCTGAGGATGAGGTCAGAAACATTATTACATAATCTGCTCCTCGATGCTGCGCTCTCGATCCTCTGCCGACACGGATGCTGAAGAATTTCCTTGGCGCACTTGTTCCTGTCATTACCAGGATTGTGAACATCTCGCTGGCCACAGGAGATGTGTCAGCTAAATTGAAAGCTGCACTTGTGACTCCGTTTCTTAAGAAGCCATCCCTGGATACCGAATGTCTTACAAGCTACCGACCGATGTCTAATCTCACGTTCCTGTCCAAAGTAATTGAGAAGGTGGTGTCGTCACGTTTGTCACGTCACATGGCACAGCACAACCTATTTGAAGTGAATCAGTCAGCATACATAAAGGGCCTCAGTACAGAGACTGCACTGCTGAGAATACAGAACAATTTACTCTTATCTGCGGATAATCGGTGTGTCTCGTGTCTAGTCCTCCTTGACTTGTCTGCAGCCTTTGACACGATTGACCACCAGGTGCTTGTGTCACGTCTGTCTAAGAAGATCGGCCTTTCGGGCACAGCACTAAACTGGTTTACCTCGTATCTCTAAAACAGAAAACAAGCTATTAAGATTGGAGAAGCCATCTCGAACATGTCGGTGCTGACATGCGGTGTACCCCAAGGGTCAGTCTTGGGACCGTCACAGTTCACCATATACACGGCTGGTGAACTGGGTTGCAAAATCCGACAACATGGATTGGATTTGATATGATACGCAGCTTTACACAAAATTTAAAATACTCGACACATCTGTTGCCATATATCAGCTAGAAACATGCATTGCTGACATCAACGATTGGATGACAGCAAACATACTTCAATTAAATGGTGACAAATCTGAAGTTATGTTCAAGGGATCAGAGGTGCTGCGCAGAAAGATACCTAAAACAACAAAGATCAACGTTGGAGATGCCCAAGTGACCCCCAGTACACGTGTAAGAAATATTGGGGTCATGTTCTTTGCTGTTCGGAATTAACAAATGTCAGCTACGTAGACTGCAGTGCATTAAGAACACGATTGCTCGTCTAATCACATGAACAAGGAAACACGAGCACGTATATCCAGTCCTGAGAACTCTCCATTGGCTTCCCATCCAAGAAATAATTACATTTGAAATTATCCTGATCACCTTCAAGGCACTCCACGGACTTGCACCGCAATACATTCTTGTTAAATATCAGCCCACACGCTCCCTCCGATCAAATTCTGCTGGTCTGCTGACAGTATCAACCACACGCCTCAAGTCTTTCGGAGACCCTGCGTTCTCCAAAGCGGCCCCTGTACTTTGGACAAATATGCCGCAGTCAGTCAGACAGTGTGACGTTTTGCGTAGTTTAAGACGGCGCAGAAGACACAACTTTTTAAAATCGCTTTCACTTCCTAAATGAGTGACGTATAATTGTGAACTTTTTGTAAGGCACTTTCAAACAGAACTAAGGACTGGATACAGCGGTATATAAGACTTTATTATTATTATTATTAAATGACAGTTCAAAATATTGCTCTGCGGAGAACTTTTGATCCAAAGTAAAGTGTAGAGTTTTACACGTTTCCGTTGGTAGGATGGGTAGATCTCGCCATGGACGCCCAGGGAGCTGAGACGGTGACAACGAAGTCCTTAGACCGTTTGTGAAAGCGCCGTGTTATAAGTTGCATAGGATGCGGTAAATAATGTATCCGCAAGTGCGCTCAAATGTTCTCAGTTTTATTTCAATTTTTTTTTTATTGTTGCCATTTTGCATAGATAAATTAGCGAGAACGGTTAGTGGGACAAAGATGAACAGTCGTGCCACCATGTCCGTGTATGTAAATAAGTCTGCCTGCTACCTGACAGTCTCCCTCGTTCCTTCTCTCCTTCTCTCTCTCTCTCCCTCTCTCTCTATCTGTCTCTCTCCCTGTCTATCTCTCTCTCCCTTTCCCTCTCTCTCTCTCTCTTTCTCTCTCTCTCTCTCTCTCTCTCTCTCTCTCTCTCTCTTTATATATATATATGTATGTCTTTCTCCGTTTCTCACACTCTCTCACTCTGTTTTTTCTCTCTCTATCTCTCTCTCTCTCTCTGTCAACACACACATCCCACCCTACAACTCGCACACACACACGGGTGACTCCCGGTGAGTTCATGGGTAATTCTCCAAGAGTGTCCACTGTTAACACAACTCGTATGTTTTCGGCCGTCGTATCGTAACTAGTGCAATTCCGTTCACAATACGTCGCCCACCTTCCATTCCGCACCGGCGAACGTGGAAGGTTAGGCCAACGATACCAGCATGCAAAGTACAATGAAGCCAACGCTCTCAGTTCTCAGCAGCGTCGACAGATTCTATGACCAAGGAGGCGGATCTGATTAACTAGGGTTACGTACAGGGTGTGCTAAGTATCTATGGGTCAAGAAGAGACGCCGAGAGTAGGTACGAAGAATAAAGGTAGCAACACATAACTTTAGAACACTACTAAGAGATGAACAGATACAAGAACTTGCGAAAGGACTTACGGAAACCAGGTTGGTATAGGATGTGATCGGGATCGGAAAGGTCAGAAGAAGAGAGGGGTGATTCACTACCTTACAAAGCTTACATATACTATACCATTCCGTGGTGAATAAAGGTCAAGCAGAAGTAGGCTTTCTCATTGACAAGAAATGGAAAGACATGTAAACTCCATCAGCCCCAGTGTAGCATAACTTTTTATATGCATAACAAAACGCTACAAACAGAAAACACTACAAGTATATGCAGCAACAACATCATATTCAGAAGAAGACACAAATCACTTCTACAAAGACGTGGATGAGACCTTTGAAAAGCCAACCTACTACACGATAGTGATGGGCGACTTTAATGCGTATGAAGAGAAACGAACACACATTTCGTAAAGGGCAACTGGCAAATTTGGCCTAAATGTGAGAACCGAAAGAGGCGACACCTTGGTAGAATAGGCGACATCATGAAAGTAAAAAGAACAGAAGAAAACAGGAAGGAGATGGACGTGGAGAAGCCTAAATGGAGAAACGCAGAACGAACTTGACTATATCCTAACAAACATGCCAGACATGGTCACTGACGTAACTGTCTTCAACCAAGTCAACATCGGAAGTGACCACAGAATAGCAATGACCAACATGAAACAAGAGACCACCAAATGTAGATACCACACAAATGGGAACAAAAAAGATCGTATTCCAACTTGAACAGCGAACTCGATTGAAGACACTACAAGAACGAGACGACATCGTCGCCATGAGCGAAAACGTTATTGAGATGATCAACGTAAGTGCGACGAGTGTAGCCAAAGAAATCAACTTGCCTGTAATGATGACAATATCGTCACTGACACGAGCACTAATGAAGAAACGACGAGAAATGGAGGATAACGGCGACCGTAAAAACGAATAGAGTATGCAGAAATATGTAAGACCATAAAAAAGAAAGCGAAGAGGATACAAGGTAGTACAAATAAGAGATCATACTAGAAATAATGATAGCATCAACGGCCAGAAGAAAACCAGAAGTACACATGCATTAGGCCGAGACAGAGTAATTATATTTCAAGACAAGCAGGGTAGAAACATATAAGAGCAAAATATGATCATGGAACGAATAGAGGAATTCTACAACGAGCTATACGACAGTGAATAGAGTACCATAATTCACACCGACCCGAAAGAGGTACCAGAGATAACACCACGGGAGTAGAAGCAGCGCTTAGAGATATGAAGAATGGGAAGACACCAGGCAACGACCATGAAAACATTGAAACATTATCGTCAATTTTTGTCTGCAATAGTTTTTCTTTTCTAGGCGTAATAATGTTGTTAACTTATTCTTGTAATTTTTGTAGCGGTTTTCTGTTAATTCTGTCCTAATTTTTGAAACGCTAACTACATGTTATTCTTCTATATGCAAGCGTTTTTAGCCCTCTTGTTAACCAAGCTTGATCATTCTTTTTTGTCTTTCCTGAATACATTGTTATTTTGACAGGACAGGTACCGTTACAAGTGTTACTTAGTATTTGCATAAAGCGCAATAACGCTAAATCTGGGTTTGACTCGTTCATTACAATGCCCCAGTTTGCATAATTTAAATCGTGCTTAAATTTGTTTAATGAGTGCTCATCTAACGTTCTGTTATATTTATATATTGGATCATCGTTAATAACCGCATAAGTGCTGTTGTCACAATACGAAAATTGGCATATGGTCTGTAGCATCGCATAAAACAATGCCGCACATTTTGTTTCCACACAGCTCAGAACAGAAAATGTTATCTATTATACTAACAGTCGTGCCTGTTATTCGTGTGGGCCTGGTGATCAAGGGATATAATCCAGAGCTGAACATTTGATCAGTGAATTATTTTGATTCAGTTTGCTCTTCGCAGTGCAATATGTCCTTATTGTAATCATCACATATATAAACAATTTTGTTGGTGAGATTTCCCATTATGAATGAGAGATTGTCACTAAATATTTGCTGATACTGGTATTCGGTGCTCTATACATATAACCGACATTGATTTGTTCGTGTTTACGAATTTGTATCTCAATAAAGATGCTTTCAAAACAGTCATCAACAGCATACGTTATATTCCTTAAACAAATATAAGAAGACTCGCAATTGTTAAATACAGTTTGACACACATATATGGCAACGCCACCACCTTGTTTTTTTTCTTTCTGGAATTACACTACAGTTTGTAACCCGAGAATACTACATCTTTTCAGTTTACTTCACTTCCGTCCCAACTGGTTTATTTAAGCCACGTGTCTGATATAGCAATTATAAGAAATATGTGCTCCGTGCTTTGAATAGTATCTTTAATATTCGATAAGTTATCTTTTAAACTCGAGCATTACAGTGTATCATACTCAGTTTGATTGGCTGGTTTTTGCCAGCACTGCTAAAGATGGTTAAACATTGTGCTGGGGTGTAGTATTTACATTGGGTGGACAAATCTTTAAACAACAAACAATCAGTATCAATATCGTGTTTGTAAGAGTGTTCATTATTATCAAACGGTGTCTCATACGTAGGCGTTAACCCGTCATATTTTGTTGTGTAGTTGACGCCATAGTTAGTTGATCACAATAACGTTTGCCAGGATAGTCAGCATGCACTTGCTTGTCTAACCACGGTTTGCGACATCAGGTCGTTCTCCTACCAACAGTTTGTCAAATCACAAACACGCGATCTTGCCTTCTTCCCTGGCCTTCACCATATTGGTAGCAGTTCTTTCCGCCTCGCCATGACCATCTGCGAATAATCCTCGTTCACTTAGATGCCACGAGGCCGTTTCTTCTTCGCCGGCTGCAGTACCACCACGCGGTCCTTGAACGACTTAAACTTGACTACGATGGTCCGGGCTCTCGTCCACGTGCCGCCACTTCGGTGTGAACTCCGGATGTTGATGGCGCGCACTTAAGCTCCGGGGAGTTCTAGGGCGGTTGTCATAGCCCTGCGCACGCTCCGCTCCGTCTGCTCCCACGTCTCGCCGTCGACCTCATCAACGCCGTTGAAAAGTAGATTACAGCGTCTTGACTGGTTTTCTTAGCAGTCGATCGCGTGCTCGACTTTCTTGGTCATTTCTTCAAACTCGATCATATTCCTCGACAGATCGTCAATGTATTCTTTCGACTGCTTCTGTTTGATCTCCTCGACGTGGGTTTGCGTGTACTGCAGGCTGACTCGGAGTTCGGTCAGCGCCGTGGTTGTCTCACGCATAAAACAGTCTACTCTCATGTCGATTTCAGCTACCGCGCTTTGCAAGCACGCCTGGCAGTATATTGCTGTATTTTCAAGAGCTTCTCAACGAAAGTACTGAAAGTCTGGCTTTCGTGCGAGTAAGTGCTTACTTCTAGGTGGGTGTCAGCAGCAGGGGCCGCGGTTGCACCACTTACGCCCGCTCCGGTCTTGGGCGGCTTTGCCTTAGGCATCACTGTTTAGTTGACACCCATCGAGTTTCAGCCGCTTAGCCACAAACAATGGCTTATCATTGACGCATTTCAGTGGACTCCACTTCAGCTGCTATTGTTCGTCGTCAATGTGTCCAGGTGAACGCTATGATTCCGTGTAAGCTAAGGCGAAATTTCCCGCGCCGTACTATCCAGTCAGATGGGCAATATTCCATGTGCAACAGTACAATATCCGATGTAAATATACAAATGTTCACGTGTTTGGCTGTACATGTTGTGAATTCCTTCACATATATGAAAATTCACTTACTCGGCTACGCAAAACCCAATCATGACATAAATCACACGCATACAACCGAACAAAACACAATTTATTGCGGAGCTCCTGACACACGTCTGATCAATCTAAAATGGCAGATGTATCTTCAAATGCAGATACAGACATGAGGCTAACTGATGTATTTGATGAATGGTAGCTGCTGGATTATGATACGGACACCCAAACTCATATTATCACTAGTGTGAATGGTTATTTCAGGCTCCAACACCAGTTTGTTATACTTTGTATGAACTTCACACAATTATTTCAAAAGAACACTTCACATATAATGTGACGAAAGAAAAATATCATTATGTTCTTATGTTCTGTTTGTTTTTTCGATTTTGTTTCTTTTGTTTTGCCCAATGTGCGATTTGTGACACATGTTGGCACGAACACAGACTGAACGAAACTCAGTTCTATGTTAACGAGCGCCAACCGGCTTTTCATGCTTTAATAATAATAATAAGGAAGATATAGAGAGACAGAGAGACGGAGAGACGGAGAGACGGAGAGACGGAGAGACGGAGAGACGGAGAGACGGAGAGACGGAGAGACGGAGAGACGGAGAGACGGAGAGACGGAGAGACGGAGAGACGGAGACACGGAGAGACGGAGAGACGGAGAGACGGAGAGACGGAGAGACGGAGAGAAGGAGAGACAGAGAGACAGAGAGACAGAGATACATAGAGACAGAGAGGCAGAGAGGCAGAGAGGCAGAGTGGCAGAGAGACAGAGAGACAGAGAGACAGAGAGACAGAGAGACAGAGAGACAGAGAGACAGAGAGACAGAGAGATAGAGACATAGACATAGATAGTTAGATAGAGAGAAAGCGAGAGAGAGAGAGAAAGAAAGAAAGCACGATGTGGACGAAAGGGAGTGAATCAGTTAGGAGAGAGAAAGTGGGGAGTGAATGGGTTGGGGAAGAGGAGGTGAACGAAAGAACAACAGGTAGAAGATGATTGTGATAATGTTGTAAGAGAAAGAGAGAGAGAGAGAGAGAGAGAGAGAGAGAGAGAGAGAGAGAGAGAGAGAGAGAGAGAGAGAGAGAGAGAGAGAGAGAGAGAGAGAGAGAGAGAGAGAGAGAGAGAGAGAGAGAGAGAGAGAGAGAGAGAGAGAGAGAGAGAGAGAGAGAGAGAGAGAGAGAGAGAGAGAGAGAGAGAGCGGTGAAGGAGGAGGAGGAGGCAAAGGAGTGAGGGAGTGAGGGACAAAAGTAGAGAAAAGGTGGAGAAGGAAACATTAGGGACACACAACATGCAGAGCGGAATGGGAAAATAAAACTCGGAAGAGAGGTGGGAGGCACCGGTCATTTATCGAGACATACACCAATAATTTGACGTCATTAATTGGTGCATTCAGGTACTTGTGTAAATCTTTGTCGCAATAGATTGGCACACTGTCCTGTCTGCTTTCATCATGTGACGTGGGGACACACACTGCAACATACCAGCTTTCATTTGGTGACAAACCATGTCAGGCCATCATCTGAACAAACATAATATTATGTATGTGTGTGTGTGTGTGTGTGTGTGTGTGTGTGTGTGTGTGTGTGTGGTGTATGTGCGTGTGTGTACGTGAGCGTACATACGTTGCGTGTGTATGTGTGCATATATACATATGCATATTTGCATGTATATACGTCTAGCATGCGCGTTTGTGTGTGTGTGTGTGTTTGTGTTTGTGTGCTTGCGTGCGTTCGCCTGTGTGGCATAGAGAGACTGCGTGTGTTTGATAGAAAGAGTAAGTGTGAATGTATGTGTGTTTGTGAATGTGTGTGTGCGTATGTGGGCGCTTGTGAGTGTGCGAGTGCGTGTGCATGTGCGTGTGCGTGTGCGTGTGCGTGTCTGTGCGAGTGTATGTGTGTGAAAGAGTGAGTGTGGGAGTGTGTGTGTGTGTGTGTGTGTGTGTGTGTGTGTGTGTGTGTGTGTGTGTGTGTGTGTGTGTGTGTGTGTGTGTGTGTGTGTGTGTAAATATGTGTGTGTGTATGTGCGTGTGTACATGTGTGTGAGAGTGTGTGTGTGAGAGTGTGTGTATGTGCTACCGGATAAGGTGAGTTAACACTGCATATGTACAGTCAAGCGCGGCGGCACAGTAGATAGAACATTTAACAAAAACAGGCTAGACAATATATGCCGCCGATTCAAAAAATGAGTAAATTCGATAACGCTACATTGCCTCAGTTCAGCCAGTTGCATAACTTCGTACGTAGCAATATATAATGGTGGATATGTTTGAAAGAATATGCTCCACGCATGAATTTAACTGTGGCTGTATGTTTTACAGAACAGGCGAAATCTTTATTGAATAACTAGGTCTATCAGAGATTAACTGTAAAACACATTGAACAGTTAACGATTTACGTACATCCTTTTATATTTTATTTGTAGGGGGCGTACCACAGTACAGTCACGCATTAGTATTATTAGAAAATAAATATATAAATATTGTTGTCAAACACTCTTTATTACAACAAGCTCAATACGACCAGTTTGTATTCAGGAAGAACAATGCATAATAATAATTATTTTTAAATAAAGTATATAGAACAGGCATTGAAAGAAGTGGTGACACAATTAAGTGATAATATATATATATATATATACTATTTATATATATATATATCTACTCCCCCTCTCTCTCCCCCCCTCTCTCTCTCTCCCTCTCACTATCCCCCCTCTCTCTCCCTCCCTCTCTCTCTCTCTCTCTCTCTATATATATATATATGTATATACTATGTGTGTATGTGTGCGTGTGTGCATGCGTATGTGTGCGTATGTGTGCGTGTGTGCATGCGTATGTGTGCGTATGCGTGTGAGTGTGAGAACTTATATGTACGTGTGTGTGCATGTGTTTGTTTGCATGAATTATTTGTTGATGTGTGCACGTGTGCGTGTGTGTATATTAGTGTATGGCAAGCATGTGTCTGTGTATGCCTGTAGTTGTGTAGGTGTTCACGTTGCTATGTGTACATGTATGTATGTGTATACACATGTGTGCATGTATGTGTGTATGTATGCATGCATGTATGTATGTGTGTATTTTAGGAAAATGGGTGTACTGGGCTCAAGTATCCTCTATTAAGGATTTAGAACATGAACGAAGACCCTAATGCACTGGCAACGGAGTAGAGGTGGCGAACGTGAACCCTAAACCTAGACATCTGATAAAATCAGTTTAGTCCTTTCAGGAAGATTTTCTTCTCTGCAAAACAACTGTTGTAAATTAAATTGTATGATTAATGGTACATCTAAATAACGACTATCGGTCTACAACGGAGACGAGAATGCGTGATTATCCAGTCGTGGCACAGGGATGCATTCAGCCGTTACATTCCCATGCCACTGAACATTAACCAATGAAATATTGGAAAAGGTTAAGGATAGTAACCCTAATTTTGTATACATACTTATACATATACAATCAAAGAAGGTTCGCTACAAGATAGAAAAAGTGTTTGCGACACGATGGTGCTCATCTGAATCACAGGGGGACGATGCTGCTTAAAAACAACATACGGTGGCCTTACGAAGGTATGCGCTGAAATTAAAGTAAACACGGCATTGCGAATTTGTGTTGCCGTCCACAGAGCCGCTACTGCTGACCACCCCACACCTCCACCTCCAGTGTCCTAAACGCTAGGGTCAATGCTCTGTAGAAGTCCATTGTTCATTATAACTTGGTGGCCACCAGCATATCTTTCAGATTCTTGTTCTTTGAGAATGCTGTTATAAATCTCGGCGTGTATATTTCTGGATACGCGGTTTGAAGCAGTTTATAGGTGGCTTTAGCTAGTTTAGCAACTGTCAGTCCCTGGTGGGAGTAGCGAATCACAAAAGGTATAATATCAAAATAGTCCTCTCTAATATTCAGTCCCCTGGCTGCGTAGTTTTAAGTCTTGTAATCCATTTTGATTCACAATTCCGTATACAAATTGTTTCCAGTGAAGCGACGTCAGAAAATGGCCCTGATTCCAAGATTGTAATTCGCAAATCGGATATTGGGTGACCGGCTCCGTTAAAATGCTCGGCCACTTGTGTCTCGTTGTGATGCCGTATGTCCAATATATGATTATTTAGACTTGTTCGGAGTTGTTTGCCAGGCTCACCCACGTATCTTGCGGGGTAGGCGTTGCATGTAATTAGGTAAACCAAGATGGATGTACGCGCAATTGTTGATGTTGCCCTGTGGTGGCCTCCTTGTGTTGTTAATAGGTTTGAAATCTACAAATATCGTACAGGCTAGACATCTTTTCACCTGACATTTCACGGTTTGTTGTTTCCTCTTCTGATTTTTAATGTCCGCTAGGGTAGTGCTTTTAATGTGCCTTAAAAAAAACGTGACGTATAATTCCTTTGCCTCAAGCTGTGAAAAAGTGTTTGTACGGCTTCCTCAAAGTATGATTTATTGTTGCAAATCCTGTGAAATCGTAACAGTTGCTACTTGAGGATACCAGAGAAGGTATGTTTCGGATGGAACAAGTCTTTATACAGTAGTTGATGTGTATCTGTTGGCTTAAAGTAAACCTTCCTGTCAAGATGCCCCGTCGAATTAAAGCGTTCGCCTTTAAAGATAGTGTCCAAGAAGTCTATTGAGTGTTTATTCGTAACTGACGTTAATTTAACGCAATTTTGATGGTTATTTAGTATGTCCAAGAAAGCTATGAATGCATCATTCCCATGTGTCCAGATTCCGAAAATATCGTTCAAGTATCGTAGATAGATTATTGGTAATTTGTTGCATTCCCTTAGTGCTTGGTTCTCCCACTGAGCCATAGAAAGTTTGGCATAGTTGTGGGTAAATCGTTTCCCCATTGCAGTGCCGAACATTTGAAGGTACCAGTTTGATCCGAATAAAAAGTCGTTGGGTTCTAAGGACATTTTAATTAGTTATAAAATGTTTGCGTCTGGGCGGTAAAAATTCGGGTTTCGTAAAAAAAAGCCTGTCTTACTGCTTTAGTCCCCGAAATATTGTCACTATTGGTGTACAGGCTTTCTACGTCCATGGAGAACAGTAGCGCATCACTAGGAATTTCGATTTTAGTAACTTTATCAATGAAGTCTGTAGTGTTTTTAACATACGAAGCATATGTTACTGCCAATGGGGCTAAAACATAGTCAATATACTCAGCTATTTTATATCATTCACTGGTGCAATCGGATATGATCGGTTGTCCTGGAGGCATTTGAGACTGAGGCCATTTATCTTTAGCCTGATGAATATTGGGTAATATATAGAGCAGACGTGGTCGAGCTGTATCCGGTGGCTCTAAATAACCTCGTTGCTTCTTGGATATGTAACCTGTTTGTCGTAATCTGTGTCTAGTTTAGTATAATGTTTTTTGTTCGCAAGCTGTCGATTCGCCTCTGCGACATAGTTTTCTTTAGACATGATTACTGTGGCCGAGCTTTTATTAGCAGGTTTAATAATAATAAATGGGTTTCTCTTGAGTGCCGAAATCGACGCCAATTGCGACTCTAACAAATTACCAACACCGTTCCGGTGTTTGTTAGTTATCGAGCTAAAATCGTTCAGTTGTTCCAGTTGAGAGTTATTGTCCTCGTTGTGGCAAGGCGGATTCCAGGTTGATGATACTGTAAAGTTCTCTTTTAATTTGATTGATTTCGTTCCGTGAAAAAATATCGTATGTCTACCAAAACGCCTGATAGACGCCTGTGTGTCTTCTGCATCATTTGTATGAGTGTTGGTATAAATTGTAATCCGAAATTTCGGATTTCCGCCTGTGTTTCAGATAACACTAGATGGCTAAAATTGATAATCGTGGGATTGTCAGATCATTGGACTTGTTTTGTGCGATTTGGTTGCCCTCAATGTTTCCTAGTTTAAATGGCACAACCAATGTGTTAGCATTTTGTTCGCCGTTTCTGGTGTCCAATGAATGTTGTCTGATGTGTCTCTCTTGAACTATGCCTCCTCTAATTTAGGCTTTACAACAATTCCCTTAATGTCTAGTAGGCTCTCCGAAGTTCTCATATATTCTTGTTCTAAAAAAGGTAATCTATCAGAAAAAAAATAGTTCGGGTATGGCGATAACTGAGTAAGGAAAACACTTGCCTGCTCGAGCCGCCAACCTTCGCAAATTAGGGATGGTCGTCACACTTTGGTTTGTTCGCTCTGTCGTTGATTCCCACCGATAGTATCACAGTCACTGAATGTTTGCTGTCCGTCTCTGCGGTATGTTTCATCATCTGTTCGAGATTCCAAATTTTGGCTCCTGGGTAGCTGTCCACTTGGATGTCTCGTTACTTCGATTCTGTAATCCTAGAAACGTTCGAGTCATCCAGAATAACGACACATTTTGTGATTATCGGTAACTTCCAGCTGGATTGATTGCACTTTGTGTTTCTCTGTATGGAGGGCACAATAGAGAATCGTTGTGCAGGAGTAAGCGAAGGGGGTAGCCTGTGAATTATAGTGCTGTCCACCCGTGGTCTGGAGACAGGTAGGAAAGAATTAGACTTGGAATGAGAACCCGATTGTCTCGGTAGTGGCGGGAAGGAGTTGGGAGAAAGGGATGGAGAAGAGGTGGCAGAAACGTTAGAAGGCTCACGTATGGCCTGATGCAGGGATGGTGTGGCGATTGCAGCTGCTAAAGGGGGAGTGGTGATGGTAGTAGAACACAACGGTATTGGCCCCGGTGATAGAGAAGTGGTTTGCCGGTTACGACCTGCAGTCGGAGTAGGAGACGGCTTGGTCCCTGGTGTATTAGCTGTGGACAAGGAGATATATGAAATGGGTGGAGTGGATACGGCAGTGGAATAGAGCGGTGCTTGCGTGTAGCCAGTGGGCTTGTGTGCCGATGTGAAATGGATTATAGCCATACCTCTGCTTCGTTCCGTTGGTAGTGTGTGTAGTCGACGAGCTGACAATTACCTTCTTCCTTTGCTGTTTGCGTGGTGGCTTTGTTGTCGTGGGCGTAGAACTGCTTGGCAAAAGTGTTGTCTCTGTTTCGCACTCAGAGTGATCACCGTCGGTAGCTATATTGTTCTCGTCAATGCTGTCTCTCGTCGACGGTTGTGTCGATTGGGTGGTTGAGTTTTTCCGCGAAAGTTTACTCAAACTTCCTTCGCCCTGGACATAGTCACGGAATTGCGACAGTAGTTTCCCGTACATGTTCCTTCCGTGTCCGTCGTGTCCGGTGCCCCAATAGTTGTCAGGCGTATGACTGATGAAATTCTTTCCTTCGATGTGTCTAGTCTTCTCGCGAAGGACGGGGCGTGGTCGAATTTACACTGGAAGATCTCCCACTGGAGATCCTCAGCTCGACAATTCCACTTGTTGTCGTTGGCCGAGAAATTCCTTGCTATCTTTTTTTATCTCCGTCGTTGTGCAAGCAGCGAAAATGGCGTCGGCGGCTACTGGTATGTCGTAATATACCGCCTTGGCAAACATCAGTGCGTGGGTCCCGGACGGGAAGCAAGCGTTGTTGACGGCATCCTGAAAGCAGATTTGACAAGCGAAAGCATTGCTAGCAGGGTCGTCCCATTGTCTTATGTCCCCTATCGTGTCTTCGGAGGAGGGAAACAATTGTCTTTGTTTATTATGGGAGCCGCCCGATGTTTCTGAAACATCACTTTGGATGGTCCTGCCATGACATAGCCAACCCTATTGGTTAGATTATTTTGTTCAAACGCGGCGACCCTACCCGAATTTGGAAGTCGAGACCTAACTGGGGGTGGTGGTGCCATTTTGGGACCGAACGTTCCAACCATTTGAATTGGTAAAGAAAAGAGGTCAAACAATAATCCTTGCCCATTTCCGGAATGGCTTAATGTACATTGTGCCGAATGTTATCTAAGCTGGGCGTCAGTCTGGCGTGACCCTAGAAATTATCTGGAGCCCAACTGAGCGCCGTATGACGGACCCTGGACATATCGTCCTTGGAGGCACGAGTATTTATTAATGTCGAAAGGATTAAATTTAGCGTGGTGAGGTAGTGGTCGTGAACAATCACTCCTACCTGTTTATCCCAAGATCGATTTATGGTTTGAATCCTTTTGATGATATCTGAATTCGGTCTAGCTGGCCTGATGAAATGGTTTAACTCAGCTGTTTTATGCAAAAAGGCTTTAACAAGAGAGCCTTCTGCTTGTTTACTCATGATCGATATATGATGGATCATCTATATAAACTGGAATAGGAGTTTAGCCAAGTTAATATTGCTACCAGCCTGACCGTCTTCCTTATTCCGAGTGCCCTTGTTATAAGCCATACTACGAATTTCAAGTTCAATTTCTCTCTCAATTTACCAACCGGTTTCGACAGAATAGTCTTGATCAAGGTCATTTGAATTTCTAACGACGAGACATGTTTTGCGATTATATAGGATCCCAAAGACATGCAAGATGGTGATAGGTTAACGTCGTTTAGCCAATCAGTGCCCGTTGAATTCGAAACACATTATGGTGTACCCTGTGGGTCCTGCCCAGAGCCAATGTGTCGTCATTGTAATCTAGTTGTACCAAGTTTGTTTAGGAAAGTACGTGTGCTAATTAGGGTGTCCGATCGTCGAATACCCTATAGAGGTCGGTTTATCGTTAGGTTTATTAGGGCGCAGGGGTTGAAAGCCAAGTGGTGTGTTGCTATTGTCTTTTGAATATATGACACCATCACAAATCTTGTTTGGGATCCTATCATTGCTGTTACTTCATAATTCCACGTCGCTGAGAGAGATGTATATATGTAGAGAGATATATGTGACCTCAAACTAGTATGGTTGTCTTTTTGGAGAAACCGTTCCTAGGAAGAAATTCAAAAAATCATTAACCGTCGAGTACCCGGGCGGGTTTCGTAATTGGTCTTCTGTTTCAGAGAACAAACGCCAATTATACCTACCTGCTCTGGCTAGTAGCTAGTAAGTGTTTCAGGAAAATGGGTGTACTGGGCTCAAGTATCCTCTGTTAAGGATTTGGAACATGAACGAAGACCCTAATGCACTGGCAATGGAGTATAGGTGGCGAATGTGAACCTTAAACCCAGACATCTGATCAAATCAGTTTAGTCCTTTCGGGTAGATGGTCTGTTCTGTAAAACAATTTTTTGGTAAATTAAACCTAAAAAAAAAAACATCTATGATTAAAGGTACATCTGAATAACAACTATCGGTCTACAATGGAGACGAGAATGCGTGATGATCCAGTCATGGCACCGGGATGCATTCAGCCTTTATATTCCCATGCCACTGAACATTAAACAATGACCAACTGGACAAGGCTGAGGATAGTAACCTCACTTGTCCTGTTAAGTAAAATATATTAATATATTTGTTGTTAACATACATATACATATACAATCACAGAGGGTTCGCTACAAGATAGAAACAGATACGAAGGTATGCGCTGAAATTAAAGTAAACACGGGATTGCGAAATTGTGGTGCTATCCACAGAGCCGCTACTGCTGACCACCCCACATTTCCACAAACACGTGTCCTGTTATTCATAATTAATACATGGGTATTCAGTAATTATTTCGGACGGTAAACCTGTAAAAATAAAATAAGCCATTAAATTGTGCATGAAATATATCTATCCTATCATAGTTGTACAAGAGACGGAAACAACAGAAGCCGTACAAGCCAGCACAGCTGCAACCCAACAAACCCACATGCAGCCTAATCCCCCTAGCAATTATACAATTGCACTAACACTACGACGTATCACAGTGCCCTAAACGCTAGGGTCATTGTTCTGTAGAAGTCCATTGTTCATTGCAATGTGGTGGCCACCAGCATATCTTTCACATTCTTGTTCTTTGAGAATGCTGTTATCAATCTCGGCGTGTATATTTCTGGATACGCGGTTTGAAGCAGTTTATAGGTAGCATTACTACTTTAGCAATTGTTAGTCCCTGGTGGGAGAAGCGAATCACAAAATGTATAATATCAAAATAGTTCTCTCTAATATTCAGTGCCCCTGGCTGCGTAGTTTTAAGTCTTGTAATCCATTTTTATTCACAATTTCGTTTGTAAATGGTTCCCAGTGAGGCGACGTGAAAAAAATTTCCTGATTCCAAGATTGTAATTCGCAAATGGGATATTGAGTGACCGGCTCCGTTAAAATGCTTGGCCACTTGTGTGTTGTTATCGTACAGCCTAGAAACCTTTTCACCTGACATTTCACGGCTTGTTCTTTCCTGTTCTGATTTTTAATGTCCGCTAGGGTAGTGCTTTTAATGTACCTAAAAAAACGCGATGTTTAATTCCTTTGCCTCAGGATGTGAAAACATGTTTGTAGGGCTTCCTCGAAGTCTGATTTATTGTTGCAAATCTTGTGAAATCGTAACAGTTGCTACTTGAGGATACCAGAGAAGGTATGTTTCGGATGGAACAAGTCTTTGTACAGTAGTTGATGTGTATATCTTGGTTTAAAGTAAACCTTGCTGTCACGATGCCCCGTGGAATTAAAGCGTTCGCTTTTAAAGATCGTAGTGTCCAAGAAGTGTATTGAATGTTTACTCGTAACTGACGTTAATTTTATGCAATTGTGATGGCTACCGTCAATTTGCAAAAGGAGGCAGTCAACGGAATTAAAGAAAGAACTGCCACTGATGACCGCTTGTGCGAAAGGCAAGTTGGCCCCATATTGACTTCGCACATCCAAAGCCAGCAAGAGCGGATCAACACCCTCATTCCTGACGTCATGTGTATGACAGTACAGCAGGAATGTATGGACAAACTATGTCCAAGGAATGATACTCGATTTGAGACGAATTCAACTGTGTTCGGCCATTCATAGACATAGAGACCAGCGCAATGTCTCTTCGACAAAGAGTGTCAACGAGAATAAATGATCAATCAATCTCCTCGGCTTCGAAAACACTGTGAGGTTGAAAGTGCATAAATTAGAACCTAGAAATAAACTCACCGTCAAAGTGAAGATGTGGATCGTGTAACGCAATGCGTGTAACAATAGTATAGTGCACTACACAACAGAACTGAAGAACAAGTACGAACAATTAATGAAGAACTCCACATCTGTTACGAGTGAGAATGGCGATGCAAAGGTCCGCTCAAATGATATGTTGTTTCGGACCGTTAAGGGGTTGTCTCCTATCTTTGCTGCCAGCCGTGCATGGAGTACTGACATTAAATTATTCCCTAGAAAAGACATATACGCGCTTCTGTCTGTTTACAGAAGTTTGAATTTGTGTTTGTTTCCATTTATATATACATATATATATATATATATATATATACGTCTGTTTCGCATGCATGATACAAACATTTTGTTAATGTGTTAGTGATCCCACGATAAATGTTTGTGATTTGATATACAAGTTTTTCGCATGTTGTCCGTGCGCTTTGAGTGATATGGACGTAGATTGGTTGAACAGAATTGACAATGTATTCTTAGACCTGCACAACAAAGGTGATTGTTTGTAGCTCTCGGTATCTATTCCTTTTGAATTCGCAAACCGTCTTACTCTTTACTGCCCTCAGACATATCAATAGAACTCCATCTTGACTTATCTGAGAAGCATTCAGCTACGCTGTAGTTATCGCGATGCAACTATTCCAACACACATATCAACCACTGTCTGTTGTAATGTACCCAATAATTCTGCTGACTGAACCGGAGCAACGTGAATTGTTAGAACTTGCTAAAGGATCGTATTTGCAGCGAGAACAGTTGATCCAGGGTGCTCTTGATTAAGAATATGTCGCTCTAATAGCTACGCCACTGCGCTCAATTCTCTACGTATATGTTGCTGGATAAATCTACACGTGTATGCTGCACCAGTTACTGCAATTTTTCACAAAAACGTCAATCGTCGGGTGTGAAATCAGTGTTTAAAACACATGATTATTCTTGGGGTTTTAAATCATGGTGGATCACAAAGAAAATTGTCATCTATGCATATGTTAATATAAATCATGCAGTAGTCATTGCAGAGAGAAAACGAATTGGTGTTGGGATGAATTTCTATACCATTAACCTGTTTGGAGATCGGTTCATTTGGGTTGGACGCGAAATATCAGGGTGCTTTTGATTAAGAGAATGTCGCTCTAATAGCTACGCCACTGCGTTCAATTATCTACATATATGTTGCTGGATGAATCTACACGTGTATGCTGCATCAGTTAATGTAATGTTTCACAAAACGGTGTGAAATGGTGTGAAATCAGTGTATAAAACACTAGATTATTCTTGGGGTTTTAAATCATGGTGGATTTGAGACCTGATAGCTATGTTGAACGACAGACGGCTAAATTGGACATATCACCTGCCTATAAACGGCAGCAGTAACTATGTAGTGTATTTACTATCCTAGTAGATATCACTAATATCAGTTCACATGACATTTATAATGCTAACTAGCATATGTATTGTTTTCAATCGATGTCATTATTATTTTCCGACTGCGTTACAATATTCCTGTTTTATAAATATTGTAAATAATTAAATATTCACGCCAATTCCCCATCACCTACACATTGTTAATTCGATTACTTGATTCACGTCAAACCTAAGATCGGCGGCTACGACATCTTGCAAATGCGCGAATAATGTTTAATGTTGTCAATCGGTATAAACCTAAAGTGCTATCCACAACTGCGCAGAAAACAGCCACGCTCATAACACAAACAGCCATCTGGAACGAAAACAACATATCACGCAGCTCCAAAATGTGACCGATGCTCTCCATTATGATGTCAGTATTCCTTTAAGCTTGCGAGACAGCAGACTTGCAAAGAAGAATCCAGGCCATGGAGGTGATATGCTACCGCTAAATCATATAAGTCTCATACAATGACCATATCACAAGCGAAGAAGTCCGCAATATAATTAACCAAGCCATCGGACTCTTTGTAGATCTCTTGACGACAGTCGAGTCCGCACCATATACCTAGACACATTTGACGGTTTCACGAAGGTTTCGCCGCACGTGCGTGGTTTCTAAGATTTCAGCAATATATGTTTTATGTTGCGAAAAATTGATTAACCAAATCATCAGAAAACTTGGCTAATGTGATATTTCAAAGAAAGATTACTTTTATTTATTGAGGTCGTAGATTAATCTCTAATAGGTTGGGGCCCCGAGATGCATCTAGACGAAAACATTAACATAACCAGACACACGATTTAACATAACCAGACACACGATTTAGCATCTTGAATACGTTTTATCGGCGGCTACATATGGTCAGGACTAAACTACAGTTCTTTAAAAAGGAAGCCATCTATTTGGCATCCTAATATAGACCCCCACCTGATCAAACAACATCCCTTTAAGCCCTACACGAATCATTGATTATCCACTAGCGTGGCTGCAAACTTCCTCCATCAGTTATAATCGCCGGGGACCTAAACCTACCACACATCAACAGGGAAAACCTCTATACAACAAACCAACACACAGCACCAAAACTCAACAGACTACTTGAAATAGTAATGAATATGGTTTAACAAATATGGTAAATGAACCAACCCGACTAGACTCTGAAAATAGCCATGAGCTTGTACTTACATCAAACACCGCCCTTTTCTCCAGCGTAAACACAGTGACAGGCATGAACGATCATGAAGTTGTTCTCTTTCACATTAATATGAAACCCATGAAGAAAACCAAACCTCCACACAAAGTGTACGACTATAAGTATGGTAACTGGGATGCCCTCAAATCAAACTATATACCCGTATTGCTCAAACGTACTTTGCTTGAAATCCTGATAATCTAGACATCGATTCAAATTGGAACTTTTTCACCAAAACGAAACTAATCTCCATGAACAATCCACTCCTAGCCGCATACCAAAATTAAAACTGCATTTATCCTGAACAAAAACATAATCAGACTACAAAGAGCACGGGACAAAACTCATGCTAATGCTAAGAAAACAAAGCAAACAAACACCGGGAACACTTGACATAGACGTTTCAAAATCCTGAACACAAAACCCTGCAACAACATTAAAAGTAGATGGTCAGCAACGTGAAGTGTGCATTTCAGAGTTTAGTTTGAAAACAGAACTGTCGACTCTATTATGCGTTATTATAAGTCCATAAACTGAGAATACTATAACAACACCTGTCCGAGTACAACTAATTGGCCCCACCCTGGACACCACAGAAGGTTGTCTTTAATAAGCCACGAACTGATAATAAATTGTTACAACTATAACTGTTGTTTCTTTCTGTAACAGCTGCTGGTGGCCTCAGACGTGGAACTCTGCTCGTTGTTCAATACAAACGCATACTCGCCATGGAACCGGACTCGCCTTCACCGAGACCAATCATCAGTGGAAGTAAGTAACAAGATGCAACGACAACTTGCTTGGCAATGATATAATGCAGTTTTGTATACATATGGACCATTCTTGGCAGTGATACAATGCAGTTTTGTATACATATGGACCATTCTTGGCAGTGATACAATGCAGTTTTGTATACATATGGACCATAGATATACAAAGGATAGTTCACATAATGAATAAAAGTTGTTGCCATCAACTGATTTGTGGAAAGAGGTCTGTACGAATGGGTTATTAATCACAATCTCCTGAAGATTGCCCCATGTTAAGACAGCGTACGTCCCTTTAGAACATTCTTGAACCACCCAGTCAGTGTCTTAAATTAGCCAAACAACAAACATGCCCAATTTTTGTTTGAACTGGCCCAGATCAATGTTGAACATATCCTGCTGAATTTGAACTTGCCTAACTGATTTACAAACCTCACTGAGACATTTCCATTTTCCACATTCTTTAATCACCCACGTGAATGTATATCATTTGAATTTCAAGTGAAAGTACACAATATATTAAACAGTAATAATGTTAACATTAACTATATGTACACTAACATAACATAACTTAGTGTTTAGTGTACATATAGTTAATGTTAAAATGATTACTGTTTAATATAGTGTGTATTTTCATTTAAAATTCAAATGATAGACTTATGTATATATATATATATATATATATTATATATATATATGTATATTTACTTATATATATATATATATTATATATATATACATATTATATATGTATATATATATATGTATATATATATATATATATCATATATATATATATATATATATATATATATATATGTATGTAAGTAAATATATATACATAAGTAAATAATTAAAATTAAGCTTTGACAAATGTACATACATGTATGTAAGCCCACTATGATATTAAAGTGCAACTTATCAAAATAATATGTTATTAATTACCAAACTAGCCTTATTGTTCAAAGTATCATTTGCCACTTCTTTTAGGTGTTTCCCGGTTTATTCGCTAGGTGACACCTCCAAACTACGTGCATTTCACCCTGCCGATGTTGGTTACATTACGTATTACACTTTTGTCACCAGTCAAATTTGGAATTGGGCTGTATTTATTTGTAGTAAAAGAAGAATAAAAAAGCATGCCTGACTCTGACCTACAATCGAAACAACTTCCAAAAACAGTAACATTTAGTTCAGATGACGCGGCAAAACTATGTTAAATGGCGTCCAGTCTGACTTTTTGGAAAAATGTACTGCTGGTAGCTTCGCCACCGATGTTTACACTTGGCGTTCATGGGCCGTGCCATAGAGCACCGAAGTGTGAAGTCACGATGCAGCGCTGGTTCCAAACAAATGTCTCCCGTCGTATCTGTTAGCCCCATGTTATGTTTTGTTACAAACTGTAATAATTATTCTGAAAGTCATACTTGTAGTTCTTTATGGTTACCATACGTTGAATGTGAGAAGTATATATGGGTGAAACAAATTATGTTTTGTTATGTATTCTGGAACGAAAAAAGCAATATTTTAACGCAAGCTACTTGATCGCAGTGACAAAATCGATCGCGGTGCAACATATGTTGTGTTTCTACTGTCATCGTAAAATGCGGAATGATAGCAGGTCAACATCATAACATTATTGTACGACATTTTTAAAATCGACGGATTTGATAATATTTTGAAATATGGAACAAAATATATTTCAGGCTGAGAAGTTAGGGAGCGATAGTTAAGTTGACGTTTTTGTTGAATCTCAAGCGGAGGTTCAATTGGCTAGTTTAATAAGAGCGCAAACCGCATGGATGGGAGAAAATCAGAACAATTAAATTCAGATCTGATCATGTTAATAGTTTCACTTATTTTTCAAGCGTTCTTCGCATGCTAGTAACTTTTGTTCGAATATGGCAAATGGCGTCAGTAGGCCCCTATCTCTGCACTTGCTGCATACTTCTCAGATGTGCGCAAAATCAGAAAAAAATTTATTCAGATCAGATAATGTTAATAGTTTCACTTATTTTCCAAGCGTTCTTCGAGGCGCGGCGCATGCTAGTATGAAGAATAACTAATTCATAATAGCACTAAGTTTGAAAATATGGTATGGAAACTACAAGAAATTGGGCCAAATCCAAGACAATAACTAGTTTTCGTGGTAGCAAGACTCACAATTATATGTTCATACATATTTGTGGAGTTAATTATTATATGATTCATATTTGATTAATATTACTGTTAATTAACTGCCTAATGTGTTCATTAACTTTGTATAGCTACTAATTTTGATAACAGGATACTTAAATTTAACAACATTAGTTAATTGTCATGTTGTTTTGCTTATGGGTCGGAACGTGACGAATATATCATTACAACCTTCCAACTGCAGGCTCACCAAATAATCCAACTGCACCCCTCTTGAAGCTCACTAAAATCCCAAACTGTACCCCCATATGAGGTTCACCAAAACCCTCCGACTGCATCCTCCTTGATGGTGACTAAAAAACTCCAACTTATATAATGGCCGATTCCTCACTTCTCAGCCTGAAACTTATGTTGTTCCTTATTTTACAATATTATCAAATCCTTCGACATTGGCAATTTCTAACATGAATTAAATAATATTGACGTGTTCTCCTTTGGCATTTTGAGGTGAACATAGCCTGATGCAAAACAAAAAGCCGGTGTTACTCCGCGACCGATATTGTCAATGCGATAACATAAATTACGTTACAACATTATTTTCTCTCGTTCCAAAATATTTTAAATAACATTTTTTGTTCACCCATGTTTGCTTCTCACTTTCAACTTATGGGAACCATAAATAACTACATACATGACTTTCAGCATATTGATTACAATGTAGAACAAAACGTAACACCATGTTAACAGATACGGCTGAAAACATTTCTTGGAACCAGCTTGGCCGGTTGCCAAGTGGCGTGATGACAACACTGCGGTTATCTATTGAATGCAACCGTTTGCGTAACAAAAGTTCAGTTTTTACGAACTATTTTTGAATTATTACCAAAGTTGCGTTTACTCTCTCCTATAACTGAGTCGGGTCTAAGAATTATAACGAACTATGCATCAGATGTTGCCTAGCCGTGTCCGCCGCGATAAACCGGTGGCGTTTGTGAACCGGCGGTGTCGGGCCGATAACTTGAACATTTTGGTGAATTGAATCGACGGGACGGATTTTCTAAGGCTTTCATTTCAAGCATTGCCAGTGCCAGATCTGGTCAAAATGTGACAATCATAATCAACGAAATGATGCATGTATTAACACACGAGACACTGCTCAAGCACCAGCCATTGATGGACAGTAGGGAAATGTGGGGACCCATAAGCCATTTCTCAGGTTTTCAGCGATAAATCAAAAGATAATACAGTTTTTAACATTAAAATTCTACTATTATGTAAATATGTATGTCCTCTAAGAGGATCGTGAAATTTGTAAGGTTAGGATATGTCAAATTCAGAATATATGAGCAAAAGTGTTTTTTGGCAAACTGATAAAAATTGTCTTCGGATTTATACATGCTGTAGACGTCACAGAAATTCCCGTACAGCTATTTTTAAGGGCTGATGAAAAGCACTCCAAATATCTGTAAGATGTCACCTCAATCTACTTCAACGGTTCAATAGTTTTACAAATATATTCTCTCCAATATGAGGAGTACCCCAAAACGTGTGTCTTTTCGGGTTTTCCACTTTTTACACCACTCATTTAAGCTATTATTTATGTCATTCGAACCATTCTTTTTCACCTGTGTTACAGAAAATACATGAAATTGTGACATGTATACATTAAATCTATGAAGATGTCGGAAACGTTGTTTACAATAGCCAATATGGGTTTAGAAGGAAACATTCTACTGAACTTGCTACACTCGAAATAATAGACAGACTGATAAATCGGTTACCCCAATAAATATATACCTTGATTTGACACAATTGATCACAATACATGGATACAGAAGTTAAATTAATATGGATTATACGACAAGGCTCTAGACCTTTGTAAGAATTATTTACAAAATCGAAAGCAGTACGTAGAAATTGAAAATGTTAAGTCTAAGGAAATAGTCATCAACACTGGTGTCCCCCAAGGTTCAATTTTTGGGCCACTCTTATTTATTATATATATAAATGATATAGCACTTTCTAGTGACCTTTTCCAATTCATAACGTATGCTGACGACACCACCTTTACTAGTACACTAAATACATTTAACAATTGAAAAGGCCAAATGCGAAGAGAAAATATTAACAAAGAACTAACAAAGATTAGCAATTGGTTAAAAGCTAATATACTATCACTAAATGCCAACAAGACTAAATTCATTATTTGTCATATGCCTCAAAAGAAAGTAGAATATTCTGTGTTACAAATAGATGGGGCACACATTGAAAGTGAACATTATTTCAATTCTTTAGGCAACACAGTAAACAACCATTTAAACTGGCAGAGTCATACAAACAAAATAAAAAATAAAATATATAAGACAATAGGCATACTAAAACAACTTAAACACTCTTTACCACCTAATGCATTATATATTATGTGCAATGCTCTTATTTTCCATCATATTAATTATAGCTTAACTTTATGGGGTCATCAGGAACATCGAATTTTCAAATTACAGAAAAAAGCAATACGAATAATACCCTTAAGTAAATATAATGCTCACACAAGTCCAATTTTAAAAACGACTTCATTTATTAACGTTGGTTTACATTGATAACATCCAACAATTAAAATGTTATTATAAATTAATTTACAATCGTTTACCCTACTACTTCAATGTTTTCATTCAAACACACACATCTATTATCAGCACTGTACACATGAAATACATAATATGTATATGTCCAGATTCGTACATGAATTTGCCTACAAATGCATTAGACACAACATTATTTAGAATGTTAACAATACACCTAGTATTATCATTAATATAATTTACACCCACAGTCTCTATTTTGTTCAACCTACACAAACAACTTTTAAATTATGAATCCAGTTGTCGTATTCATAACTGTTTGATTTGTAATTCGTAACACGTATTGAAATGTGTACAAAAGTATACATATGTACGTCAATTTGTACAAGAGTACATACAATCAGTCATTGTATTGTGTATGCGTGTTGATACACTGAGTAATTATCAACTGTAAAACAAGGCATATGCTATTCTGATTTGTGATACGTAAATGTAGTTTTTTGTTTATATTTATGATTTGGTTCCTGTGCTAGCGATATTATATATCTTAATGGGAGTCTCCCGACATTATATATTACTTACGACATTAATTCTATATGTATCGTATTTATAGGTCAAATAAATTGATTCTGAGTTCTGAGTTCTGATGAACCAATGTATGTTGTCCACAGATTTGCTGTTTATGACATCCAACATAAATACAATTCAAACACATAAAACATGATATTAGAAAGACTTAATGTTCTTGTGCTGCAGGGGATGTTTAAATATATGTAAGAAAACTATTATTTATGTATTACTTCCAACCAAGAAAATTATCAGACATGTTTGTAATCACATACAGGGGGCCTGTATATGTTGCAACCCTTTTTAGAAATGGTTATGACATCCGCTTTCTCCTAAATTGTATACTTCTCATCATGTTTGTCTCCAGTGCCAGTTAGATTATGCTACCAGAAGTCAAACAGTACAAATCGTTCTCCTAAACTGTTACTTCTCATTATATTTGTCTCTAGTACCAGTTAGATTATGCTACAAGAAATCAAACAGTACAAATAATCCTGCGTTTGTATTGTAATTTATGCATTTTAGCTCAGCTACATGACAAAAAACACTGGAATGTTTATTACGACATCGCTGTTTATTACGGCATCCAACCCTTGTGGAAGACGTGTTTATGAGGTAATGCGGGATGTTACATCGTAGATATGTGTATCTTATGTGTACAGATTTAACACAGTAGTTGTGTTAAAACATAAGCATCGGTTTAGTGTCAATGATTTTTCAAAGTAAAATGTCAGTGTCTTTTCTCAAAAAAATATTCTACATATTAATAGTTGGTTATTATTGTAAATAATATGCACGAATTAGGTACATACACTATCCTTATAAAATGGTCAAATACATTTAGAATATCGGCATGTGGTCCCGTAGTATCATGAATCTAAATACGGATGTCATAATAAACACTTGTGTTAATGATGCAAATACGCCATGAAAATGCTTGCAACATAAATGGTTGAAGTGATTTTCGTGGCATTTTTAGCCTATGTGCGATATTGTATTAGTTAACCGAAAACAAATATTGGACTTTGATGATATATACTTTTATCATTTTTTTGATTTTTCATATTTGCCTACACAGATTGTGTCGTTCAATGATGGGAACAAAGTGTATATCTCTCTTGGGAATCATAATAGAAAAATATAAACACAATTTTATTTGTTAACACAGAGTGACCAACTGTTGAGTTTTCTTAAAGTATTATTCATAAAAAGGAAGAATTTAAGTATGTATGCAGCGGGTTTCAGTGTAGCTTGGCGCTCTGTCTTTGGACAGTTGTTTAATGCAGGACTTGATAATACCGTTTGGGTGTGATGTTTGATATTTTTCGAGCACTTTGACGTCTTGCCCCACGTATGGGGCAAGACGCCTCCTTTGGAATTTTTTTTAATCGACGATCATTACAGTTAGTGCGGTCAGATGAAATAATGCCTTTGGTGAAACATGGAATAGGTACCCGGCAATCGTGTGCAAGCGCAAAAACCTCAACATTTTCACTGTATGCTTAAATCTGCCCATTTTCCCTTAAGGGGGGCTCCATGCCCCACCCTACCCTACTGCATTAGATCTTTCACGGCGTAGCAAGAAATATAATCTAGTCGCTCGCGTATTCGCACAGTGGCTATTTTGCAGAACGCACCAATATGTCAAAATCCGTCACCAGATTGGGGCGAAATTGAGGGGTGTCAGGTGTGGATGGATTTTTTACTGGAAAATGAGGTATGAGAATTTCACGCGTTTTCCACAGCACTTGTGTTAATGGGGGTTAAATATGCTGTGAAATTGTCAAGAAAATCGTATGACAAATTTTGCAGGAAATGAAGGAAACGTTATAATGGCCGCCTATGTAAAATATAAATGTGGACTTACCCCATAAGGCGACTTAAACAGTCGTGACAGAAATCGTGAAGACGACGGTGGTTTTATAACAAGTTGCAAGATGCTGTACAGATGCAAAAGATACCCACCAGAAAGTACCCAGTATGTTGAATAATAGTTTAATAATATTGTGGTGGACTCTAGTGGGTGGCAGCACTAGGCAACCAGTAGTACCCGGGCGGCAGCACCCTACCCTGTAGTGATCTATATATACCCTGACGACATTGGTGTAGTCTCCCCTCAAATAATGGGACCTCCCGTCTATAAGCTTTACCACAGCGCAGTCGGCAAAAGGCGACAAAGTGGACAGAAAATATCGCGCTACAAGGAAACACGGCGCCGCGGAGCTTTCAAAAGCTCCGCAAGAGCGCGCCACAAGCGTTGACGTTCACCAAAGTCCGCGCTGCGGTGACACAATCGCAACAGACTGGCTTGCGACATTCCTGTCTAAACAAGAAGAACGGGACAACAAACGTGAACAGCGAGAACAGGAACGGGAGCGCGCACGCGATGACAGACATGAACTATCGATGCGTCTACTGTGCGAGACCCTCGACAGATGCGCCCATAAATCACCATCTCACGCACACAACAACGGCACCAATGATGAGTCTAGTGGTCCAAAGACTCAACACACATACACCGTGACCAACGTCGAGCGTACTTCTACCGGCCAACACGCCAAAACTAGACCGCCGGATCCAATGGCAGCAGACATAACACTACGAGAACTAGCAGCATGGAGGCGATCATGGGAAGATTTCGTGGAGTTAGAACAGCTCGACCGTCTCCCAGGGCGTCAACAGAGAGCCGTGTTGCGCACTAGCCTCTCTATTGAAATGCGTGCTACATTGCAATTAGCCATCGGTATAGATAATGATGACGATATAACCGTCACAGCGATCTTAGACCGAATCCAAGAAGAACACATCCGTGCCAAACGAAATGTTCCACTGGACAGGGTGGCACTAGAAGAACGCAAACAGGAAGAAGGCGAACCGTTCGACCACTTCTACGCGGAATTACCGGAAATTGCCAACAACGCAGACCTTTGCCAGCAGTGCTTGGCGATCGTCTTACTACGCGAATTTTGTCGGGAATTCGTGACCCAGAAACAAGACGAAAGTTATTAGCAATCACGCCTCCCCTTCTCAACTGAAAACAGTTGATATCTGCAGGAGTGAAGAATCAGCAAGGAATGATTAAGCTGCACTTGCAAACAATGACAAAGGCCATACGAAGATATACAGAATTGGCAAGAAAACCTTGCAACGTAGTAAAACCAGGAATAACGCCACTTCAAAACAAAACCACATATGCGGTTATTGTGGAAAATCGGCTCTTAAAACGCGAGATGAATGTCCTGCACGACACAGTATGAGTTCCATCTGTAAGAAAATTGGTCATTGGGCTACGTGTTGCCGTCAGAACAATCCACAGACTAAGAGTACACAGCAACGAGTCAGATTCGCGTACTGGACATTCTGGGAAAGAAAAAACACCGTCGCGCACCGCGCATTAAGGTACAACTTCATCATAATGCTGATGATAGCTTCATCACAACAGCACAGGCAACAACAGATACAGGGGCCGAAGCCACTGTTGCAGGTCTTGATATCCTAACACAAATAGGATTAGACATCGGAAATACATGTCCCCCGCCCGAAGACACACTCATTGCTGCCAATGGTACATCATTCCATTGTATTGGCACAGTAAACCTCCACATCCATGCAGCAGACAAATGTACGAAAGAGACGGTTCTTTTCTGCAAAGAGCAAAAAGGACTTCTGCTGGCTTGGTATGTTTGCCGAGACTTAGGAATCGTGCCGAACGATTATTCCAAACCAATTCGTGCCATAAGACGGTCACGCGAAACAAAATTGCCAAAAAAAGATTCGTCCAGAACACGCAAATAAAGAGTCAGATTCGCGTACTGGACATTCTGCGAACACGCGAACACGCAAGCGTAATGACTTACTTGAAGAATTCAAAGACGTGTTCGACACAGGTTACCAACTGAAGACAATGTTGGGTGAACCAATGAAAATCCACTTGAACGAGAACGTTGAGACTTTTGCAATATTTGCCACTCGCCCCATTCCTTTCGCATGGCGGGATGAAGTCAAAGCAAATCTCGAACAAGACAAGGCATTATCAAGCCATCGGGAGACATTCCCACCGGATGGTGTCATCCGCTCGTGGTAGTGCCAAAACCACGAGGGGATATTCGTCTTTGTGTGTACCTCAACAAATCCGTTCGTCGACCAATTCACCCTATGAAGACACCGAAAGAAGCATTCTCCAACATCAAACCAGGGTCAAGATACTTCACGATGTTAGACGCAAAACAAAGGTAGTGGCAGATACCACTCTCGCCTGAATGCCAAGAAGTGACAACTTTCTTGACCCCTTGGGGACGTTATCTCGTCAAAATCAACGCAGTAGGTGTCAGCACAGATCCGGAAAAGCTGAAAGCAATCGCCAAATTCCCTACACCATCCTACTTGATAAAAATACCATATTTTATGGGCCTTATCAACCAGCTTGTTGACTTCACGGCAGCGGTCAGTACAACTGCTGATCCATTATGTGAGCTACTAAAGAGCAAGAACGAGTTTCGATAGACTGAAACATACAGCAAAGCCTTTCAAGCCACCAATAAAGCGTTGGTAACTGCTCCTACACTGGCATCTTTGATCCATCAAAACCAACGGCGCTACACACAGATGCATCGCGACGCAAAGGTCTGGGCTATGCTCTTTTGCATCAACACGCAGACAAATGGCGACTGATTCAGTGCGGATCACGCTTTCTTACAGACACGGAAAGTCGCTAAGCCATGGTGGAATTAGAGCTACTGGCAGCCACCTGGGCAATGAAGAAGTGTCGCATTCAACTACTCGGACTGTCACATTTTGAGTTGGTCGTCGATCACAAACCATTGGTGACAATTCTCGATCGCCATCGCCTTGACGATATCGACAACAAGCGTCTTCAGCGTCTCAAAGAAAATACATCACTCTTCTCGTTCATGACATGCTTGACAAAGGGCAAAAACATTGCATCCCAGATGCTTTGTCACGTGCACCTGTGTCGGATCCATCAGAGGAGGATCAAGAAGCAGAAGAAGAAGTAGAACACCACGTTCACTCGGTAACCATCAATGCATCCAGAATGGTACATGAAGACGACCAAGATGATCAGCAATATCACCTGTATGACCCGATACTAGATCGACTTAGAACAGTCGCTATGCAAGACGAAAAGTACAAAACTCTCATTGACAACGTCCAGAATGGCTTCCCGTCTTCAAAAGACAAAGGAAACGCTAGTGTCATACCATTCTGGAACATCAGAAACGAGCTGTCAGTGGACGACGGGATGATCCTGTATGGACCTCGTATTGTCCTGCCCAAGTCAGCTCGACGTGAAGTCTTGGCGCCTCTTCATGATTCGCACCAAGGCACCGATAAAACGAAATGCAGGGCGAGACAAAACGTGTATTGCCCTGGCATTAGTAACGATATCGCTACGACAGTGGCAAGTTGCAATAACTGTCAAGAACTCCGACCTTCTCAGCAACGCGAACCACTGAGATCAGAATCTCTTCCAAACAGGGTATTTGAAGATGTGTCAGCAGACTTCTTCCACTACGCCGGACGATATTATCTCGTCTATGTTGATCGACTCTCAGGATGGCCTGTGTTCTTCCATTTCACAAAGGCTAAGACAACATCCCGCCACACCAGCTATGCATGTCGACGTGCATTCGTGGAGCTTGGAGTCCCAGTGCGATTTAGATCTCATGGTGGTCCTCAGTTCGCGTCTCGTGAGTTTAACCAGTTCTTAAAACGCTGGTGCGTTCGTACCGCCCCATCCACACCACATTACTACCAATCCAACGGACATGCCGAGGCTGCGGTGAAAACAATGAAAAAACTCATTGCAACAACAAGCGTGAATGGAGATCTGGACGATGAGAATTTCCAGCGAGGACTTCTATAATACCGCAATACTCCTCGTGCAGGTGGCCTCTCCCCTGCACAAATCCTATTTGGACACCCACTGCGATCAGCAGTACCCGCACACCGACAATCGTTTGCAAGCAAGTGGCAAAATGTGGCGGATAAGAAGGATGCTGGCTGCGGGCAAACACATGCACGGGGCGAGGAGCATTACAACAGGCAATCCCGTCGTCTACTACAGCTACGCATTGGCGCACAAGTAAGATTGCAAAATCCTCTTACAAAAAAGTGGGATAAAGTAGGCGTGATCGTCGGAATTGGCCCACACCGCGACTGGCATGTGAAACTGCCCAGTGGTCGTTTCTACTGGTGCAACCGCCGATATATCAAACCGGACACGGTATACTCTGGAGAGAACGATGTTCGTATTCACAATACTGCGAAAGGTAGCAACACAGGTCACGTTGAACGAAACTTTCCATCGTCCTCCCACAACGAACTGCGATGTGGCAAACATCAGAAGATGCCTCCCAGTAAACTGCGACTCTAAGTCCTTCAATATTGGGACTTATAAAAATATAGGAGGGAATTGGTGTAGTCTCCCCTCAACTAATGGGACCTCCCGTTTCTGACGAGAGACCACGAGGAAGATCAACATCGCTTAACAGTGATTTGATGGATCACGCTATTGTATAACAATTTTCCGTTCCTGGTACGAAATAAACCATGTTTGGTTCTGTTGCTCATAATCTCATTGAGTATAAGCTTTAACAGACATGATTGGGACCGAGAATCGATTGACACGCCTAATACCCGGCCGTACACACGACCCACATAACGCAGCAGACACGCAGGACTGGTAAGCATTCCTATTAGCTTGTTATTTACCCAGTCCTGCGACATTGGTGTCAGAAATTAAGCACATGCGTCTGACGTATAAAACATATGTACGCCTTAAAAGTTGTGCAGACATCGTTCTGACAACGCCGCTATCTGTCACTGACTTCGCTGAATTTGGTGTGCCTGCGCTTCTATAGCTATCCTGGGTTTCCATGTGAGCTGGAAGCGTGAGATCGTTAACCAGGAAAACATTCGATTTAGTTGGCTGAATTCCTGTTGGCTGGACTTGCCGTGCATGAATGACTGCGCGCCCGCTGGCCTGTCAGTTACCGAACAATAGTTAGACACCAGCAAGCACGATATTCTGCGTTGGTCTATTTACCTATTGTACAATACTAGGCTACAACGTCGGCTCGCTTAGCCTGATGAAATAACGTCACTTATAGTTGTACGACGTCGTAACTGATACTTCGACAAATCACCGCCGTTAGCGCCCTACGTCTACATTCCGTCCACGTACGGCCACGTCAACGATGCCAGTTTTGCGAAATTAAATTACACGTTAGATCTTCGCATACAACATCAACAATTGTGTTGTTTTCAATCATTAAGTCAAGACAACGTTAGTTGTGCAAAATTAATCCATTCAACTAGCTCCGACTACAGTCGGCAAGAGGTCGTTATTGTTTTCAATACGCTTGCGTTGACCAGATACCGGATTTGCCAGCTGTATATTTCTTGTCATACAATATTATTTCCCAGTGCTCATCACACTTGTGACTTACAACAGTGACAGCATCATTAAACTTCTATCGTTATTGACTTTATATTTTCTTATGTCAGGTTCAGTTTAGTAATTTAATTACTAATAGTATTTGCATAACAATTTATCTGATATCGTCTTAGAATATGTTCAGCTAGTGATTTAGTGTATATCATTGACAATATTAATCCAGTCTATGTGGTATTTGACATAATAAATTATTTCAGTTTCCGTACTGATGAATTGACACTATATATATATATATATATATATATATATATATATTTGACAACATTGATTTAACTTCCATTGGTAACAACATTAAGTTTGCTGTTTGTGATTCAACTTTGCAATGTTCGTATAGGACATAACGTTTTGATGTGTTACACCGACAGGTATTGGTCGTTAATTGTTAGACACCTCTAATTTCTAGTTGTTGTCATATGTCCTGCATTTCCGAGCTAATTAAGTTTTTCCGAGTTTGATCTTCATAGAATACTGCACATTTGAACTCCGTGTTTTCCCTGGCTATATTTTGTCACCCTTGGTATGAGGACTATACGAGTTAAGGACGCCAAGGAAGATTCACCAGAAACGTTAGACGATATGTCTGAAACTCTAGTTACACTCCCGCTAGAGAAAATCACAGGGGACCTTCCACAACAGGCACAGACAGTCCTGACATATCGGTTCGCAATTTTGCGATAATATACAAAATGCTCGAGAAGATTGATGCAAAGCTGAATTATTGCCTTTCTCATCTTTTCCAGCCTTCTCCCTTCGCGGTTTCGACGAGTCTCTTTCACTTCTTCCTGGCCTCTGCCAATTCTTCCTTCATCTGCCATGCCTTTATATATTTCCTCACGGTAATCCCCTCTGTCTTCATCTCCGTGGTTGCTATTATGTCTTCCCTTTCTTTCCTTCTTTTCACCAAACCAATCCAGACTTCTTCGCCGCATGATGAAAAAAATGCTCTCAACATCGGCTTCAAGATGTCCTCATTCCTCCGGTGCTCCTGCAGGCTTACACCAATTTGTCAATTCAATCATTCTTATATCCGTTGTTGCCAGTCGGCTTTCGTCTCTTGTCGAAAGTGTCACAACCGTAGAGAAGTGCCGTTTTATTGAGCGGGACCTCCATCTTTTGTTGCACCTTCTTATCACATATCACTCTGGATAATTCGCTCCACCTTGGCCACCCGTTTGACAATCGGCTCTCAGTTTCCTTACTGACACCTCCCTCCTTCTCTATGACAGAGCCAATGTACTCAAAGGTCTGTACAGTTGAGGTTTACCTTTTTCTGAGACCCATACTTTCTCATCTTCACCGGCTACTTGTGCCCCGTTGGCGGAAGGTGTTCGGTCTTCGTTCTGCTGATCTTTAGCCCACATCTCTCCATATTTTCTCTCCATTTGTCCAATCTCTCTTCTATCCTACCTCCGTCTGAATCGCACAACACCAGGTCATCTGCGAACAACATAGCCCATGGTGTCTGCTCCTTGATCTCCTCTGAAATCACATCCAGAATAATGATCAAAAGTAAATGACTAAGGGTCGACCCTTGGTGTAAACCAACTTCAATCTTTATTTCCTCTGTCTTTCCAGCATTTGTCATGATACTTGCCGTACATACTTCATAAATGTCCGTTATGATGTTAATGTAGCATTCTGGTATGCTGTTCTTTCGGAGGCTCTACCAGATCAGCTCTCTGGGAACTCTGCCACAAAGCTGAATGACCACAAGGAAACATCAGATAAAAGACTTAAATCTTTGGAGGCGAATTACCAAAACACTAGTCAGAGAATCTCATATCTATATAAGAGAATTGGGAACAAGCTTAAGAGCATTGAAGAACAAGACAGTGGACAAGCTGATGAAGAACGGCTCATGCAAGACCAGTTTCAACGTATCCAGACAATGTCTACCTCTGGAGCAGCAGCAATGACACACCCTGGGTTGCTAGGGGTTGGGACACGGCAGAAAGCCAATTACTTTGACAAAATGGCATCAGACAGCATGCAAACCAAGTCCCCCGAACATGATCAGTTTGGCCCAGATAATAAAACTGGCTTATGTGACCCAGAGTATCAGCTGCCCTATGCACCTGACATGCCTCGACATCAAGAGACCCCCCATCCCTCAATTGTTAGTAGGGGAAGGGATAGCCGACGCCAGCAAATTCATGTCCCCTCTTCCGGTGCCCCTCCTTATCATGGTGACAGATTTGTCACCCTTGACAAGTTCGATGGTAAGACGGGAATGTGGGACAAGATGGGACAACTGGTTCCACCAGTTTGAATTTCTGGCAGATCAATACAACTGGAACTTCGGTGAGCGATTGTTTCGGCTCACGTCCTGTCTGAAAGGTGCAGCACTAACTGCACACCGCAGATTCTCCCGTCAAGAACGGATGGATTATGGCTTCTGCATTCAAGCCTGCCACAAGAGGTATGCCAACCAGAGACCGATAATACAGATGACACCCCGGGCAGACCTAACAACTATATGACAGTAGGGAGGGGACAGCATGGATTGGTTTGGGGATCGCGTGTATGCCTTAGCCGGGCAAGCATACCCGCAGATGGATGAGGACGCCCTTCAAAGGCTCGCGGTGCCAGAGTTTCTCAAAGGTATCCGATATAGGAATGCGGCACAAGACAATGAAAGTGCATAATCCGTCACCATTCACGACGCAATGGGGCATGTCATGCATATGCACGGTTCACTTCGCACGTTTGGATGTAGACACAGACAAGTGTCCTTTGACGATGGGCCATATACGTGGAGAGACTGGTAGAGGGAGTTGTGAGACAGCTTCAACAGTCTGCTATCTCTACCAAGGCAAACCCTAACGGTGACACATGCTCCACTTGTGGAGGCACCGGACATAGATCATGGGAATGCGCTATCAAGCGTAGACGATCACCATCACACCTTATTTGCTATTAGTGCGGCATAAAAGGCCTCCTATCGCGTGAATGTTCAAACACACAACGTCGGCAGAGAGCGGTGAAGAAAACAGGTTATCGGCCTCCACGCTGGCGTAGTAGCAATTCAAGAAGCAGCTCCTCCAATTCGGACTCGGAAGACCCCCGTAGGTATCGGCGAGGCCACCGACACAGTCCCAGACTTCGCCATGACAATGACCGCCACGAACATCGGTCTGATAAACACCGGAGGGACCGAACGAATTCCAGTCGCGACGACCGGAGTTACGGGGACGACAGGGAACATACTCGTCGGGACAGCACTCGGTCAAGACGTTTCAGCAGGAGCAATGGAAAAACGTATGACTTTAGCCGTAGTCCTAGCCCAATGACTCTTGATGCCCCGCCCACTCCTGCACGGAAGGTTGATGGGACAGTCAAGTTGCCACTGTCAAACGAGGAGGGGTGAGTCCTGTTGGCCGAGAATACGCCCAAGCCCTACTCCATTCTCAGAGTAGTGGCCATGAGCAGAGCCAAGGTAATGAGTCATTGCCCCTACAACGAGACAGCGATCATTATAAGCGTGGATCTCAATGTATTGTGATGAAATCGACAGTACTAAGGCAGAACCAGTACACGTCGACGAGCGAGTAGTTAGACACACACATTTGGGTCCGACAGTAGGTCACACATTACTCATCCCAGCTACCATTTGCAGCATAGATATTTCAATGGTGGTGTAAACTGCAGCCCGAATATCAATGCTAAGTAAATATTTCCTCAAAGCTCTAGACTATACAGCAGTGGTATCCTCTGAGCAGATAGGGATAAAGAATGCGGAGGAAGTGTTCTATATGCATTGCCAAGTCACTAGACAACTATATGTCACCATAAAACATAACCAGTTCTAAACTGATGTTGCTGGGGGACTCATAACTGATTATTTCATCCTTGGATTGGAATTTCTGTTAGAACATCACAGTGTGGGTGATGTAGTTAGTAGCAACTCTCACTATAGATGGCACCACCGTTTTTGCTGTCGTGATGAAAGGCCCTAGTGCATGTTATAATGTGAGTAAGATTCAAGTTGCACACGTACTGTGATTCCACCTCAGCATAGAGCTAATGTACCGATAGAATTCACTAAACTTGGTCCAAATCAATATGTCACTATGCCGGAAATAACCGATACTTTGATTATCCCACCTGACATAATTTGTGGAGGTGTAGGACCTGTGATCATGGAGGGTATAAATGACTCCAAAGACCAGATTATTGCAATTCGCTTCTGTTTGGCACTTCTGCCATAAACATCGGCAAGCTGCAGCAACTGCAGAATTCTGCTGTTCGTATAATAAATCCACTGGCTGCCTGTTCAGCAACGAATTACCTACAAAATAGCAGAACTTACATATAAGGCGTTAAATGCTGAACTCTCGCCACTATATATTCAGTCATTTGCGTCAGTATATAACCCAGCCAGACATCTTCATTCTGCTGAGGGTAACACTATTGTCGTTGCTAGAGCCCGAAACAAAGCTGATGAATGCGCATTCGTTCACGCTGCCGCTAAAATATAGAATGGTCTTCCAACCACTGTTACTTCCAAAACTTCCCTGCAACCTTTCAAGGCAGCCTTAAAACCTCACCTTTTTCATTACGGCGTACATTGCTTGAAAACCCCAGAAACAGTTTTATTCTAAGTTATTAATAATTTGATATTTTTAACAGCCGAAACAACATTTTATGTAACTACTTTATTATTATTTTAATTTGTAATTTTTTTTAAATTTAAATTTGTTTAATTTTTGCTATTTATATTTTACCTTTATATAAAGCACTATGAACGTGGATATGGCGCTATATAAAAATAAAGATTATTATTATTATTATTATAGATGTCAGCCTTGATGATGCATACATCTCAGCTAAACTTAAAGATGCGGGAGTACTCCCGCATCCCATCACACCTGGTAGATGTATTCAATGGAGCAAAGAAGAATATTTCACAACGAGAACAAATCGCTCTAGGGATCTTACTAATGGAATACGTCAATGCTTTCTCCAAGGATAGTAAAGATTTTGGTAAATTCTCGTGAATACGTCATCGCATCCATACCTATAATGAGGACCCAGTTAGAGAACGGCTAGGCGTACCCCTTTGAAATTCTAGAGGGAAGAAAAAACATTGAGAGATATGTTAGCAGGGAATGTTATTAGACCCTCCACCTCGAATTGGGCATCAGCTCCTCTCGTGGTGCGAAATAAATATGGTGAGGTAGGATATACTACATCCAATGTGTACTAGTTTGGCCCCAGCCAAAGAATGCCCTTCAGATGAGCAAGTTCACAGGATTTGTGAACTGTCACAGAGAGGTTATTCGAGGGTTTGCTGAGACAATGAAGCCCCTGTTTGCAATAACTAAACCCAGACAACCATTTCAGTGGACTGAATCGTGTGAGGCAGCATTTCAGAAACTGAAACGGGACATGACTACACCATCAGTTTTGATATTTCCAAATAATGACGATCCGTTCATTCTGGATTCTGATACCCCCGACATTGCAATCGGAGCCGCTCTGTATCAGAAACAGAAGTGAGTGGAGCGCCCCGTTTCGTTTGTGTCACACACATCTCCAGCACAAACACGCTGTTGCACAACTAGGAAGGAACTGTTAGCCGTTGTAGTGTTCACACACTTTAACTCCAGCACAAACACTCTGTTGCACCACTAGGAAGGAACTGTTAGCCGTTGTAGTGTTCACACACTTTAACTCCAGCACAACCACGCTGTTGCACCACTAGGAAGGAACTGTTAGCCGTTGTAGTGTTTACACAATTTAACTCCAGCACAAACACGCTGTTGCACCACTAGGAAGGAACTGTTAACCGTTGTAGTGTTCACACACTTTAACTCCAGCACAAACACACTATTGCACCATTAGGAAGGAACTGTTAGCCGTTGTAGTGTTCACACACTTTAACTTCAGCACAAACACGCTGTTGCACCACTAGGAAGGAACTGTTAGACGCTGTAGTGTTCACACACTTTAACTCCAGCACAAATACGCTGTTGCACTACTGGGAAGGAACTGTTAGCCGTTGTAGTGTTCACACACTTTAACTCCAGCACAAACACGCTGTTGCACCAATAGGAAGGAACTGATAGCCGTTGTAGTGTTCACACACTTTAACCCCAACACAAACACGCTGTTTCACCACTAGGAAGGAACTATTAGCCGTAGTAGTGTTCACACGCCACAAGAAACACTACTTACTTGGCCGACAGTTTATTCTTCGGATAGATCATGGATTATTAACATGGCTATTTCGCTTCAAGCATCCTGAGGGCCAACTTGGCATTTGGAGGAATTGTCTCAATATATCATAACCATTCAACATAGGCCTGGTATGAGACATTCCAAAGCTGGTGGACTGTCGCGTATTCCAGAAGGACTCGCCATGTGCGATTGCAACGAGGCAGGAAAGGAGGTAAGCTCTCTGCCATGTGGTGGCTGTCCTTACTGTTCGAAATTGCATATGCAATGGAGTAAATTTGAAGAAGATGTTGACTACCTTGTCCCTTCAGTAGTATAAACAAGTAAAGTAAACAGTCCGCAAACCTGTACTGAGTCAGCAAACATCGAAGGAGCAGTAGAGGACGGTCATGGCGACGCTAACAACATGACCCAGAACAGCCCAGACGAATTACTGAACGCGCAACTACGAGACAATAACTTACGACCAGTAATCAACTGGTTAGAAGGGACCGCCAACACGGAATAACCTCCAACTCCAACAAACAAATACTCGAGTTCTTGGAACTGTAGAGAACAACTCCATGTGTTAAATGGAGTCCTGTACAACCGATGGGAGGGAGAGATGGGCATGGCTATAATGAAGTCGGTAGTCCCTCATTCAATGAAGCAGTTTCGTCGGATGACCCACGACCAACGTATTGGTGGACACAGGGGTCGTGACAAGACTTACGCTAAATTACATAAATGCTTTTTCTGGCCATCCATCCATCCATCCATCCATCCTTCCATCCATCCATCCATCCATCAATCCATCCATCCAACCATCCATCCATCCATCGGGACTGTCGATTATTTGTAGAAACATGTGCGGTATGTCACATCAACAAAATGGGTCGTTCGCAACGAGCACCATTACAACACTACCAGGCTTGATATATCTGTCAACTGTACCATTACAACACTACCAGGCTTGATATATCTGTCAACTGTACCATTACAACACTACCAGGCTTGATATATCTGTCAACTGTACCATTACAACACTACCAGGCTTGATATATCTGTCAACTGTACCATTACAACACTACCAGGCAGGTATCGCTGGTGAGCGGGTACACCTTGATATACTAGGTCCGTTTACGATGATTCAAGGAACAAACACTTGAGCATGTAAATACTGGTAGTTATGCTGTTGGTTGTTTCATTTTGGTCCTTGGCCAACAAGACACTACCGAAAACGTTACAATTTAACATATATTTTGTAGTTAATACATACCAATTTATATACAAAAACGTTGTAATTTTTTGTTCTGTTTTGATCAATCATTCAATTAATCTTACTCGATGGGATTACATTTCAATTCAATTCCAATTGAATTTGATTTGTTGATGAATTCAATTCCAATTCAATTAAGAATTGATTCCAGATAGGTTATGGTAGATGCATAAACAAAGGAAAACACAAACTATTTACTGAAAAATATGTGATCGATAAAAACGCATTCAATCGTTATTTTGCGCGCCCTTAGTCTTTCACAATTATTCAAATGGCTATGCAATTATAAAAAAGCATGACCTGCTTCAAGAGAACCCCATAAAATTAGCGTATGATAAGTATTAACAAAGATACAGGGTTTGGCTCAAAGCTCCTCTGTGATCATGGGTCCCGATATTAGCCTACCTTTAAGTGAAATGAAATGTTTAATATCTTTCAAAATTTGTAAACGTAAATTTAATACCTACCAAATGGGGGCTTGAAGAGGGTGACGGAGGGTTAAACAATTAGTTGAATATCAGGACACTATTGTTTTATTATCTTTTATTCATATTGGGAGTAAACAAAGGTAAATTATCTCACGTGTTAAGTATGCTTTCTGAGTTAGCCTGCATTTATAGAAGAATTTTTTAATTTTTTAAAATGTTAAGTTTACAAAATAGTGTCACGCAAGTCAAAAATGTGGACATGCCACTACATACATATTTCCAATATCAGCTTCATTTTCGAAATAGTAGAACACAAATCATAGCAAGTTGTCGAAGAACTCACGTCTGTGCTAATTGCTTATCCGATGTGTCACAATCAGCTGACAATTAATTTAATTCTGCTTAAACATATTTTTTTTTAATTACACAATGATGTTAGCCTAATAGTTGACAAAGGCAAAATAACAACACTTTCCTTGCTTGATCTCTTTGCCGCCTCTGATACCATTGTTCAAAACACACTTTCTAAATGCTTATCAATGTGGTACAGCAAATCTGGCACTGTTGTGTGCTGGTGTTCATCTTACCTAGCTGGTAACAATAATGGTTAACTGTTTTTCCTTTGGTTTTTGCTGCACCTTTGAGCTCGTGGTTTCCGAGGATATTATGCATAATACTTCATTATTATAGTATTACAGATGTTATAATACATCACGGTTCTCTGAATGTATGTCTGTTTGTGGACTTGTATCCCGTTAGTTGTGCATGAATGGAGCTGAAATGTTGTATGTCTAGCGGACCCATTGGGGTGATTAGCAGATTTTTTAAAATAATTAATTCGGGAGTGACAGTTACGTCTTTCGGGGTCCCAATTTTTAAATTACACTTATCTCCGTCAGCTTTTCATGGGTGGTGCTGAAATATTGTGTGCGATCTATCAGCCCCATTGATAGAAATTCCTGTAATTTTAGTTTTTAGCTCTATTGGTTTCTTTATTCTGTCATCAAACGTCTTTTTATTTGTATTCCAAAATACCTCAATTTTTTAGATCTTCATATACTTACAGAAGAATGAAAGTTCGTAAAATTGTCCTTCCTGACAAATAAGACAATGTTTTATCCCTAAAAAAATAAAATGGGATATCCATTTCATCAACTGAATAGCAAAGCTGACAAGTTTAGAAGTTGAAAGTGTTCAATGTTTTGTTACTTCACTCATGTGTACATGGCTGGGCACCATGGCTATGTCTGTTGTGTCCCGCTCATGGTGCCCCGGCCATAGGGCCCCGGCCGTGGTGACCCGGCAATGGTGCCCTGGTAATGGTGCCCTGGCCATGGTACCCCGTCCATGGTGCCCCGGCTTCATCATTCAAAAACATATTGTTGTGTAACCTCAGCTTGATATTGTGTGCCTAGAGCATACAGTAGGTGACACACAATGTCATAATTTACAGTGCAAGTTGCCAAACAACCAAATGTTCACGGTGTCCCAGTGGTCATGGTGCCCCAGTGGCCCTGGTATCCCAGTGGCCATGGTGCTCTGGTGGCTCCTTTATTCGAGTGCATTTAGTTCAAATGTCAAGCACAAAATGTATGCACTTGCGACATATACTTTATATAATTGTGACAATACACAATTTAAGGAGGGGGTTCCCAATAAAAAAGATGAAGGTTTAGTCAAGGTCAAATGATGTCATAATTCCACGTCTACCACTCTGTGACACCAAAATAACACTTTAACTGGGTGTTTTGAAAGGTTACAATGTGTTTTAAAACACTATTCTTTATATTGGATAATTTACCAATTTACATAAAAGCAAAAAGAGGAAAGTCGAACAATGCTTAATTCAAAATAAACATGTATAACATCTGCCTTAGCCACGTTTAAAGAGTTATAATAAAATCAAATTATATCATAATCTCACGGAGTCGCTAACTCTGTTGTATATCATAGTTATCAGTACTTCTGGTTAATACCAGAGCATATGAATCATGATATGTGCTGTTTAATAATAATGTTTATTTCAGACAAATAGTCCATATGCGTACATATAATGAAAGTAAATATAAAAATAAAAATATATAGACACACATGTAAATTGTGCGTTCAAGTTTAAGTATACAATTTGGTGGTCCATTATTTAAACATATGACTTCTAAAATGTATATAAGTATAGGAATAATAAAAAAGGATTTTCGGACTGTTGAAGGCGACATAATGAGCTATATATGGATGAACGCATACGTTCATTGAAAGATTTAAAACACATTGTAGCAAACATAAAAATTGCACTACAGAGTGATAACAAATTGTGAAATTGTTTATACATATGCACCTTTTCTGTCTGACAATAACATCATCGCCAGTAAGATTGTTATTAATTATATGACCCATATATTTCCATTAAATAGTGTGAGGTAACGGATGATTATTGAGAGTGACATGATACATATTGTTCACGTCCTCTCGCGTGTTGTCAATAACCATACAATACGACGTGTTAGCATTATATTATATGTTAAACATTTCGCCATATTTGACATAACATCCTGTTAGTTTTCTCAACCCAGAAACACTAAGTGAAAAATTACAGAGATAATCTGCATACATTATTTATGTTGCGTGCATAATGACATCCAATTTGTAATAATTTTGTTAAGATTTACGCTGAAGTCGTCTATGTAGACATTAGAAAGGTGGGGAGAAAGGATTTCACCTTGTTTAACACCATTTGAGACAGTGAAATGTCTAGAAAAGCTCTGACACCATATGACGGTGAATTTCTGGGTACTGTACCAGTGGTAAAGAATGCGCAAAACAAAAGCAGGACAGCCACGGTTAATTAGTTTAGTGAATAGCTCGCTACGGTTCACTTTATGGAGTCATCCAACATAATGACATACATAGAAGAGCCATTCGCTATGTAGTGTCGAAAAAAAGTTAATATAACTATGAGCATCTCAGTTGAGAGATGCTTTTTAAATCCGAATTGGTAGGCACCGTTGTGAAGAAAATGGTAGCTGTTGATAATATTAAATATACAAATAATGTATTAGCAATTGTTGCAAGAGCAGTGTGTATGTAGGTATTGTTAGCAGACGAATCACCAGCATTCTTATTAATTATTGAAGCTATTATTGTATGTCACAAAGTGTAATCGAGTGTAAGTATTAATACATTAATAAATTGGCGGTACCCGATTTGACATAGCAAGTTATAGGTTCAGGTGCACTAGGATTCATGAACGAGAGACGTAACGTGACATCAGATATGTATGTACGAGAAGCCAACTGGCATTCCCATTTAATACAACAACATAAACATATTCGGTTCAGTGATAGTTGGCCCTCCGTTACTCTGCTATAACATTATATTTATAACACCATACATTGTACTCGACGAGTATGCATCCCAATACGAATTTACATGGGAGACAATTTAAACAGCTGGTCACTTACATGAAGACCGTTGTAAAGTATATGAACTGTAACCAATGTCTCGTGATGTACGAATGTCAACGTTCGTGTCGGCGAACGAATTCACGTAGACGAAAGCAGGCGACTCGGGCGATAAAGAAGACGGTAAATTTGCCTTGTCGATCCCACGCGAAACACCAGACAACAACACGGAAACGATGTCACGACGTCGGCGATGTCGAGAAGGTCTGTCACGGAGTCTGTGTTACGACAGCGAGCAGACGAAACGGTGGTGGCCTCGCATTCGAAGATCACGTCAAAAAGGAACTGCAGACGGTTATCGCTCAGTCTTCTTCAACGCGTGGGAAGTGCAGCGTCTCACAACAAATCAGTACTGTTGAAATCGTAGAAGTATTTACCACAGGCTTTGGGCGGACACGCATTTCGGCCCAATTCCTGGAGACGAGATTGCAACACTTTCTTCTGCTCAAATGTTCGTCTGGCCTCGAATGGCCGTCCTGCCCTGATATAGCTTGATGGCCTGAAGTTAATTTGACCAATTACGACACTTAATACAAATTAAATTCGCTTCAAAAACCGGCTCCCGAAATCTTTCACACTTCGAAAAAATCCATTCAACTCGCTGAGTTGAAAATAGATTTTGCCAGCTAAACGTTTGGCTATATAAGTGCTCATTCAATCTTTAACTTATGTGAATTACTTATATATCACTGGATTCCCTGTATTGAGCCTGATACCAGAGTGTTCATCGTACATTCCAACTCTCACGAATTAATCCATAATTTTAATAAAACACGCACTCTATTCATAAGCTAGGTGTGACCCTAGTGTTTTTCACATCTACATTTCTGAAAAAAAAATTCTAAGTTCATAATATAATCTTCTTATAACCGCAACATAAGTAGTTTGCAAGGTCACCATATTACCAGTCATGTTAAATAATTTCTACTGGTACCACATTTGGTATACCTAACCGTAAAATGTGTGGTGTACGCTACAAATGAAATTAATTAAATCTGACTCGTCGGCAGTTAAAACGTTACACGCCTTAATCACCAGAGGGCACCAGCGTATACCTCAGCGACAAAACATACCAGAGATAGCAGCACCATCCCATCAACAATACTTTGTAAACAAAACCACTGTTCTAAAGCCTGATTAAATTCTATACAAACCACTTTGTGACATTGTGACAATCATAGCATGAGGTAAAATACGATGAATTAACACGCTGCTGAATTTTATAAACATGACGTTTTTCACCAGCATACTTAAAAACCTGGACATTTTCACGTAGGCATCTCTTGGATTATTTCTTGTATTTCTTTAACATCAACACTCATTTATTCGTTGAACTGCATATTGCTGTAATACATGTCAATCTGTTTAATATGTGTTGGAGAGCCAGGTACACAATTAAGCAGAGACTGGTAATGATGAAGCCACATATTCTTTACGTTTTCAGCACTATATGCATCGCAAACATTGCTAGGGTTTGGCAACTTGGCATTGTTCATTTTTTATATCTTTCCAGAAGTTTTTTAAAGTCATTACTACTTAGTTACTTAGTCATTACTACTTGCCTACTTAGTATATCGTTGTACACTGCACAGAGGACACTTCTGTTGCTGCCGCACTTGCTGGGAGAAAGTCTTCATAAATTGTAGTAGACTGGTATGAACCTAATGTATCGTTATACACAGAACACATGGCATTTACGACCTAGTATAGTACTTTAAACTTGCTTTTAATGTATAGTTTTAATGTCCACTCCCCATAATAATACTAATACTAATAATAATAAGATGACTTCTTTTCCGCCTAAATCCTTGGAAACCAAGCTCAAAGGCGCACCAAGACAAAAGTATTGGTCAATATCAAAATTCATCAGCAGTATTCAAGTTGTCAGCACATGGGTCAAGGCGTTATAGAGCTATGGTAGATAAGCAAGGTGGTAATGATAAGTTTTTAAATGACGACGGAATTTTTTATAATTTTCAACTGATCTAATACTAAGAGGGAACGTATTCCAAAAGAGTTTGTGTAGCAACAGAAAAACCCTTGTTCCAAATGTAGTGTTAATTCCAGGAACACAAACTAGGTCAGAACTAGATGATAGAAGCTGGATAGGTTTTCTTACAGGAGTAAGCAGTGAACGCAAATAAGGTGGTTGCTTGCGGGACAGTGCCTGGTATGTAATGGTACATATCTTAAATATTATACGATGCTGTACAGGAAACCAATACAAAGACTTCAAATGTGGCACACAGAATCACATGATAGTATATATTATTGCTATTATTTGGGTTGTCTACTATTATACTATAATTTTATAATTATTTATTCATTAATATTGATTGTATATATATATATATATGATATAATGTGATTTAATTTTATTTAATTTGGTTTAATGTTTTACCATCTTCAGTCATGTTACATAATTTTTACTGGTACCACATTTGGTATACCTAACCGTAAAATTAGTGGTGTACGCTACAAATGAAATTAATTAAATCTGACTCGTCGGCAGTTAAAACGTTACACACCTTAATCGCCAGAGGGCTCCAGCGTATACCTCAGCGACAATACATAGCAGAGATAGCAGCACCATCGCATCAACAATATTTTGTAAACGGAACCACTGTTCTAAAGCCTGATTAAATTCTATACAAACCACTTTGTTTTTTAAAATGACGACGGAATTTTGTAATATTTTCAACTGATCTAACACTAAGAGGGAGCATATTCCAAAATAGTTTGTGTAGCAACAGAAAAACCCTTGTTCCAATGTTTGTGTTAATTCCAGGAACACAAACTAGTTCAGAAGTAGATGATAGAAGCTGGATAGGTTTTCTTACAGGAGTAAGCAGTGAACGCAAATAAGATGGTTGCTTGCGGGACAGTGCCTGGTATGTAATGGTACATATCTTAAATATTATACGATACTGTACAGGAAGCCAATACAAAGACTTCAAATGTGGCACACAGCATCACATGATAGTATATATTATTGCTATTATTTGGGTTGTCTACTATTATACTAGTATATTATGTTATAATTATGTATTCATTAATATTGATTGTATATATATATATATATGATATAATGCGATTTAATTTAATTTAATTTGGTTTAATGTTTTACCATCTTAGACTCACTTTTTTTAATAAATACCTTTATCTCATTTCTATTAGTTATTTATTTAAGAGTTACAGTTGTAAAGTTCTATTTTAGCCGACGCTATTTAAAGGTTCTTTCAGACTGATTTTACGTTTAAATAACTAAATCTTACATATGAATACATATATTGTTTAATTGTAGCCAGTTTTTATTGTTGACAAATGTATGCACTATTGAACAGAGTCTTACTTTGGATACCAGTGTATAAATAACGTTCATAATTATTATCATTATTTTACGTGATTGTAGATGGGATGAGAGGTATCACAGTGGACAGCGTTCATGGCTATGTGTACTGGAGTGAAAGCACATATGTGAAACGGGCGAGATTCGATGGCTCCAACATGACGGACATCTACAAAGCAGGTAACTTGAGCTGCATATTAACGACCAGTTGTTATACTGTATTCTATAATGATACACGCAGTAGCATTGCTAACAGGCAGCGTAGTGATATATGTTTGGTATATTACGAAAGACCACGTACACATATCACACTATTTCCACAGTATTCATAGTTTAGTAACTTCAACTTTGAATCGGATTGAGACAATATTTTGGGTGGGTCCATAATTTCCCCCACCAAACGATATATGCAATTTTGCTACATTTTGCAACTGGACATTGGTACAAAATGGTTGAAATCAGCAAACGTTTTCCTTTATTTCCTTAAGCTACATTCTTAGTGGTATATCTTTGGTTGGATTCATCAATTTTCTTGGGTGAGTCTATTATTTTTTACCCCCTACACAATTATACATTGGTACAGCTGTCAATCTCCAGCACTTCCCTCCATACAGCAATGTTGTCAGCCCGCAACTGTGGAAAATTCTGAGTTTTGTCCAAGTGCTGTATTTTGCTGATTGCCAAACTTGAAGTTTGCTCATCAAGGCATTTTGATTTACAAACCAACCTGACGGCCAAATTTGCTAAGGCGTGTTTGTGAATGTGGGACAGAAGAGCAAGGTCACCGGCAAAGTCCAGATCCTCTAGTACAGAAAAGGGAGTCCAGCGATGCCATCCTGGTACATCTTCTCTCGTTCGTTGCATGACCCAATCGATGACAACATTGAAAAGGACAGCTGACATAACACAGCCCTGTCTCACACCTGTCTTAACCTCAACGTGAAGATCGCTGTTTCTAACATCGCAGGTGAAATTGGTGTAGAATGCTTTGATGATGTTGACGATGTGTTGTGATATTCAATATGATCTGAGAATGCGTCAGAGCAGTCTCTGTGGATGCTTTCAAAGGCATTCACCTACACTGGCATAATCTTATCTGGTGATTTCAAAGACCAGATAAGATGGGGAGGTTCCTGTGCTAGCGAAATTATATATTTGAATGGGAATTCCCCGACCTCATCTATTACTTGCGTTATTCGTAGTATATGTATCGTATTTACTGGTCAAATAAATTTATTCTGAGTTATGAGTTCAATCATCTACCCGAACAACATGCGTAAGTTCACTGCCATTTGAAGCAGATAGCGACTGTTCACGCAAGCGGTGATGCCACGTTAGATGAAATCTGCACTAATATGGACAAACTCTACCGACCGCCACACACAAGTTGCCTTGTCGGAAATGCCGAACTCGACGTGGTCTTGTTTAAGCCATACGTTGTTTCATAAGTCATAAGTAGTGAAAACCAAAGTAATGGGGCACAAAGAACGAGTCTTGTTTGCAACAGATTTACATCAAATCAGGAACTCTACCATCTTCCATCATGCAAATAACAGCCGCAAAGCTCTTATGCATCAATTCACACAACATCAATGAATTGATGCATAAGAGGAAGTCACAACAAATGGAACACTAGTGTAAAAACTGGGAGTTAAAAATGTTTCTAACAACATATTTGTTTCCTATATGATGTTGTTGTATAGGGTTGAAAGTGTACCAAAATGATGAGTAGAAGATAACTTCTTGCTTGGTGTGTATCATACAGAATGATGAAATAGATTATTCACATTTTGTGTCGTGTCTGTCACACATATAAGTCTAATTATGTATTGTGAACGTGCTAACCAGGCAAAAATTGAAGTATTAGTTTTTCTTTTGATATGGTGAAAAGATTGTGCCAAAATTGCAAAGTGTTTTCCATTTTAAAAAATCCGGTTGGGAAATGTCCACCCATGTGTACTTTCCCCATAGAAAAATTTATTAATTGTCTGGGTGTGTCTTACTCCTCACATCTAACTCAGCATGGGGCCCTGAGTTCCATAGATTCCACTCTAGATGACAAAAGCCCTGTTTGACTGGATCGGCAGCAATTGTGATAGACAAAACATAAACGACAAGGTAAATAAAACGAAGCTTTATTTTTAAACTCTGTCTTTACTTGGTTGGGCTGTTGGTTTATATAATCTCAATAATTGTTATGCTAATTGTGATTACCTTAAAATAGTAATAACTGAATATTTGATTACACAAATGTCAAAATGGCTGTCAGACATATTATTACATAAAGCTTAATCAAACGCAATGCTATGTCCTGTCCTGTTTGTGGTAGTTTTCAAAGATATCGTTTTTTACTTTCAAGTGTTATTCTTGATGACATGATGAGGAGGAACTATTAGAAGATACACTCCTGTGAGGCATAGTTGGTTAAAGTAAATAGTAGGTGGATGGACATCATCTGACTTTTTGGCCTTCCTGAACACAGTCTCCTATTTTTTTGCGAGCTGGGTTTTATGTTTTTTTGTCCTGAATGCTATCAAAACAGCTAACTCCCACTTGCGTATGCTTGGAAAAGGCGAACTGAATATAATCACTAGCCATTTGAATTTCTAGATATGATTACGATAGATTTAATGGGGTGAATCTCAGAAAGTTGTACAGCGAAGGTCAGGTTTTCATCTTGAAATATTTTGTTGGGAAACCTTTCCTTTTGTAAACTTGGCAGTCCAAAGAGCACTTGAACTATTTGCTTACAACTAGAAATTGCCAATGTCTTAGCCATTGTTGAAATGACTTTGATGTTTTCCTTTGATCGTGAATATTTATTTTCCTGATATTTTTCTGTCAATATTCCTTCCAATAACCATCCTTTTAAATGCTAATATAAAACTACAATAATTTGGTCTGTGGTCTTATTTCAGTTATAACCTGTCCTCACATTTCTCGTATGGTTTTCTGGAGAGATATAGCACATAGGCTTATTCAGTTATTGACAAATGTGTTTGTGCGTTTGTTTTATTTATGTGTTATACCCTAAGATGATTTGTCTGTGGAGCCATCTTCATGACAACAATAGATTAACAAAATAACTATGCAGCTCACCATATTGTTAGTAGATTGCCAACCTATTGTTGGCAAAATCTTTAGGACAATACTGATTTCAATGGTGGAACCTATCCAAAAGTAGGCGTTAAAACCAAACATGGCAGGAAGATAGAATATTTGTTAATTTATGCAAATAGTGCAATTTGTTCTGCCCAAAGCATAGATAGGGTCTTACTGAGTAACAAATGTAGTGATCTTTTTTAGCCAGAATCCTATTTACATGGTAACAAAGAAAACGTCCGCCATTCACAATGTGACAGATACAACGTTTTGAGGGACGGAATTTATTAATGCTTTATAACAGCAAATCACTCATTAATGATTTTGTATATGTGAATTGCAAATGGGTCAATCACTGTATAGCATATTTCTTTCATAATTTGTGTCGCGTTCTTATTTGTTTAAATAGGTTGTAACATACGTGACATAAGGGGACACATTTGTTTCACACTTTTTTCCAAAACTAAATTTAACGTGAGTAATGCATGTTATTTTCTTTCTAGAAATCAACTGTGGTAGGGTTCTGTGGCAGACTTGTGTTATTTTCATTAAGTTAATTTGTTTTTCTTGAGAGATACTCTAGAATACCTTCGCCCAAAACTGCTGTCTTTAAAAAAAGAACAATGCCAGATTCTCATCTCAATAACTCAGCCAGGATGGGAGTAGACTGATATTTTTTTTCACATAACTATTCCTTGGTTGATGAATTATATATAAAAAATAAAAAGCTTCCACATATTCCTGTAAATTTAGTTTTTAGTTTGTTAAATACTGTCGTGAAATGTTTTACATTGTTATGCCAAAATACCGCGATTTTGTGCATTTCACATAGCAACAAAAGAAGCAAATGTTGATGACACTTACTAAACTTGTCTTTCCTGACATATAAGACAATATATTATACCTAAAAATGAAAATGTGATATTCATTTTAATAACTGAACGACAAAACTCAAAAGTTTAGAAAATGAAAGTGTTCCATTTGTTTAACTTCACTCGTAAGCAGTTCCCGACAAAGCCAGTGGTAAGACACACAACATACAAATCATAGGTGTGACACAAGTTCAGAGACCTAATTCGTCGGCGTCAGCGTGCTTGGAAACAAGGTTCAAATTTGTTCAATAAATTAGAAGTAGTAGTACAATATAATTATGATTTGGGTAGTTTGTGTCACATAATCATCTTGTAATGACTGACATATATATATATATATAATATATATATATATACGTATCTATATATATATATATCTAAATATATATATATATATATATACATACATTAATTATATCATTTAATGTTTTATAGTTTAATTTATTTTCTAAACAAATTGATCATGTTCCTTTATTTTGTTCAATATCACAATTACAAAGGAAATAAATTATTATTATTATGTATTTTTTAAACAGAGCTCCTTCTTTGGCAGTTGTGTGTCTGGCGTTCTGACAATATGGCGAGCCCGTCTCAGCTATGCCTGCTTCAGCGCAGCATTTACACTTGGCAAGCCAGCACCTGGGTGTCTGATACTTAGTCCTGCCACTTGATATTCAGCAACTTTCGAAGACAGCTTAAGTGAAAGTGGTTTAGCTTTTTAGCATGGCGCTGGTACACAGGCCATATTTCGTTCGCGTAGAGTAGCGATGGAATGACAACAGCTCTCTATATTTTCAGTTTTGTACACAACTTATTCTCTTTTAGGATTCCATGCCCAATTATTGGTGACAATGTCTTATTTAAAAAAACTGTCCCGTCCTATATATCCCGACATCCTGGATCCGTGCCTGAAAACGAATGTGCCCAGGCTTGAGGCATGGATAAGGGAAGGGTAAAAAGGGCGGGTAATTCCTTCAAACAACGCAACACTGCAATTGAGTGATACCCCTATTTTAAGTGCTCCGTTTGCGATATAAAAAGGGCACCCAGCGATTTATCTAGAAAAAGACATGCATGTGTCCTTCGAGTACATCAGAGATAGAACTATGTGCCTTTTCGAAATTGAATGTGCCCACATCAGTTGATTAAAATGTTATTAAGTAATTGCATGATAGTATGATTGTATAAATAACCTGGTAAAGGTGAAAATTAAATGTCGTTAATACTAGGCATGTATTCATGTTATTATTTAATCTGTTTTGAATTCTATTCAGGACTGCCTGGTACAAAACATAAAACCATAATTTTCAAAGTGCTCAAATTATTATTATTTTTTTTAATCTGTAACGTTACAAAACTAGATACATTCTCGGTAGATGTGCCAAATTTTTCGTGGACTGGTCATGCTATTACAGTCTACTGCTCCAAGGATAGAGATATTCTAACTGAGAAATACGATGCAGCAGTTTGTGACATTGAGAGACAACGATTCACAAATGACAGAGCACCAACTAAACATTTTCAAATAACCATATATATTAAACATAAGCAAACTCATTAATACACCGACGAACATATGTGTGGAATACATCATTAAGTCTGTGGTTGAGATTGCATCAGTAAAGTCTTTTGAGATGAAATTGGATGATAAGTTGTGGGAAAATCATCAGGTTAAATTGGACCAATTAAATTATATTATAACATAAAACTATTACATGCAATACTATGATATAACATCGCCTTTCTTCAAACTTTATGATACTGTGTGACGGGGGCATTTGTAATGAATATACTATTTGTCTGCCGTGGTGACGGAGGCATGCTTTCTAAGCATGCTTTAAAGAAATCGTTAATAATGTACTCCAATTGTAATATTTATTAAACGTACTTGAATTTAAAAAGGTGCATATAGTTTAGATGTATTGATCGATATTATGTTGTATAGATATGAACGGATTGCACTTTTTTCGCAAAGAGTTGCAAGTTGACGATGGGCGATAGTATGGTGTTGGCGGCAACAAACACTGTTCATCATGGTGCTCGACTAAAGCTTATAAACAATGTCAACGACAGGCAAAGGGTGTGCTAGGCCGAAGTGTATTGATTAGACTGTTCTCAATGTCCAGTCATCAACGAAGATGTGATTTAAATAACTCCACGCAGGCCATTGTTCTGTTTGTTGTCCGCGCAGCCATTGTCTATGTTCGGGCGCAGACTGGAGAAAACCGGAGCACTATTTGGGCCTCAAAATACGCAAAAGCCTAAGATGCAATATTTGTGTAGCGTAAATATGCCTGGGATTATGCGGAGTGATCTAATTATCGCATCGACGTATCAAATTTAGGCAAAATTACAGTTAATATGGGATCGGGAAAGCATTTTGTAAAAAAATGCTATTTTTGACCTAAAACAACTTTTTTAATTGATCATAGTATTACACCTGTCCAAGGAACAATTTGTATGCAAAGTATGAGCTGGATGCGAATGATAGTTTTCAAGATATCATGTTTTCAAAATGAGGAAATGTGTTGTTAGCACATGACAGGAGACAAGAAAATAAAAATATATATAACTCAGTCAAATAAAAATATGATCACCTGGACATTACAACAAGTTTCCTTGAGCTACGTCGTATTGTTTGTTTTTATCTGACTTTTTGTAAATGGGTTTCCTTTCCCTGATCACCTTGAGTGAGGGAACATTGTCCAAGGTAAAACTGTTCTGGACCTGAAACCAGAATAATAATTACGACATAATAAAGTAATTGTATGAAGAAATTATGGGATATTTCCAATGTACTTTAGTTAGGGAATTATGATCTGTAAGAAATATAGCTTACTTTGTAAAAGTATAACTGTTTTATTTATTTAAACAAATTAACTTAAAACTAGGTGTAATCACATATTTAACATAGACACTGTTTGTTTGTAATTTTGTATAGTTGGATATTTGTTTAAAATATATTACTGTACATTTCAAAATTATTTGGTCATATAATAAAACGAACAACCAACACACGTCTTTATCAAAGTTATTGTCGTCGATCTCGGCCCGCCGTACATTCCACCATCGACACTACTGTATTAAATTATATTATCTTTGCTTTAATTTGACATATAATGTATATATGAACATTCTTTCCAAAGCCGAGTAAGTATATATTATATAATAAATACGATTTCCCATGCGTATCCCTAGCTCGTAAACGCACTTTGAAAGTCGGCCTAAATACCAACGACACGCCAACATATTCTCGCCGGTTGGAGATTGGCGTAGCAGCGCCGTTTTCCGACATTCCTGTTACTTACTATATTTCGTAACTCCCTAATCGTTTTTAACATATACATGGTATAGTATATATAAAACATATTCGATCATGTAAAGTGGGATAACAAACAGCGAAAATAGTACAATTAATATTGACGTTTTAGTGTTGTTAATTTTGTTTCAATAGTTATAATCGCAAGGGCTGGAATACAAAATGAAATCTGACAATTTCAGTGAAACATCCTTGCACAAGCATAGTTAATAACGGCAAAATCGAGGTGGGCCTGGATTCTATACAAGTGCCATTCATTTTCCCAGATTTCTCAGACACGTATTTGTGTGCGTCTTTTTAGTACTTGCGGCAAAACGCATGCGGTAGCCCAGCGTACAACAATTTATTGACGCGTTTCCGCGTTCCAAGGTAATCCATGGGCAACTTTTCTTAAAAGGGCAATTTAGGGTCTGTCACCACGAACCTTCAGGCCAAATATGCAACATGGACATTCCATACGAGGACATTTTGTTGGCGAATATATGCATCCGGGACGGCAGGACCATCCCACCAGGGTGGGATGAAATATGGTGCCGTGTTGGGCTGGTGGCAAACTCTACATGTATTGGAATTCGTAAACTAAGAAGAGCACAGATTCAGCGCCATCGCGCTAATGCTGGAGACACGAATCAATCAACAGCTGACAATTATCGCATCACTATATTTTATCCATTTATTCATCACGTCGTTGGCTTAACGATTTTCGAGTTACCACCATCGATTTCTATGCTTTACTGTAATTTTTTACTGTCCCCCTATATGTTTAGGCTAGCCAAGTACCTGGTCCCTGATACAGGTGAATTGATATATCGTCAGCCCAAAGTTGCCACATACAGATAAAAATATGTCCATACTTCGCTGCGTGTCAGTCTGTGATCAGGCATTCAGTTCACAATCATCAGCTAACAGGAAGTCACGGATATTGTCCGTCTGAACATCGGTTTTGGCCCGGAGTCGTCTAAGATTGAACAGTTTGCCATCTCTACGATATTTGATTTTGATGCCAGAGGCATCGCTTGAAAGGCGTCACTGAACATAACAGAAAACATCACGCTAAAGAGTGTTGGCGCCATCACACATCCTTGCTTGACTCCATTGGTGACTAGGAATGAGTCAGACAACTTGCCGCCTTCGTGCAAGCAAGCCGTCATGGAGTTGCTGAACTAGGGCAATGAATTTTTGTTGGCAGCCATATTTATCCATGACCTTCCGTAGACCATCCCCGCTAACTGTATCGAAGGCCTTGGAGAGATCGATGTAGAGGTCCACATTATGTTCTTGGCATTTACCTTGAAGCTGCCTATCTGCAAACATCATATTTATGGTTCCCTGACTTTTCCTGAAGCCGCACTAGCTCACTGGCAGCAAGCCATAATCAAAGGAGGTCTGTTAGGCGATTCAGAAGAATTCTGGTACAAATTTTACCGGCACCCGGGAGAAGTGAGATTCCCAGTGATTATCACCAACTTTGTGATTGCCCATCCGCTTATACAAGAGGACAATGGAGGCGCCCTTACTATGTACTCTTCGGAAATGGCGTGTAAATATATACACATTATATATATATATATATACATATATAAATATATGCTACCCTGAAGTTCATCAACAAATGAGTCTAATAGTGTATTAGACATTACACATAACCGAAAAACAACTTATTTAAACTATTTTCACCTATATTTTGTTATAGACATAGTCTACGTTTTCATAACTTAGATGTTTTAAATGCGTTTAATTGTGAAAATATTGCAATGGTTCGTACATATTGAAATTTTTTAGTTTCAACTGATCAGAAAAAAATGTTGATACCAAAAAACTGTTGTACACCTGTACCAGCAAAGTGTCATATATGGTCGACCGTTAGGTGGTGGTGTAGGTCATCACGATGTGCGTTTTAACTGGCACTATATCAAAACATCAGCAGAACGCTATTTTAATATGTTTGCTGCGATCGCCTTGGACTGTAACTGATAATTAATCCAACCCAGCACCGGAACATGTATAATGAAACGTATGTCAATTAATCGGACTGCTAAGCTTAAGCCAATGCAAGCGCTTAGTCCTAGGCTAGGATAGGCAATATGTCAATAATAGTTACTCATTTTTGTTACTTCTAATAATTCGTGGAACTTTTTGAGATCTCATTTAAACTCTTGTTCATGTAAAACGTATTTTAACACACCAGTGGTTATATATACAGGTACTCTAATGCACGTGTTAACTAGTGTATAACTGTGGGTAACTGCAAACAACGATACGGTCAATGTGCCTATATCATAATACAACAAACCAACACAAACATTACAATCATCACATTTTGATATAGTGATTTTTTTGGATGTTGATACAATTATGGTAGAATTTACATTTCAATTATTTGGCTTAATATTTAGTTATTTATTTAGTTATTTAACTTATTAATTTAACGTGTTTATTTGTCTTTTACACACATTTAATTTTAACTTGACTAATTGTATAAAACATGGTGTACTTGAGTTTATCTTGTTAACGACTATGGGCATATTTTGTGTAACCCATATATATTAAGGTATATTTACTACATTGCAAATGCAGACTGCAAATATAAAAAACAATCCACAATAAATAACTCATTTTGTGCAGCTACGGTTGTTTTTATAATTATAGAAGTAAACATACGAACTGTTCTTTATAACCATTTTTGCTTACCAAAGTTCAACTTTCAAAATATAATTATCACATCCTAAAAAACATGATCACTACAGCTCCCTCGGTTATTAATAAATGAATACACCACCACGTATCAATAGAAAACGACATAAAAGTATAACATGCCTCAATTAAAGACAGCCTTAAATACGTAACGAATGGGGAGAGCTTAACTGGTAAACATTTAGTGCGCATCACCAGAGCCTGCCTTCCTCCTCTATGGCGGACGTAACGGCGTGTTCGCCGACATTCCTCTTATCGACTCATGTACCATATTTCGTTATCCGTTAACTCATACCCGATTCAATATTTAAAGCATCTTAGGGATAAAATGCAGCGACAATATAATATACTTTGTTTAACAAACGTCCAGTTAACGACGGGCATCGCGCTCCCGTCACACCAAAGGTCAACCAGTTCAACCATCCTTTGCGAACGTGATGTGGATTAGTCTATTTTGTCGTAACAGGGAGATCCACGTTCAGTAATACAACGTACTCAAATTATTCGCTACCATTGATCAGTACAATATAATATGTTATGTTGATCATATTTTTTGCAATTAAATACAATAATTTGCCGAACTAACTTGCATAGGCTTAGAATAAAACATCAGCAACTTATCAAATGATGCGCGAATCGATCTAACGAAGCCACGCTAAGCATCGATACTCCTTTTTAGTGTCGGCACCATGAATTAAATGTAATCTTTACAAAACAACATTTATTTAATTGCACTTTGTTTCGGAATCGATTCGTCGTACACAGTAGGCGTGCTTTTGTTTAAATATTGAAGTTTTTACTAAAAGCAAGATCGCCACGCAAACGCTTGTGTTTACATGTATGTTTCTGGGCGATTTTTATTCAATCAGATTAGTGTGTATCTCAGATTTATTGAGCAATTATTTATTTTCAAAAGAACTTTATTCTGGTTGAATCGGACAAATTTAACACTGCGCGAAGTCCGTGGCGATAGCATATTTTTAGCGAAATTTCTCAATTTGTTCGGAACATGCAACATTACGCTAATCCCCCGTGTAACACCATAGCATCTTAGAACCGGCGGCTTGTCGCCTCGGCCAGTTAATCTTGGTTCCTTATGTATTTTGAAAGCTTGATGAATGCGTAATTTTTGGATTTATCAGAAATAAGTTTGATAAATGAACAACCTATATAATGACGTTTGTTGATATGTAAATGTTATTCCAATACGTGTTTTATTAATGTTTGGAGGTTAGTCAGAACTACGGGCAATTTCAGTGAAAAATCCCTGCCAAAGCCTACTTTTAAAGAATAAACAGTTGCATATATAAAACATATTATATCTTCATTACACTAGATACATAATAGTTTATTGTATTACATAGCGTAGCTTTACTTAGTTGTGCTTTTTGAAAATTATATATGTTTATTTTGCAATGGTAACCAGCATTTTTCATTTATCGTAAGCCAAAGACAATTTAAATTGGATATGACATTGTATCAGATTAAATGCATCATTATTATTATATCTTACGTTTGTATCTCTGTGGGACGTGCTTCGTGAAATACTAGTCCTAATTGTACAACGCAATAATTATATTTCATACCGGTATATTTACATGTGCCTACACACATATACTGCATTAGCATAGCAATCCACAAAATGTAGAATCTCCGCAAAACATTATTGTCACAAAAGACACATCTTAGCCAGGGTTATGAGCAAATGGCCGTGGCACTGTGAATAATACTTGTTCCTGCATCAGATCATACTGGTGTAGGGCGATTCCACGGAAAGTGTCAAAAAGGTTATTTTCTATAATTGCCCTAGGGTATATTACTTTCGTAATGTACTGGTTTTGTTGACTTGCCAAGGTAGTATTTATTTTAAATGCAATGTTTAGCGGTGAGTATCAGGTGGCTAATAATTATTTCAAATTATATTATTTTAGTAGCATATCAAAATATGTGGTTTAAATGTCAAAGGTGATCAAGTTGAAACAGGGTATGCTTGCTTGATGAATATAGTTACTGATAATAAACTTCCTGTAAGAGACACATGAATGTCACCTGCGTGTTGTGTTCTCCGCAGATTCAATCGTATACAGACTTGCTGTTGGTCCAGAAGAAGGCAAACTGTATATCTCAGACAAGCCGGGCAGAAATATATTCGTGACCCGCTTAGACGGCAGTGGGGGAAGACCACTCATGAACTGTTCAGGCAAACCAAAAGGTCTGACTGTGGATTACAATAACAGGTAACATTTTCATGCAGTACTACAATGTTTCCAGTAACAAACATATAGTTTTTTATTAGACACGCAGCACTGTGTTTACAGTGTTTCATAGTCTGGCATTGGTGTAATGTCTGATGTGTATGGTAAAGACAATTTATCCTCTTGCCCACGGACGTCGTTTTGACTAAACCGGAAAAAAATTATGTGTAATGTTTAATAAGGTATTGACTGTATTGAATGGTGATGTTTGCAATTATTTTTAATTTTATCATTATACGTTTTATAGTAGTTTCATATTTATAATTATCACTCAAAACGCCAATGCCAACGTCGGTATATTGAAGTGGTATATAATTTAGCACCTCATGAAGATTGTTGTGATTAATCATACTGTTATTATGTTTCAGGTTGCTGTTTTTTGCGACAGAAGACCCATATGGTATCTTCAAGACCACGCTGGACGGAAGTGAACCCACACGTATTGTGTCAACAGGTCTGAGTAATGTCGTTGAACTAGACATAGACTACAGCACCAGCAGGATCTGCTGGATTGACAGAAGTAAGTGCATTGAACTGTCTCTCACCGAATGAAGATGATGTTTGCAGTCACTGTTGAGTTGCTCTATCTCCTCATCAGGCGTTTTACGTGTCCTTGTCTGCATCCCGTTGCAATGTCTTAATGAACACGTGTCTTTGTCTTCGTCCTTTTGCCAGGTCTTAGTGACCACGTGTCTTTGACTTCATCCCGTTGCCATGTCTTAGTGACCACGTGTCTTTGTCTTCATCCCGTTGCCATGTCTTAGCGACCACGTGTCTTTATCTTCGTTCGGTTGCCAGGTCTTAGTAACCACGTGTTTTTGTATCCATCCCGTTGCCAGGTCTTTGTGACCACGTCTATTGGTCTTTATCCCGTTGCCAGGTCTTAGTGACCACGTGTCTTTGTATTCATCCCGTTACCAGTTCTTAGTGACCACGTCTAACACAAATCAGATTGTAAACAGATCATTAACTTTCTATACACACCATCCTGGCAACTTTGCCTAGGCGGGCTGAACGAATGCAATTCAACAACGTTGTTATTAATAATTACGACCTTGGCTCATTCTGGGTAACGGAGCAGACATCGTCCCACTTGTTGGTGTTAGTGACGAATGACACGTCAGGTTCAGCATCTAGCAATGGTTTTTACAATGGATACTTTCTTTTAAGCATTCGGCAACACAACGTATTCAGTTTGACAGAAACAGTTATAATTATTGAACAATTACACAGATCATACATTGAGCCCGCGGTTACAACTCACATATTAGTAAAGGTAATATTTATGCTATTAATTTATTACAAATCATACACCAACGTCGCAGAATATTACATATGTATTAACAAACTGTGGAGTATGTATCGAGTACCATTATTTGATAGATTAATCGTTGATAAATATTCTAGTCATGTAATGGGCAATTCGACAGTGACTGAAGTTACACGTTGTGCATGTTTGTGTAAAACAATTTATATTTTCTTCCATGTGATATTATTTCAAATGAATCAACAAGAGTACGTAGCAAGCTTATACCAAGTGCTATTTGAAAATATGCATTATTAAGATACAACTTATCAGCAATTATTGACAAATACATAAATCAACGTGACTGACGTTACACAACAAAAACATAAATATTTGGTAGATTTGTTTACAACATTCGCCTAAAATTAACATTGGACATCAAACGACTTATTGTTGCGTTAGAGCCATGACAATAAATGTGATAAGTTTTTATTGAATTACATTGAAAACTACTACAATGAAAATAAAGGGGAAAACGCATAGAAGGGTGCGTGACTGACGTTACTGAGACTGACGTTACAATGGCGCACATTAGCGCAATAGGTGGCAGCAGCGTCCCGGAAGTGCATTCCGTTGCAGCTAGGTGTTGCGTACCGTTTTATTTTTGTGTTAGAGACATAACATTAAGTGTGATGAGTTTTGATTGAATTCATTGAAAACTACTACATTGAAAATCAAAGGGAAAAACGAATAGAAGGGTGCGTGACTGACGTTTCCGAGACTGACGTTACAATGGCGATCGTCGGTGCACATTAGCGCAATAGGTGGCATCATCGTCCCGGAAGTGCATTCCGTTGCTGCTAGGTGTTGCGTACCGTTTTATAAGAACAGAGGGGGGCATCAATTTCCGAAGAACGACCCAGCACTGCTAAGTGCGTGGACAACTGCGATCAAACGGCAGATGAGCCTTAGGAACAAGACACCGTGGAAGCCGGCACCGCGCAGTGTAGTATGCAGGGAACACTTCGCCCCGGATGACTTCGTATCCGAGACAAAGTTTTATGGTATGTCAGCTGTCGAATTACAATGTCACTGTTCAACTTGAATTACTGTGCATTCGTAACTTGTAATACAACTAAAAACTTATTTTAGAACCGCATCTAACCACAGCTTTAGATCATTACGGTTATATTTTTATATTAAAAACTGAAGTAAGTTAACCTTAGGCTGTATAATACAATGACCTATATAGCGGACATGATTAGGTACTACAATACATGAATGTGTCATTATTCCAGAAAATAATTGTATTTACACTAAACATTGACACATCTTATCCGCTCATGTATGACCGACTGATTAACACATACCTAATTTGTAATACGTTTTATACACTGATATAAATACACACATAGTGTTTTTAAAAAAAAGAGCCACTGTATTCATTAATGCTGAAGAAACGCTCATTCGAAAAGTCGTCCCTCTTCTTAAAAGAACCATTTTTTGTTTTCTAGGAAGCAAGCCGCGTATTAGCAAGTTAAAATCTGGCGCTATTTCCAGCCGGTTTTCTTACAAACCAACCACATACACTCCCCAGAGCAGGGCTAGAGGACAGAGGGATGCCAGGAAGATAAATTTGCTGAGCGCTATGGGGCAGCTCAATGAACAGTTGTAATGGAGGACAGTTTGCCACTAGCAGCAGAGGAAGTCGTCTTCACAGAAGAAACCGACATTGGTGTAGAAATAGTAGCAGCGCCATCAGAAGTAGTGGTCGTCGCCAGTGTGCAGACAGAGACACCTTCTTGGCAAGAATTTTCTGCCAGAAAATTAATGTATGGTAACGACCTAAAACATTTATATACTGGTCTCAAGACATATGATACTTTCATTTTTGATTTACAAACTCTAGGGGCAGCTGCCCATCACTTGACCTACCTGTACCACCAAGTCAATATTCTATCTATAGAAGACCAGTGTTTTTCTGACACTTATGAAACTTTGTCTAGACATGCCGAACTTTGACCTCAGTTGACTGTTTGGCATTTCCGAGTCATCTGTGTCATACATATTTCTGACATGGGTAAATTTCATTGACCGCCAGTAGAAAGAAATTGATGTGTGGCCGTCAAGAGATGATGTTAAGTACCATGCTCCATCTGATTTCAAAAGCAAATTTCCGATAATCAGGGTGATAATTGTTGGCACTGAATGACCGATACAGAAACAAAAAAACAAAACAAAATCAACAAGAAAAATGATCTTTATACAAAAATAGAAATACTGTTAAAGTTCTTGTTGGAGCTACACCTGGAGGTTTAGTGTAACGTGTTTAATGTGTCCCCAGCTTATGGGGGAGCAGCCAGTGACCGACAGATTGTGGAGAGGGGCTCACTTCCTGAGAAATGTGACCCTGGTGATTCAGTTATGGCCGATAAAGGCTTCAATGTTCAATACATTTTTATCCCATATTATATTGCCATTGATGTTTTCTTGTTATAACATTTTATTATAACATTGACGTTCATTATTCCATTCAGTATGTTCATTTTAGAAGGTACCAACACGTGGAAGGGTGTCAAATTGATATCAACATTGTTCTTTGTTTGTGTCACACTATAAGAATCAATAAAAGTGCATGTTGTCTTCAGTCGTATTTACACATTTCAAAATGCATAGCAGTCGAGTTGCCATTTTTGGAACCTGGAAACGGTTGGTACTGCAACGTTGTTTTGCTGAATCGTGTAGGTTATGAGTCCCTGAACTCAAATCAGCGGGATGGCTACGCGCCATCATTGGGCAACTTGTGGGAGCCAGGCAAATCCAAGATGACTGCCGTGAACCTAGGACAAATTAGAAATCGTGTTACATCTTTGCACTAATGGCACCATTTCCAATGATGTCTGACTATGTTCACGTGACACAAGTTCAAAATGGCCGCCATTTTAACCGAAAATAACAAAAATTAAGCATAACTTTTTATTGGTTTATGCTAGAGACACGATTTTGGTGACAATCCCGATGTTTTGCCATATCAGGAATTCAATTAAACCATGTCCAACGATGACCGACTATGAACACCTTACCAAAATTCAAAACGGTCGTCATTTTTACCGAACACAGCAAAATATCGAGCATAACGTTTGATTGGTGTATGCTTGAGATACGATGTTGGTGTCCATTCCTATGTTTTGCCATATCAGGAATTCATTCATTTTCAATTATGCCTGACTATGAACACCTGACCAAAATTCAAAATGGTCATCATTGTTACCGAAAATAGCTTAATGAGTTGATTGGCATGTTTTCCAATGATTTTGTATTGATGTGACATGGCAATAAAGCTGTTATTAAAATTGGGACGTTTGTGAGATAAAATATGTATTTACAGTTCTTCATTGCTATCATCATCTGTACATACATGCACATGTATATGGCTACTTCTCACAAGAAACATACAAAAGCTTAACAAAATGGCATGCAGTAAGCAATCATCAATGAATCTGTATCACACATGTACAACATTTAAAAGTATAATATTAAAAGTTCAAAGAAACAAGTACTAAATTATGAATTTGCTGAAACACAATTAAACACAATGTGAGGGCATTTTGTAATGACAGGTTTCATTTGGACATTGACAATGTGTATATAATTAATCAATTCAAAACCAACGGTATAAGAAAGGGACGCTATTCACATTACATTCTCATGGAAAAGTTAAGTCCCGCCATTCTCTCCTATCCTCCTCTTCTATTTCCTTTGAACTGTCACCCCTTCCTCATTATCAGATCTAGCGTCATGTTCATGCTCATCATGTTTGGTGAACGGGTTCAGACACTTTGCTTCACCAACACAGAAGCAGTACGGTGTGCAGGACAATCCTGCAAAATGACAGCTACATGCATGGCTGCTGCAAACTTTCCCTACAGCTTTACACTGACAGTTGATGACGTCAATAAAGGAAGGGGCTGCTGATCCTATTGAGATGCATGGAGTTGACACCCCCCTGGATCAGTGACAAACTCCCAAACATAATCAGCGATATCAACCACGGGCGGAGTCTGCTGGTCTGCATTCTGTTGCCTTCCAGATCCTCTGGTCCTTTTGGAGTAGAGCACATACCCGACAGAAGCCATGCTTGTGCCTTCAACAATACCATATAGCAAGCAGATGAATTTCCATCCAGTCTCCATAAATTGCATGGATAGGACAGAGTATCGCATCCTGACAGTGCTTGCATACCAAGCAGGATTTCAGACCAAGGAGGAAAGAACTTTCATTGATGTTGAGGATAGCCCCACTCCAAAGATCAAGCTGCACACGGGTTATCAGACCCAGAAAATAAGCGTAACAAAGATATCACTCTCATCGCTGATCACTCGTACATTTTTCTTACCATTCCTCACAGCCTCCAGAAGATACCTAATGATAGTAACATATGATTTAATTATATTAAATTAGTACACGCCCTCCCCTTTTCCAACCATCGTCACATTGTTGCCCACATTGAATGTGGAGAGAACCCTGATCAGAGCCTTCTTATTTGCATGGCGGCATGGGAACTTGCTGGATACTGTGATGTTGTGTTCAACAGCCCCTTCACCTGCACGCCGGATTCGTTCATGGTCCTTTGCGATCACAGATGACCAGCACTTCTGTTAATTGGTACTGGCTGAGTCTGTCCTTCATATTGTTGGCGAGATCTGAAGGAGTCCCAGCACAGGGCCGAACAACATGATATAGAAGTTGCTGGTCATCGACGAATAATATGTCTGTCTATAGCTGTAGGTTGATTATGTTTTCTTTAGAGACGAGAGTGGATTTTGTCCCAGTCCTCAGACATCCGTATTAATCAATGATTGACTATTTTCGGTGAAAATGGTGGCAATTTAGAATTTTTGTCATGTGAACATAGTCGGACATCATTGGACATGGTTCCTTTGCATTCCTCATATGCCAAAATATGTATATATACACCAAAATCATGTTCCTAGCATGCTCCAGTGCAAAGATGTAACACATTTTCTAATTTGACCTAGGTTTGCGGCAGCCATCTTGGATTAGCCTGGCCCCCATAAGTTGCCCAAGGATGGCGCGTTGACATCCCGCTGATTTGAGTTCAGAAAACCATAAGTTACATGATTCAGCAAAAAAAAACTTACACTACCAATCATTTCCGGGTTCCATACTGAACATAGTAGGGCGGCAATTCGACTTTAGTCAGAATAATCTATGTAGTAATACCTCTGTAGTAAAGCTGTGCGAAATTGGTCCTGGAAGAATACCTGGAGACCGGCTGTCATTTGCGAAATGAAGGCGTTGTTCCGAACAATCTCATTGAGGTCCTTGAATGTGTAAACGACCAGGTAGCACATTGAACGTTCTGTACAAAATAACTGTCCTTGAATCTGGTTGAAGTAAGGGTGGACGTTGTCTAACTGTAAGCCATTGCTGATAGTGAAGAGATGTGGCACAGTTGTCGGTGTAATGAGTTGATCACGTGCTGTGTAGGGACACTTCACCTCGACCAAAGAATCGTTATGCAGGAGCCGATCCGGAAAACAAGCCAAATATGGCCGGCTCATGCTAACGACGATGACTCTCTCTGTGGTGGACACTTCCTATAGTTCCTCGTCCTTCCGGGTGGCTACTGGCTCAAACTTGTTTCCGTGCTTGATGGAAGCTTACGTCGCATGGGTGTACCGAGTCATGCTTGCAGCCAATTCCAATTTGGTGGCTGGTGTAGCCCTACACACTCGTCCAAACATTTATGAATGTATTCGCTTGCAGCGTTCAAGTGCCCACAGTTTATTCTTGGATTGACCCCGGGTGCTTTACTCAAAAACAGCTTGTCGCTGGTGGTTGAGCTCAGTGATGTGGTGCTGCTTTAAAAACAGTTCTTCCAGGGGTTCGACGATTGCCATGGTCATGATGAATGAGGTATGGAGTTGCAGGTATCATGATCTGTTATATTGACATCTTGCTGGCACTTGTGCTACTTCTGTTTATAATCATATTTCGGAAAAGTGACGGACATCCTGGATCGTTAATATACTCCTTGGGTCGAAGATCAAAGTCACACTCGCTGTTTCCGATGATCAGACAACCAGCTTTTGAAGGTGATCCATTTAGCCTCTTAACTTGATGGAACGTCACCAGCCTCTGCGTACAGGTTTCCTTCGTTTGCATTGTCCCAGTCTTGGACCAGCACACTATACTCCATATGACGGCCTGGACGTGTTTGCAGTGGCACTCCGGACCCATTCCTGAATGAACATAACAACATGTACATTTCAGGTGTGTGCTGAAATGCAATATGGTGCCATAAGAATAAATACAAAGAAAAAATCTTACCTGCAGCACATTCACACTGGCATCGATGAGCATTGCCTTCCTCTGTCACTGACACATCCACCAGGTATGACACGGCCCTCTTCATTTGAGCATAACACTTTGCATGAAGAAAGTGCAAGTTGTCATGTTGACTGTGCCTGGCATAGGCCAGTAACTTCTGTTCATAGAGGCCCCGAGCAGCCTGAGTGAACGAAGGGTCAAACTGCTCTAGTAGTGGTCCACAACAGCCCTCTTCATATTCGGCATGCAACAGCCCTCGTGCACATCTTTGTAGTCACTCTTATCTGGCAACGTCATGTTGTAGTCACATGTGCTCACGGTGTCCACGTGACAACAGTTTTGGTTCCGTTCATAGGCTTCGAACATGCAAATACAAAACGCATATCAAATGTTATAATGTTATTAATTATGTGCTGACACATAGTTATAGCCATAGGGACATATATATAGGCCATATATGTGACTGTATAATTTGTGACATGCTAAAATTATAATAATAATACTACATAGATCATTACTTTAAAATAGTCACTGTGTTATTACATTAAATAAAAGGGCCAATGAATTATTCCATTAAAATAATGTGCATATTATGCTCGCCTCCAAGAGACGATGTAAGAGTGTCATCGCATTTTCGCAACGTACAAGTAACCACGACTGATTACATTATCGCCCGCTATATTGATACTAACCTCTCTACCATCTCATGCTTCCGTCCACTAAGCTTGGCATTTCTTGTCTTAAATTCTACCCATAATTCTGGAATTGTCATCGACCCAAAATGTGTAGATGTCTTAGTGTTTAGGGTTCAAAATAAAAAATACATAGAAGAAAGTGTCTGCAGAACGAGAAGCAGTTCGCGATGCAATAAGGACGGCTCTGGGACGGGGTGGTTAGCGGCGCCGCCTATTGGATTAAACCGCGTAATCCCACCGATGATCCCCCATTTGTTAAACTGAGTATATCGCTACATCGATAAACCTATTATATGACAAAGCTGTCAGATTACACCTGGGTCGTTTCTTGTGGGCCTACACACGTAATGGAGTTAATGCAATCTAACAATTGGCACATGCACATTTTTAATAGTAGGCTTTGGGAGCGTGAGGCTTTCTCTACCAATGACGCTGTCCGAGCAATTTAAATTGTGTGTGTCTAACGTTGCTAATGTAGAAGCCACCCTATAGATAGAAGTAACACAAAAATAACACCATGTGATCAGCAAAACACATATTTTGATAGTTAACGATAATTCAATATGCATGTATATGTATCAGCAAGGCCAAGGAAAATTACTCCTTTCCAATACTTAACCATAAAACCAAACGTGATACCGCATTTTCACAAGAGCAATCGGTTTGCATTTTGTCTACATGTGACCAATATAATTTGCAAAATTATACATTATATGTCAGCCATGCCACAAAATATAGTGCATAGTATTGTGAAGATTACATATACTGACATAATACTTGTCCAGGTTCTGATACAAGAAATGTCAAACTTGTGTTGTGTGTGACCAAACAATGTCTTGTTGTAGAAGTAGGTGTAATTTATCTTCTTCACTTCACTTTGCCATAACCCATAAGGATCGTTGGGGCACCAATTACGACTTTTCAGCTAGCTCTCTCTACGTTTTCCTGTTATCCACAGCCCTCAGTGAGTCGGCAAACTCCAGTCCTGTCCACTCTTTGATGTTGTCTTCCTACCTCTTTTTCTGTCTACCTCTTCTTCTCCCCCTCGCATGGTACCTTGCAAGATGGTCTTTGCAAGGCCAGAAGACCGTCAGACGTGGCCGTACCACTTCAGTTTGCGGTCCTTCACCGTTGTAAGCATTCCTTTGTATGGTCCGATGGCTTGTTTGATCTTGTTGGGAACGTTTGGTTAGTAACATGGTCTTTGTATGATATGCGCAAGATCTTCCAAAATCACCTAATTTCCATGGCTTGTATAAGGTGTAATTTCCCTCAACTGAAAATGTTACATTCCGTTTTTAAAGACTTTTGCATATTCTGCTGAATATTCCACTCGCCACCCTCCATATTACAAGCTCATTTGTGAACATCTAGAAGTATTGTACACATAGATAAACCATTAATATCGGCAAACGTGCTTTTTCTTAAGTTCCACCCATAATCTGGAATCAACTCCCTATCACTTTTAAAATCATCTGAGACTATAAATAGCTTCCGTAAAAAAAACAAAGACTTATTTTTTTTTTTATTCCCACCCTAACTTTCGGCGGTCCCTTGCTCTAATGACGACTCTTGTTTGTCCCTGTTAACGATTTTGCCCAATGATTCTTGTATGTTGCGCCTCTGAGCTCAGATTCCTGGGGATTTAGGCGCTATAGAAGTTTGTCATTATTAGTGTTACTATGCTGGCATGCCTTGAGATTATCTTGATAGAATAGGAAACAAGACCATATAAATGTGGCAAAAGGTGTGAAATGGAGACAGCACAAATAGACTAGAGGGCTGTTTGAACTATGTACTAACTAGTTTTGGGGGATTCCTGTGGTAATCTGGATGAACTTACCGATGTTATGATATGTTACATTTATATCTGTTTTGACACTGTTTTATATTAGAAGAAGTGCAAAATGTTTCTATATAGAAATAAAACCTAGTTTGAACACACAATATTTATTTGCGTTGACTGGGCAACCCTGTATCCTTCCCGTAACGCGTTGCAGGCGATTAACAAATTGTCCCTATGATAATTCTCCAAAAACATGGCGAACCTCACTTTCGTCTCTTTCGCCAGGAGGAACCCCAACCTTTTTAGCATGACACAGTTCCCAAACAACACATCTTTGGATTCTAAACAACTGTACAAATATTGAATGAAAAGAAAAGGGTTTTTTGTTCAGGCAGATTTAGCTGAGCGAAAGGAAGTTTAAAGGTCTGTCAGATAAAAAATTAGGAAAGCAAGAGAGAGTTATAAAAAGGATAACAAGATTGCCGTCCAGATCTATAAGCTCCAGACGGCATGCGGACAAAGAAGCCTTTGGCTTATCGAGAGTCCAACAATTCTCCTCATACTTATAACCCGCCCACGCCAGATAGCTGTCAATTGTATTGTTTTAACATATGCACACTGCTAGATTTACACAAACATCATATCATTTGTTCCAGTCATTTATTGTCCTCTGAGAGAATGAGTACTTTCTCATATCCAACCTACACTGTTCCTTAACTACTGCTGCATTGTGCCATCTGATTATACTGATTTATTTTAGTTTGAAGAAAATATTTATATCAATATCCTCATAACCATTCAATATCTTTCAACACTTATATTTGGTCTCCTCTTAGGCTGATAGTCTCTAGTATAGTGAACCCACATTGTAATAGGCGTCTTTCATAACCAAAATCTTTAAGTTCAGGAATCAGCTCAGTTGCTCTTCGTTGCACTCTTTCGATCTTATCTATGTCCTTCTTATGATACGGCCTCCACCCTTGTATACAATATTCCAAAAGTGGCCTAACTATTGCTTTGTACAGTGGTACAATTAGCTGTTTCTCCTTATATGTCATATTTCTCCTAATTAGCCGTAGTATTTGTTTACCCTTTGAAACAGCAATTCCACATTGCTCCGAAACCGTCATGTCAGCACTAACTGTTACTCCTAAATCCTTTTCTTGTACAGTGTTACCTAATGTAGTATCCCCAATTATGTATTCTTTGTTGACATTTCCATGTGGATGCATTTACACTTCGCAAAATTGAATAGCATTTGCCATTTTTCAGATCATTTGACCATTTTGGCTAGAACACCATGTAAAGTGTGTTCATTTGCATCTGTTGTGACTGTTCTAAACATTTGTATCGTCTACGAATTTCAGTAATTTGCTTGACACATCATCATCAAAATCATTTATAAATATCAAGAATGATATAGGTCCCAACACCGATCCCGCTGGCAATCCATTAAAAACTGGTTTCCATTTTGAAATCTCCCTCTCTACTATTACTCTATGTCTTCTGTCTGTCAACCATGTTTGTATCCAACTGATCACACCATCGTCAATACCATGGACTTTAAGTTTTCATATCAATCTTTGATGTGGTACTTTATCAAATGATTTCTAAAAATCTAATTAGACAACATCCACTGGTGACCCATCATCTACCCACTTTGTAATTTTTTCTAAAAACATAAGAGATTTGTTAGACAAGACCTAACTTTTAAGAACCCATGTTGAGATTAATTTGTGTTTTACAAGGAATTTCACCACGTGGTCTCTATTAAACGCTTCTAATAATTTGCATATAACTGGTGTTAAGCTCACAGGTCTGTAATGCTCTGTCTAGCTAATTGATCCCTTTTTAACTAGTGCTGTAATGTTTGCTTATTTCCATTCTAGTGGAAAGATCTTCTCTTTAAGTGACAAGATAAAGAATATAGGAAATGGTGTCTTGATTTGGTCGACAATTTCCTTAAGTAGTTTTGGTGGTATCCCGTCATCTCCAAGTGATTTGTTTTCCTTCATCATCTTAACTTTCGTTGGTATATTTTCAGGAATAACAAACAACTCAACTAATTGACTTAATTCATCTCCCTCAAATTTATTAACTGGTAAAGGCACTGAACCTATATCTTCTTTGGTAACCACTGGGCTGAAATAAACGTCCAGGGCCTCTGCCATTTGAAACCCATCACTTCACTGCTTTCTAGTGGTGCCATCTTATCATAACCTTTTGTTTACTCCTTACATAAGCGTATAAACTGTTGCTATCACTTTTCTATAATTCGCCAATTTTTGCTAAAAATGTTGTTTGGATTTTTTTCTAATTTCGGTTATAGCTAGGTTAAGGGCATCTTTGTAGTTATTGTCTTCAATATTTCCAATGTCTCCGTAAACTCTCCAAATAATTAGTTTGTGAGCAATCATTCGTATAGCTTCTATTGATAGGTGTTTCTTCCTAGATCGTTTCCCTTGGTTTTTAAGGGAACATATCTTTCAATAATACCCTCAATCTAATTGTTCAAAATCGTCCAACATTCTGTTGCTGACTTGTAGTTATTAAGTTAGTGCAATCTATGTATGCTAAATACTTTCTCATCTGTTTATATTTGCCTTCGTTAAAGTTTCTTCTCCATCGCTATTTTACCATTATTCCCTGTCTGTACTTTTATACTAAAATGGATCTGGTCATGATCACAAGATCAGGGCTGCCTACAATTACGAATTTTCCATAGTCACTACTTATCAATGATGGCCGTCGTACCTTCCTTCTCAGAATTATTGATGCCCACGTTCACAAGAATATATACCCCGTTGCCATTACCCATGATCTGGCCTACTCTGTCTGTGCTATCCTCTATCTTTGCCCCTGGTAGACATGCCTTCATATCCGCCCCTTGTTTAATGCCTTGTCCAACTTCCTGTTAATATAATCCCCCATGACCACTCGCAGTTTCTGCTCTTTCCCCTTAACTACTGCATCTGTATAACTCTTGCGTTTCTTCTGTTGCAGTTCCCCAACATCGACCTGTTTACCTTTCTTTTGCTGAACACTCTGTCTTCTTCCATCTGTCTTTTCTCAGCCTTTTGTTTCACAGTCTTTCCAACTGCCTCCAACATCCACCCAGCTCTGGCAGTCGTTGCAAACTAAGCGTCATTTTGTCCTGAGTTGCCGCTTGCAAGATGCCATATCAAAAATCATTTATATTCACAGTAGTTTTATATAGTCTTTAAAAAGACTTTTATATGTACAATATACACCAGATTGTTTAGGTTATAGATAGTTATAATTGTTAACCCACAAAGACACACCGTGTCTTATGATGTATTCAAATTAGGCTTTATTCAAGGTAGTCTTTACAAAGACTGTTTCCTGTGTACTAGTATACACTTTATAAGTTTGTTATTACATGTTTTAATTACTCATCTAAATAATCTGCTAAACCTTTTATAGCACCATATTGGTAAGGTCAAAGGTCAAGTCAGAGTCGTCTACCTTGATGCCAGACCTGCTTTTAATACGTTGCGACCTCACCTGCTTTTTTCAAAAACTGATTTCTGAGTTTAAATTTGAGTCTGTTTTAGCTCTATAGGTGCTTGACTTTGTTGGTCGGGAGACACCAACATGATCATGTAAATAACATCATGTCTAGTGTCAAGGTTGTCTCCACTGGCTCACCCCAAGGATATATGTCTTATTACACCTGTTGTTCATTTTGTATATAAATGACTGCAGGAGCACCAATCCCAATTTAGATTGTCTTATGCTGAGATGAGACAGCTGTACTCAGTTTACTGTTTAACGATGAGGTTGGCCACAGCCCTGTTTTAGAAGACTTTGTTGGATGGTGTGATATAGCGTATTTGTGCCAGAATGAAACACAAAATAAAGATACTTGCAGTGACAACATGAAGAACCCTCCAACCCAGAATGACGCTGTCATCCATGATGATAAGGCGGACACAGTTGACGAATACATATACCTCGGAATAGCAATTGACAACAGATTGAGATGGGACCGTCATATTGGCGTTGCGTATAAGAAATGCCAGCAGCGTCTATACAGTCAAATAAAGCTTCGTTCTTTTATCATTGATAATATCATTTAGCCCATATTTTATAAGTTATTTATCCATAATATTTTATATTTTATTTTAATTGTTGCTTGGTCAGTCAAAAAGACAAGAATAATCAGCAGCGCATTACAAACATCAGTAGTAACGTTACCGGTGTGAAACAATCCACTCTACGTACCTTGACTAGGCCTGTAACTTTCATTTTAAGTGCATTGACTTACACTAGCAAAACTTTCCGTAACTTGACGGGATGCCTTGGTCGACGAAAGTCATAAAAGTATTATTTATTAAAAACACACAGCAGTGTTTGATGAACACCATGACGCAATCACGGATACTCGGTGTTTCTTCAAAATTACGAAGATAGGAGAGAATGTGACGTTCACGTCCATCGATAGGCCATAGTCATGATAGTGTAGAATTATCAAATTAAATTCGTATTGCTATGGTATTTGCATAAGGACAGACATAAAAATTATTGTGTCTGCGTCTATACTCCATGTTGCCAAGTCATTGAACCAGAGGCCGTTTTCCCGAAGTTGTTGCGCGCATGCATAGTTCCTGCAATTGTTACGTATTTAAAGGGTCGTAGATTAATCCCTGAACGTTTGGCACTCGACGTTCAAGCCGTCTGAAAGGGAAACGGTAACATTCATACATGCGCTAGCTCGATTATACGTAGATTTGTATGGCTTATTTGAAAAGTATTTGGGGGTTTCTGTCGGTTTCCTCCATTTTCTGCAGACGGAAACTCACTCACTGGCGAAAAAGTGTTTGACGATTTCCGCCGCTGTCACGACAAAAACAGGTTTCCGCCGGTGGAAATGCATCCATCAAGTAAAACAAAACATTATTAACACATAATCAATCTAAAATGTGGATAAGCCATCTGTCAAAGCCTAGTTGTGCAAGGTAGCCTACAGTTTTGTCCATCTCGAAAATTTTGACCTCACATGGCGTAGTTGCACCTATTGTATCTCATGCCATATCAAAATAGACACTCTTCCGAGATTTGAAACTCTTGAACTTAAATCAGCCAAATGCAACATCTGTGGCGACACCCAAACTTTCCATCAAGTCTTAGCTGGCTGTCAGGTCATGTTAGAGCCATAACTGTGTTCTGATTCATCTTGGAAATGTACTCAATGAGCACATGTCTGATGTTCATTTTATAATTATCTCCCAGATGAATATCTTATTGATCATATCATCCTTCTAGCGATGTTTGGTCACTTATCTTAGTGGTCATGCCATCCTTCTTGGGGTGTTGGTCACTTATCTTAGTGGTCATACCATTCTTCTTGGGGTGTCGGTCACTTATCTTAAAGGTCATACCATCCTTCTTGGAGTGTCGGTTACTTATCTTAGTGGTCATACAACCCTTCTTGACGTGTCAGTTACATATCTTAGTGGTCATGCCATTCTTCTTGGAGTGTTGGTCACTTATGTTAGTGGTCGGACCATCCTTCTTGGTGTGTTGGTTACTTATCTCAGTGGTCATACCATCCTTATTGGGGTGTTTGTCACTTCTGGTCATCCTGGTGTGCTCTTCAAACATCAACGGTGCTATCTAAATTCACACCATCGAACTAATTGCCTTACTAAACTAAAACAATATGTCACACTGGTCTAATACACAAACAATAGCCGAAAAAAATCATAATTAACATGCATTGAAGTAGGCTGCAGTATCTGTATCTAACGAATCCTAATTTCATTCACGTACTTCCACATCATAGCATAACATAATCAGTGAAACAAACAGAACAAGTTACTGTACTTTTATTAAATTTGCTCTACTGACGTGATTCACCATTTCCAAAAAAAAACTGAACCACAGTGGTTTCACCCGAGAATATAGAAATAGGGTGATTCGATATTTCACTGATTCAAAACAAAGTGTCCCTGATCAGTAATTGTTCCTGAACATAAATATATATACCCTATAGCATTTACTTTAGCAGGTATTTTTATTTACACTAAAACTGGGTCGTTAATGTTGTAATTTATTGTATCATTTGTATTTCTATTATTATTATTTAAGTATTGTTAATGTTGGTTTAACTATACACCAACAATGCTTCACAAATCAGAGGATCATATCTACATCTGACGTTAATCACCTGAACCAACGCAATTAGCCGTACCTTTAACATGCATAGGGATTTTTTTATAGCAAAGTAGTTAATTTACCTGAAATGCATTTATTATACTTGTTCACGACACATTTCTGATTGTCAACTGTTTGTTTTACAGACTTGCGTCACGTGGAATGTTCCAACTACGAGGGCGGTGATAGACAAGTAGTGTACAACACAACTGGTAGTCCGAGGGGATTCACAATTCAAGATGGTGTGGCTTACTACACAACAACCAACCCGAACAGGTCATTTGTAGCTTCACTTACTTTTATTACTAATAGCAATATGTTGAATGCTCTCTGGTAGGATTATGCAACCTGTGAAGTCAACAATTAGTTCTTTGGTTGTTATTGAAAACTGTAATTATGTTGCACCGAACCATAAAATACTAATTTCAAAATAATAATCATATATAACAAAAACACTTTAGAATATCGATACCATGCGCAAAAGTGTATCTTTGTATTTTTGATAAAAGAGCGTATTTGATATACGTTCGGTAGAAACGGGTTAGACCAGAATACTTACTGGTGCCATCCAATTTCGTTGACGCTATAGAAAAAATAGTTTCAACCAAAATGTGAACATATTTTCCCATAAGGTATTCATATTTTAAACATGCGCCATTTAATTAATCAATCGATTGCAAACAAATTGTTTTGAAAAGTTGCTTTGTGTGAAGTACTTACAATAATATTATTTTAAAACTGTGAAATTGCATTGCAGCGAAAACAATCTTTCACCATTATTCGCGTTGTATACTGCAAAACACTGACAATAATATCTGATCAGTAAGCAATGTTGGTTTATACTTAATCACACAATCCACTTTACATTTTCGATTTTTTTCAACAAAATGCATACATTTTGCTTTGCATATACTAACTGATGTAAACCCAGTAAAGCTATCTGTAGAATGAGATCACATCTTTTTTTAAGCGAGACGCTAATGGCGGCGAGTTTTAGTTCTTTTTAACAAAATCGATGATAGAGCTAATATATATTGTTCTGGGAAAGATACAACCCAGCTTAGCAAAGTTGTCAGCAATGAATTACAAAAGTAACCTCTCTGGTTTTCAGTAAATATGTTTTCAGTAAATGTAACAAAAACAAACTACACATTACTTTTTACCAACTGTTGTAAAAAGTCAACTATTGATATAAACATTTATAACACATCCATTGATAGTGTATGTGTTAAAACATTATTAGGAATCTTAATAGATGATCAGTTTAATTGGAAACATCATGTAAATAATGAATAAGTCTAGACTAGCAAAAACTCTTGCCATTATATATAGGGCAAATATATTCTAGATACAAAGTCATCTTATTGTTCGCTATTTCATCCATATTTATTGTACTGTTGTGATGTTCGGGGAAATACATATAAAACATATACTAACGGTGTTTATGTACTGGTATTATAAAAATGTTGTCAAAATAATTGTAATAAGAATTCATTAAGTCACACTAATGCATTATGTTGTTGTTGGTGTATATATACATATGTATATATATATATATATATATATATATATATATATATATATATACATACACATACTGTCAATTCTCATCAAAATTGGACACGTTGTCGATTTGGTGATTTTCAGATATAGTTATAATTTTGAAATATAATAAATTAGACATATTGAAGAATTGAATAAACAAAATGGGACATCTTAATAAATATTATGGTTATTCCTGCCAGAGAGTGGTTTGAATTTAAATGTCCGATTCGAGTGATACCATGCGAAACGCATAGACCGTCCGTTTTTGCAACAACCCGTGTCACTATAATATTATACATTACGGAATTGTTATGGCTTGCTGGTACATAAATTACATAAACCGCCATGTGTAATGTAAATTCATCAGCTGTTAATACACGGTTTAATATTTTTCTTGCTGCCTAATTTGAACATATTTGTTTGCACTCTTTCCACATCATACATCACACCACGCCAAAAGTTATTAGTATGCTTATGTTGTGCATATAAACTAATGTTGTTACTTGTGTCATGACAAAATAGAAAAAGATGGCTTTGCAATAGTATCGAGTTTGTTTTTGTTCGATCATTTATAACATGGTGAATGTGGACTTGGAAAATGTGTTCCGCGGGTATCGCTTAAATTTCTTGTATAGTTGGGTTCCTGTCGAATAGCTAATAACGTATTTATATTAAATGTGTCGCTTTATTGAGAATATTTCATATCTAACATTAACTTGACATGGAATAAATGGTCAACCATATACAACAATATAGTTTGATTTGCAATTTTGTTTCTGACTTAACCATAACACAATTAACATAACATGTTCCTAACAGTCCCACCATCTACATAAAACAGCTTTTGAACAAATATTTTGCTTTAACGGTAAGTGATGGGTGTACTAGCAATGAAACCACAATGATAACATTTTTGGAACAATTTTTGGATCATCAGTACTATCGCTTTATGTGACATCAGTGGTGGTTATGTGATTAGTGGTGGGTGTGTTGTCAGTTGTAGCTGTGTCTGCTGTGGAGCTAGGACAGCAGTAGCAGTATGAAACTCTGTGTTGCTGTCCATCAATTTCCACATTAAATTATACGCAACATTGTGAAATTCATTATCATGCGATATCTACAGTACACCCTGATAATAATTTCACAAATTGATCATTGATAAGGGCTCTAAAACTATTAAACTTATATATAAATGCCAGGGATGTCACATTTATAATGGTCTTGCATACACATGTCAATCTGAAGCTCAGGGTTTTACAGTTATGTGACATTAGTGTGTCATTTCATTTCGAGACCTACTGCGTTTCGCGTGGTATCGTATTCGCGGATATCGATTGCCAAGTTCAGTTTCATCCAAGTTTATAGTGGGAATAATATATTTTTGATCACGAGTAAACTAACCGTAAGTTAAATATATATTACTAATGTGTGTGTGTGTGTGTGTGTGTGTGTGTGTGTGTGTGTGTGTGTGTGTGTGTGTGTGTGTGTGTTAAATAATATTTAGACGGAAAGAACTATCAAAGGTTTGTCATTCACGCTAGCACAACCATTTTTACATATTGCGTACCCACATTTATTAAGCTTCATATGGCGTATCCAGCTATGAGTATCCGCCAAATATACTTTGAATGGCGGGTCATTTAATGAAATAAGACAAACGTGTCCAGGTTTCGTGAGAATCGACCATATATGCACAAATAGATTTACAAGAGCACTGTATCACTGTATCACTGTATCACTGTATCACTGTATCACTGTATCACTGTATCACTGTATCATTGTATCACTGTATCACTGTATCACTGTATCACTGTATCACTGTATCACTGTATCACTGTATCACTGTATCACTGTATCACTGTATCACTGCGTGACTGCGTGACTGCGTGACTGCATCACTGCATCACTGCAACATTGCATCACTGCATCACTGCATCACTGCCTCACTGCATCACTGCATCACTGCATCACTGCATCACTGCATCACTGCATCACTGCATCACTGCATCACTGCATCACTGCATCACTGCATCACTGCATCACTGCATCACTGTATCACTGCATATTTCACTGTCAGTTACATTGACACATTTCGCAATGCTACACTGCAATTTCCCCATTTTATTACAAATGAGCGGATTTGCCTCGGAGAATAGATGCACGCTGCTGTTGCTAGATAGTAATATGACCACGGACGATTTAATATGAAGTATCCTGATCAAAGTTTCAATTAACTATTATAGTAATTTGTGTTATTTTGTTCTTACACCCAATTTTTATGCATAACGTTGTAGACAATTGTTGTTCTAACCGTTCTCTCACTGTCACTGTGTCTCTGTCTTTTATAAACAGTAATGTAATCATCGACCGGTAATGTAATAATCGGACGGTAATGTAATAATCGACCGGTAATGTAATAAATCGACCGGTAATGTAATAATTGATCGGTAATGTAATAAATCGACCGGTAATGTAAGTATGTTAGTAATGATAACGAAGAAGGTGATGACGAGGATGATAAACACTTTAAAAACAATTAAAGGGTAATCCAAAATACTAAGTTAAAGTTAAGTGTAGTTTCATTCGACGGCATTCATATGAACGAATTAAAAGCACCTAATGAATTTTTAATGATGCCTAATATTAAGGGATTATATCAAAAACAATGTTTAAAGAATATTATAAAACTGTGTCATAATGATGTCATTTTATAATGTTAACTGCTCATCTCAACACATGATATGGGCATCTAATAAAATTAAGTGGTGTTCTCGAGAAAGTTAATTACATTACGGGGACATCTCTTAAAAAGTCATGGTTCTTCTAAAAAAAGTGTTGTTACAAAATATGTTAGAAATTAAATGATCATCTCAAAAAGGGGTATTCTCATAAAAGTTAATGGATAATTTATAAAATAGACGCGTTGATTAAAAATAATTGGCTGATCATCTCAACACATTAAGGGATCGTATCAAAACAATAATGGTCATCTCTCAATTATGTTTTTTTCTTCAAAAAAACATATCAAAAATATAAATTGTCTATAAAACGAACAAACTGATCGTCTCAATGAATTGAAATAATTTTGGCATAATAAAGGTTCATCTCACAAATAAAGGGGTCTTCACAACTAACTTAAGGGACCATTTCAAAACATAACAATATTTATTAAACTGAACTGGCTGATCATGTCATCTCAATCAGGGATCATCGCAAAACATCACGGGGTCATTTAATAAAATATTAGTGACTTTTCAAACACGTTATGGTGTCATTTCACAAAAATGTAAATGTTTACTAAAACAACTAAATGATCGTTCCAATAATTTAGAAGATCATCATAACATTAAATGATAATCTCGTCAAATAAAGGGGTTTCTAAAAAAGCTAAGGGATCATTTTATAAATATACATGTTGTTAAAATATTTGGCTCACCATCGCAACATATTAAGGGATCAACTAAATAAATAAGTAATCATCTCTCAATAAAGGGGTTCCTCAAACGAAGTAGAGGAAAGCTCAAAATGTAATATCAAGAAACGATTTATAACATTATTAGAAACTTAAAGGTAATCTCAAAATAATAATAATAATAACGATGATCAGCTTAAACAGGTAAAGGTGTAATCTTGAAAAAATAAATTTAAGAGTATTGTCTATGAATTGGTAAGTTCGCAGAAACGAATAACGGGCATCCAGTATATTTTAAAATATGCCTAATGGTAAAATTTTATTAACGTTTTCTTCTAAAAGACAACTTGAGTTTGTGAAATGATCCCGTCGTGTGTTGAGATAATCTGCTAGTTTGTTATAAAATTGACCTCTCCAAAATGAGTTTTAAATATTTTCTTTAAACATAATCTCCTATCATTAGGCATATTTAAAAATATATTTGGATGCCCGTTATCCGTTTATATGACTCTTTTATTTGATTCAGATAACGCTTAAGATTAGTTTTGTTAGATTACCCTGGTAATTGTTTCACTTGATTATTATAATATTTATTATTATTACTATTATTATTATTTCGAGATTACCCTTAAGTTTCTAATAATGTTATAAAAGCACTATTCAACATTACATGTTGGGATACCCCCTAATTTGTTTGAGAAAACCCCTCTATTGAGAGTTGAATACGATTTTTAGAAGATGATCCTTTAATATGTTGATATGATCAACCAATTATTTTAATCATACATCTGTTTTGGTAATGACCCCTTTACCGTTTTGAGAAGGCCACTTTATTTTATGAGTTTACTGTTATGGTGGTTTTTCAAATTTATTCTGACGATCAGTTAGTTGTTTTTGATGAACGTTTACATGTTTTTGTGAAACACACCATAATGTACAGTATTTTGAGAAAAAGCTATTATTTATGAGAAGACGTTTTAATGTTTTGAACTTATTCCTGAATCAGTTGACACGTTCAGCCAGTTCATTTTAATCAATATTTGTATGTTTTGAAATGTTCCCTTAACCTAGTTGAGCATTTTAATGAACATTTACATTTTTTATATTACCTTTTATGAGAAAACCCCTTTATTGAGAGATGATAACTTATTGTTTTGAGATAATCCGTTAATGTGTTAATAATTTCTTACATATTTTGTAATGATACTTTTTTAGAAGATCCATTCTTGTTATGAGTGTCGCCTTAATTTATTTAACTTGTTTGAAAAGATGGTCTTGATTCTATGAGATGACCCCGCCGTGTATTGAGACCAGCTAGTTAATTATCAAATGATTTCTTTTTAAATAATTATATAGATTGTTATTTATGTAATCACGTAATATTAGGCATATATAAAATATATTAGGTACTCGTTGTTCGTTTATATGAATGACGTCGAATGAGATTACACTTAACTTTAACTTAGTTTTTATATATCGTTTTTATTATTATTATTATGTTGAAATTGCCCATTACCCTTAAGTTTATTGTAGCTTTATAATGCCACTACGTAACATTGCATTTTGAGAATTCCCCTAAATTGTTTGAGATAATCCCTTAATTTAATCAAATGACGATTAGTGAACGTCAATAGGGTGTCAGCATGATTAGCCGTTAGGATATCATTGTCGTCGTCCTCATTATCGTAATAATCAATACCCTCATGGTCATCATCTTTGTCATCAAAATCATCATTATTATCATTGTCTTCGTCATCGTCATCGTCACCGCTGTCATAATCATCGACACTTTCACATCACTAAGAGGATGCCTTCATTGCCTTCATCTTCTTCCTCCTCGTCATAATTATTAGTTATTACCCTCATCATCACTGACGTTATCAACATTATTAGCATTGTTTAATAATTATCATCATCATCGTAATAATAATTATTATAATTATAATCATAATCACCATCGTTATAATCATCATCAGTACTAAGGTAACCCCTTAAGTGTCTTCATTTCCCTTCCTATTTTTCTTCGTTGTCATTATTAACATCATTATCATCACCTTCATATCATCGTCATCATAATAAACTTAGTCGTTTTTATTACATTACCGGTCGATCATTACATTACGGGTTGTAACATACGTCTATTGTCAAGGATATCATTTTATTACAACTTAACCCCCACACCTTTCGTGTATTACTACTTAGTGTAACCACATTGTCAACATGTGCGACGGGACAGAAGCAAGTTCTACAAGACAATGAAGAAATTGGACAAAACAATGGAGAAATCAAACCGTAGAACAGAAAATACATAAAAAGATTACAGCACCTTAAATCACAACAAATGGGCAAGTCAACAACAATAATTCAAGGGGCAGCTGACGCAATAGGCGGTGTCATGATGCGTGCATCAGACGCAGCAATCAACACCGACAAAGTAATTACAGATTCCCAGTCATTCTGTGAAACGGTTTCTCGTCAGACAAAGATAAAATTGTTTGTCATAACTGAAGCTGACATTGTCAAAAAAGATCGCCACCTTCAAAGGTTTTCTGGCGTGAAAGCAATCACAGGAATTATGAACTGCACCAGTTACAGACCGTGTCACCATCTGTACTCATTGTCCGAAACATCTCCTGTTTCTGTACCGCCCCAGTGCCATGCTACTGTCTACAGGCAATGGTTTTGCAATTGCCAACACTGGAGATGGAAGCAAAGAATGGGACAGCACTGGAGATTGAAGCAAATAGTGGAACAGCAATGGAGATAGAAGCAGAGAACGGAACAGCAACGAAAATGGAAGCAGAGAATGGAACAGCACCTGGAGATGGAAGCAGAGAATGGGACAGCAATGGAGATGGAAGCAGAGAATGGAACAGCACTGGAGAAGGAAGCAGAGAATGGGACAGCAATGGAGATGGAAGCAGAGAATGGGGCAACAATGGAGATGGAAGCAAAGACTGTGACAGCACTGGAGATGGAAACACAGAATGGAACACCCCTGGAGATGGAACAACACTTTCAGCCAGATGCGTTTGTGGAGGTAGAACATTCATGTGGTGCAAAGAAAAAAACTTGTTTTATCTACAATCCAGACTCATCTGAAATAGAGAGACACATAGTATCCTGTGCTAGCTTATAAATGTAAACATTTGCATTCATTTAATTAATGTATGCTACATATGCATGTCTCAGTGTTATGAACTTCATATTTAACAGTAATTAATTAGTGCGATAGGTTAATGTAGAATATTAATTATATTGTTTTTATTTAAATAATGTTATTATAACTTACGGATATTGTTGATGTATTGTGTGAATAATGTTATTCAAAGAGCAACGTGTCATTTACTTTGAAGATATTCCTTTCAGTATACTTTCACAATGTATGGGCGGTTCTTGGATCAAATCAGATATGTTGCTATGTGAACATGACATTCTCATGTTACCTTGTGTATCTGTCAGATACTGAAAGTTGATGAGGGCTGCAAGGAGCTCTTGTTTTGTTTGACTGGCTTCTACAACTGAATTCAATGATACACGTTTGATCTGTCGCTAAAGATCAGTATTACTAATGTAGATTTTTTTATAAGCACTAAAGCAGGGTGTGCATACCTACTGAATAAAGCAAAATGCGAAATGTGCATGCCAAGTAGGAGCGGGTTTGTATCATTCCATGACAGGTGTTTGGTTTCGAGTCTGTCTGCCAGTATTTACCGTGACACTATGTCACCTTCATGCCGTCATGTCACCTCCATGACGGAAGCTTAATTTCAAATGCCGTGATTAATATAACTAACATACACATACTGATCCTTATATGTAAAACACCCAGAAAAACCCAAAGGCACCCGAAAACATTTGTTTTTGTCATACAGTCCAGCTAAACAGGCACTACAAATATGGAAACCCTCAGAGATGGACGGCCCCAACAGCTCATCTGGCGAATATTTGGGCAATCGCACGATGTCCTGCGCGTTCAGCACAACACATGGTGGAAAATTCAAAGCGTAATGTTTCATCTGCGCTATCAATATGTCGTCCGTGTTCGCATCTTCGGAACTTCTTGATGTAATGTCCACACCGTGGATCATTTTGCCGAGAATATCCACGGGCTCATACGTATCACACAGAACGTGTTTCGTGGCTAAAATGTCACACTTTGTGAAGTGCGATAAAACAACCGGTTTTACTTGCTCCCTAGGTCGCTGATGGATATGGCCGAATATGTAGGCCATAACGTAATCCGTTAATGTGTTAATTACTTCTTACGTATTTTGTAATTATACTTTTTTGAGAAGACCCATTCTTTTTTATGAGTGTTCCCTTAACTTTAATAACTTTTCGATAAGATGGTCTTGATTCTATGAGATGACTCCGCCGTGTATTGGGATGACCAGCTAGTTAATTATAAAATGACCCCTTAATGATTTATTATTAAATAATTGTTTATATTGTTTTTTTATATAATCACTTAATATTACGCATATATAATACATTAGGTGCTCGTTCTTCGTTTATATGACTGAAGTCGAATGAGATTACACTTAACTTTAACCTAGCATTTTTAAGGATTACCCCTTAATTGTTTCAGCTGTTCATTTTTATTATTATTATTTTGAAATTACCCTTAGCTTTTCTAGTAACTTTATAATATAACTCCGTAACATTGCATTTTGAGAATTCCCCTAAATTGTTTGAGACGATCCCTTAATTTAATCAAATAACAATTAGTGAACGTAAACAGGGTGTCGGCATGGTTAGCCGTTAGGATGTCATTGTCGTCGTCCTAATTAACCTCATGGACTTCATCTTTGTCATCATAATCATCATAATTATCTTTGTCTTCGTCACCATACTCATAATCATCAACACTTTCATATCAATAAGACGACGCCTTCATTTTCTTCATCTTCTTCCTCCTCGCCATCATTATTATTTATTATCCTTGTCATCTCTGACGTTATCAATATTATTAGCATTGTTTAATCATTATTATCATCAACGTAATTATAATAATAATAATTTGTATTATTATAATCATAATCACAATCGTTATAATCATCATCATTACTAAGGTGTCCTCTTAATTTTCTTATTTTTTCCTCGTCATCGTCATCGTAATCATCTATCATCCTCTTCATCAACGTCTTCGTTGTCATTATGAACACCATCATCACCACTTTCATTGTAATCGTCATCATGATCAACTTAGTCATTTTTATTACAATACCGGACGATTTTTACATTACGGGTTGTACCACACGTCCAATGTAAAGGATATCATTTTACGGCAACTTAACCCCCACACCTTAGGTGTATTACTACATAGTGTAAACACAGTTAGATCGATCCCATCTTGTTACACGCCAACTACTACAGTAATTAGTTTTAATGGTCCATATATCAGAATTCAAAGTGGCAGTGTAAATGTATAATTTAATAAGGTTAGTAACTGTCTAAAAGCCAACAAACTTTCAATAAATGTAAAGAAAACTAAAGTCATGATATTTAATTTGCCTCAAAAGAAAACTGAAATCCCCTAGTTTGAAAAAGATGGGAAACATTGATTGTGTAAATATCTTTAATTTATTAAGTATTACATTAAATAACCATTTAATCTGGCCGAATCATACAAATAAAAAAGCTAACAATATAAATAAAACACTTTAATTTTGAATAAACTTAAACACTATATACGACGAAACATATTATGTATTATGTACAAATAAATCATTCTTCCTGATATCAATCATGGTATTCTATTTAGGGGTCACCATGGGTTGTTAATTTGCCAAAAAGCGATCAGAATAATTGATGTGAGTAAATGCAATGCACATACAGATCCGTTTTAAAGAAATTCAGATTCCTAAAACTGGATGATATTTATAAAATGCAGCAAATTAAAATGTTATTATAACTTAATCAATAATGACCTACACGAATATTTATATAACATCCCTTACTTACGTAATTTTGAAATCCATCAAAAATACACAAAAGGAATAAATAATATGTTATTCCCAGATGCAATCATGAATATGCAAAACATATATTCGACGCGAGATAATAGAAACAGTTAACAATACTCCGTTAACATTGATAAAGCTTATATACACAGTTTATCTGGTATTATCACATATATTAAAAACTACTTTATTATGAATTATAAATCCTACTGCAGTATCCACAATTGTTATGTATATAACACATAATCGTATCCAGTATGTCATGTAATTATGTATTTATTGTGTATTGTTGTACATATTTACTAACATTGAATTATATGATTATTATTACTATTTATTATTATTTTAGTTATTTTTATTAAAAGGGTCTCCGATGTTAGCTTTTTATGTAAATTATTTCAATCTGTACATTTGTACATATATGTATATATTTTACAATGAGTTTCCAATGTATAGTTTTACAAGGTTAACACTTATCAAGTAAATACGTATTGACGATAATTCACGTTCCAAAGAAAAAAAACATATATATATATGGACAAGTGTGACATCAAATAGCAGCATGCTATGGGTGTGGTTATATCCACCTTGTGCCTTGACAAAGGATAACGAATAGCAACAACAAAAAAGTCAAACAGGAAAATACTACAAAAGCCATTCATGGGGCGATTCTTAGAGACAGTTGAACGAGTACTGATCAAATATTGAGTAGCAACAGACATGCGTCCCCAAACTACCCTCTGGCACGTGTTGGTACCCCCAAATGACAGTGTAAAGCTAGAAGAACACAATTATTATTTATTCCAGTAAATTATTTTGTTTTCTTACAGGGTTACTTCACTCCAACTGAAAAGAGGAATTAAAAAGGATCTGAACATGGGCACTTACAACACGAACATATGCTTTGGCATTGCAGTACTGAACATAGGTGATTACACTGCTACAACTGGTATGAGGGAGTAAAGTGTGGAATAGGTCCTCTTGATTGTTTGTCAAATGTCTTCATTATTTATTTGTACTAACAATTGAATGTTTTCTCATGTGTGTTTGCTCTGTGTGATGCGGTATCTTTGACTGTTTGCATTATTTTGCTTTGATATTTGTTCCTTGCCGTTGAATTGTGCTTACACTTCGCTTCCTTCACCGTTCTGCCTTCTGCTTGCCTTTGTATTCTGCTTACGTGAGCCATCCGACCTCTCCTGAGTGACACGGCGCAACACGAGACATCCAACCTCTCCTGGGTGGCACGGCACAACAAGAGACATCCAACGTCTCTTGGGTGACATCGCACAACACGTGATACCCAATCTTTCCTGGGTGACACAGCACAACACGATTCATCGAAACTCGCCTGGGTGACAAGTCACAACACGAGACACCCAACCTCTCCTGGGTGACACTGAACTGATTATTGAGTCAGCTCAGTGGCGTCACTCCCAGACGATGACGTCACACAAGTCCCGACCTGACAAGGCCATCAGCTGACAGGAAGGACTTGAAACGTCGACACATATTCTTTGTGGTAAGGACAACGCTATTCTCATATTTACGAAATGTATTACTTGATCAATACATAATTTATATTTAGAATAATGATAATTTAATATATTTTAATATATTCGCTTTTTGTTGTGTACTGTGTCTCTAGAAATGACACAATGTACGTTTATAGATGGAACTAACATAATACGCTGATTAGCGGGTGTGTTATATGTATGAAAGATTCGCTAAATCTATCTGGTAGATTTTGCCAGAAATGGCAGGTTGTCTGGGTTACAGGCACCTTCTCTGCTAATTGTTATACCTTTAGAAAATAAAATATTACGATGCACAGTGTATACATTTGATTAATTACAATATTATGTGCACTCTGAACATTAAATGTAAAATTTCTTAATTTTAAATTGTTGTACGCATTGCATATTAACAAAATAGACTTCAATTTAGCTCCTTTCGTTTGTCTTACATTAGACTTGTATCCTGGAGACTTTATGAGTTTGATTTGAATTGCTCGAAGAAATGTTATTGATTGATTGTATTCATGAAATAAGATTATCAATGAAATATAACATGATTATTCTTGTATGAAATTCAATTGAAGTGACGTTTTGATCTACCTTCAGAATTAAAGCTGAAACGGACCCGGTCACACAATATAACACCGTCCTGCTGGTCTGTCCCATATGAAAGTTATGTGAGAAATCGTCACAGAAGAGAGGATGCATAACCAGTGGAGACAATTTACTAAAGGTCATTCGGTGTGGGGACATTGTCATGTGTAGACATGTGATATTGTAGTAAGCAGTACGAGATAAATATCCATAACACGTATAAAAAACAGACACCACACTCACAATACTATTACTGACCGTCAAAGGTATAACAAAGGGGAACCGTTTAACGCTGCTCTGTCTACTGTCCGTCTCCCTGCTCTCACGATGTCGTCATTCAACGAGTGGCTGATGTCCTGCTCCCATCTTCCCATTCGTCTTCTCCTTCCTCTCTTTCCCTCCTCTTTGCCTTATAGGAATGTTTTCTGCAAGGAATCGTTTCTATTGATGTGGCCAAAATAACTAAGTTTTAGTCCTTTTATTATGTTCACTAGTTGGCAGTTCTTCATGTCTATTTTTTAAGGATCTCTCCTTTGGTTGCATTTGTTATCCATGTCACTCTTAGGACATGTCATAGTTTCACATACATTGAGAGATCATGGTTATCGTGTACTGTGTTGTTTCGACTGTTTGAGAGACGCCATGTGGGTCAATACTTCAACTTGTATATCTTCACAACCACAGACCATCGGATCAGTGGAAGAAGTTCCAGTGGACACTGACTGCAATACAGGCCAGTGGAATATCCTTGTGTCACAGCAAGCAGAACGAGTTCCTGTGGTTACACACTTGTAGTACATGCTCAAGAAATATTATCTTAAGAAATACGTTAACTTGGGATGTGAAATAATAGCCATGGACGAATAAACGGTTGCAATGACCACACCCAGAGAGAACACAGAAGGTTTAGGTGTTGTGACGTACTGGAAAGGAGATTGTAATTGAATCAGAATTTACAACATCATAATGTTCTCATAACCAGAACATGCATACCAACTAGTTAGTTAATTTGACGTTGTGTGGTGAACAGTAACACGAACTTGGAATCATTGTGTTTCGATACTTTGAATTGTATGCAACTAATGAGTTTGACACATTTATTTAACTATTTTATAATTTTCCATAATTTTATTATTTCCACCAGCAACAATTGGGTATGTTGATTTTTTCATTGAAATAGGATGACATTGAAGCTGATTATATTGGTTGAACTTGAACAACCCGTGCAACTTTATTTAGTTGTCACATTGTGAATGATGTCATGTTGCAGGTTCATACGGACAGCGCCAAGACAAGTTCTCCTGGAGATCACAGACGGAAAGGACGAATAGAAGATCCTGGATCCACCGAAAGCAGCGTTTCCAGTCGGCATAAACCGCAGGACAACTGAATATATACGTAAGTGTATTGCTGACACCATGACTCATGGTGACACAGTAAGTCATGGTGACACTCATGTAGACATGGTATATTACGTTGACACAGTAAGTCATGTTGACACAATAAGTCATATTGCCAGAATAACTTTTAATAACAATGTAAGTGATGTTGACACAGAAAGTCATGTTGACACAGTAAGTCACATTGACACAGTAATTCGTTTTGACACAGTAATTCATATTAACATAGTAAGTCATATTGACACAGTAATTCATGTTGACACAGTAAGTCATGTTGACACAATAATTCATATTGACACAGTAAGTCATGTTGACACAATAAGTCACGTTAGAGACTTCCATGAATGGAAATAAAATTAGATGTCGTAACATAGCTGAATGATGCTATATACGAGGGTGCACATTTGCAATTAATTGTATATGTTTTATTAATGATAACAAACGTAATACTAATAATAATGTCATATGTCGACAGTTTATTTACATTAATGTTACTGATTTTGGATTGCATTGTTTCCTTTCTAGCTGATAAGTAAACTGGCTAATTTCTTCCAAAATAGTAATCATCACACATGTTTCCAAAGTACCAATGTATACTTTCAATCAGAAACAAACCACGTGTTAAATTGGCAATAACATAATTTAATTGTGAAGTAAATGTTACACTGTTTCAGTTGATCCTCTCAACAAACACTACAAAATGGTCTCAACGTAGACTACATGGTCGTCTCAACGCATAATGCAAGATCCTCCCAACGCAGATTACAAGATGGCCTCTATGCAGAATACAAGGTCCTGTCAACGCAGACGACAAGATGGTGTCAACGCAGACGACAAGATAATGTCATCACAGACTACAACATTATCTCAACGAACACTGGAAGATCTGGTCAACCAGACTACAAGATACTCTCAATGCAAACTACAAGATCCTTTCAACAATCATTACATGATCCTGTCAATGTAGACGACAATATCCTCTGAACGAACACTACATGATCCGCTCTAAGAATACTATGAGATCCGGTTAAACAGACTACAAGATCATCTCAACAAAACTACAAGATCACCTCAACGTATAGTACAAGATCCAGACAACCAGACTACGATATCCTCCCAACAAACACTACAAGATCCTCTCAACGAATGCTGCAAGATTCTCTCTACGAACACTGTTTTTAGAAGCAGCCCTTGGCCGTGGTTCGGGAAAGTGTGTATTTTTGCCAGTGTGTATTTTATCCAGCACCAGTATGTACATTAACACAATTTGATTGTGTAACAACAATTAGGGTACCTCTTCAAACGTTATGTGTTGTTTAATCCGAGGCTGTATTTTCGGTATGCTTATTATAATGTGCTTAATATTATAATATATTTTGAAGCCATACTAACCACCAAAATAATAAATGTGACATTAAAAAAACATAAATTGTGTTCTCAGTTTGAATATTTCAACGGTTAAATGTTCAACTGTAAAAAATGCTTTCATACTACGCTCCATTCGAGCTATTGTATGCATTAACCGCAGTCATTCGGTGAACTTCCTGCTAATAATTACCAACCCAGACTTAATTGGTTACTACATTAAAGTCACTCGTTCGGTGAACTTCCTGTTAATAATTACCGACCCAGACTTAAATGGTTCCTCCATTAAAGTCACTCATTCAGTGAACTTCCTGTTAAAAATAACCAACCCAGACTTAACTGGTTTCTCCATTAAAGTCACTCATTTTGTGAACTTCCTGTTAATAATTACCAATCCAGACTTAACTGGTTCCTCCATTAAAGTCACGCATTCAGTGAACTTCCTGTTAATAATTACCAACCCAGATTTAACTGGTTCCTCCATTAACGTCACTCATTCAGTGAACTCCCTGTTAATAATTACCAACCCAGTCTTAGCTGGTTCGTACAATAAAGTCACTAATTCAGTAAACGTCCTGCTAATAATTACAAAACGGCAAACGGAACAGACAACGTCATTTTAAAGCTTGACACAGATGTGTCGACTACATCTCTATTGCCATCTACCGGCCGCAATATACTGTCAACTGTGTCATGCACCGTGTCATGTAGGTGACTGGTTGACTGTCCCACAGGTTAGTTGTTTTTTAATATTACACTGTAGATTCATTGTAAAACAACCACGATAGAGAGAGCAACACATTTTCATGCTTTTTCCGTGTTTCAAATATGTAGGCTACACGAGGTTTTACCTTAAGCTATTTCCTCTTCGCTGGGTTATCAATAGTGTACACAAGGTTCAATTCAAATACCTTTATTGTTATCTTGTGGTGTTCGCTATAACGAAAGCAATAACTAAATAAATAAATAAACATGTGTTTTTAGTGCGGTAATAAGGTTATGACTATTTATTTGTGGCGAAACGGCCCATCTCTCTGTATAAAGTGTTCATTGGTATTCATTCTACACTCTCTAATGGGCATTGTCTTGTGTATGTCTTATCGTTTTATTGTTTGTTGGGTTACCATTATTTAAATATGCAATTGTTCATATATAATATTACGCATAATGTTTCTAGAATATATTGTCTAATAAATGGGGTGACGAATATGGGCCTCGATTCGTCCATTTGTTTGTAAATGTTGTTTTGTTTTGATAAATCTCAACTGGTTTAATGGTGTGTAATAAATATCAGAAATGAGTTTTATTAATTGTCGCATGATCTGATGTTTAGTTGCAATAACACGTGTCGATACATAGTGGGAAGGAGGACGTGGCAATTGGACGTCAAATGTGTCGATAGCATTATTCACAAACATACTATTGTTCCATTCAAATGGAAGCAAGTTGAACATTACTTATTGATGTGGTATGTTAATTTGTTCTACATTTTCAATAGTAGTTCATAAAACAGCTGAAACTATGGTTATGTAATCAGTGTATGTGAACAACCAGTAGTGTTTGGATACTGTGAACAGTCATCACCAGCAAGATTTTGTACTTGCCACACACAACACTGAAACATTACTAACATGAATTCCACAACTCAACAGAGGCGTTAGACAAACAGGTGACATACATATTCATGCTAATGGGTTAGATTAGGTCACATCCCTTAATGTGGTCAACAGGCGCAATCTCCGGCCATACTATGATCACTTGTTAACTAAACCATAGGACGCTTCCCTTTATGTAGGAATTGCCTGCATATATGAATGTGGGGCACCAAGTAGTTTTCTAAGGGAAGACTACGTTATGAGAAATACTGTTTAATATGGTTTTATTGTCTAAATGTCATGATGGTGGTATGTTAATTTTAACTGAACAACTGATGATGAGAGAATGAAGAAGAAACACACTAGAAGTAGTTGCTTGTAGCCGAGACCGGCAGTCTCCATGGCAAGTACAGTCTGGCTGAACTGGAGCATAACCCTAATATGTTATTTTCCCCCACTAGATGGCGCCATCATGTTAAATATTACTCCAGTTATCCACTAGAGAGTGCTACGCCAGAAATAATATCGTACCGGAAGTCACGTCACTACCATGGTGGCCTCTACGGTTCCACCATTCCCGTAAGTATGTCGACGAATAGAGGTTCAGCACACACGGTAGATGGCGTTACTCTAACTAGTTACACTGGTGTCCGTTGGGTGGCACCGGATGTCGCCTACCTCTCATCGTTTGAAAGATGGCCACTTTCTAATAGCGTGGCTTCTTCTAGCTGACGGGTTACCTCGCGTAGGAAATTTCATAATCCGTGTAGATGGTATGGACAAATGTATTGTTTGTAACTATGGAAATTTCAATACCAGAAGTTAATCAATGATATTCACGGTAGATGGCGTTACTCAAAGTAGTTACGCCTGTGTCAGTTGAGAGGCGTCTGAAATCGCCTATGTCTCATGGACACACACACACACACACACACACACACACACACGCACGCACGCACGCACGCACACACACACACATAATGTTTATATCCAGTGTTTATATTATAAGGATATAAGGAGTCGTGCAACCGGAAGTGAATAGTTTGAAAGATGGTCGCTTCCTAATAGAGTGGATTATACTATATGGTGCGACAATTCATAAACCGCGAGAATGGCCTGGTCGCATGTAGTAGTTGTAAATACGGAAGTTTCAATACCGGAAGTGTGTCGCCAGAAAGATGGCTGTTTCATATATATAAGTTTTCTGCTAGGTGGCACTGTATCACATACTTAACATTTAAGAAAATCTTACGAATGCCACGGCCATAAACTGGTTGTTTTACTGGAAATGAAGCCTCACGTGGTTTTCCTTAGGTGTTATGAACATAGTCGTTTTCGCTCATAGCAGTTTTCAAATTCACTTAGGTAAATTGAATGCCGCCCATACTGACACGTTGACAAAACTATTATTGTCAGTGAAATGGGGAAAAGTGAGGTATGTCTTGATGACTACGAAAACTAAAAACAAATACACTCATCCCTAGCATCAACATGATTTTATTTCTCATTACATATATTTCTGATAAATAGTAGACAGAATATTCCCGACATGATGTCTCTTGCACACAAGTCCTACGATTTTATCTCGCACACGAACCTGCTTTTTTGCAAATCGGTAATAGTAATATGGTTCCCAACGTTTGATTTGCAAAGGTGTCGCCGAATGAGCTGCACGCCGCAACAAAATAGGCCATCTACGATGCCGACGACGACAGCTGTAAAATGGAATGCTGGTTTCCTTTGAAATGTCTTCGTCCACTGGCGCTGTCTGCATGTAAATCCAACAATATTAATTCTCAACTAAATCCATTTGCGTGTTGACGTCCTTGAGACCATGAGCAAAGGTTTCCCATCCCACCGGTTTAAACTACTTCCGTTTTTTCAGCAAAGTTACTACAATGTTACTTCCGGGTACCGCCACTATCGTTCCAACTCACGGCGCCTTTCATTTTATCAAGGAGTCGCCGTGCTTTCTGCTTCATAGTTTTTGGAATGCAGTCGATTTTTTAAATTTCGATGTTTCATTTCCGTTAGCAGTTTGTACTTTGTTTTCATCTACACTGGTAATTGTTTTGACGACCACACGCAGTGAATCCTGTATACGTTTGTCGGAAAGATCGTTGAACCGACTCAACACCTGGTTATACAAAACAACCTTTTCTCTCTCGTGTATATCGCTTCGTTCTAATATGTCTACCATTTCATTGTCGAGTCGTCGCAAGACAATTTCGATAGTATTATTCGAAGAAGGTTGCGGTTGAATGTAGTCCAAAATACGGGGATGGACCATCGCCAATTACTTTGTGTGCTCCATGGTCACCTGAGATGGAGACAGGAATGTCGAGTTTGTCGCTGAGGGTAGAAGCGCAGGTGTCATAATGGGCGCGGGAACAAACGAATTCAGCGACGTAGCGCTTGTTGACGGCCCACAGCAACTGCGGAACGGTGATGGTGTGGGCTTAGCAGCCGATAGAATAGTCAGTAATCTCATGATGTAGGTGTTTACGGAACAAAAGTCAAGTACGAAAAGAACTGCGAAATGAATTTTACGCAGTTAAATATAACTAAGAATTCTGTACACAAGTCTATTGTGTTAGTCAGCTAATTTGTTACGTATTGAAACTTACTGGTCTAAGTATAAGTTCCGACTAGTGAATTGTTTACCCGTTAGATGATGCTCCATGTAAAGTAGTAATCCATTTATACACCAAGGGCGCTATGGTAGAAGTGCCGTCACAATTGTAGTTATGTGACTGTAATGTATGCCTCAACAATTCTAACATTCCCACGGAGTGGTTAGTAAACACAGAAGCGGTGGTAGTGGTGATGGTGGCGGTGGTTATGGTGACGGCAGTTAGCACACACACACACACACACACAGACACACACACACACACACACACACACACACATACACACAAACACTCACACAACCACACATAAGCGGTGGTGGTGGTGACGGTGGTGACGGCAGTTAATAAACACACACAAATACAAACACACACATACACACACACACACTGAAGCGGTGGTGGTGGTGGTGACGGCAGTTAGTACACACACAAACACACTCACAACCACACAGACGTTTTGGTGGTGGTGGTAGTGGTGGTGACGGCAGATAGTACACACACACATACACACACAGACACATTCACACACACAGACACACACGGAAGCGTTGTTGTTGTTGTTGGTGGTGGTGACGGCAGTTAGTACGCACGCACACACACACACACACACACACACACACACACACACACACACACACACACACACACACACAGAAGCGGTGGTGGGGTGGTGGTGTTGGTGACGGCAGTTAGTACACATACACACATACACACATACACACACACACACGCACACACACACACACACTCACACACACATAGAAGCGGTGGTGATGGTGATGGTGGTGACGGTAAGTAGTACACACGCACGCACGCACACACGCACACACGCACACACGCACACACGCACACACGCACACACGCACACACGCACACACGCACACACGCACACACGCACACAGAAGCGGTGGTGGGTGTGGTGGTGATGGTGGTGACGGCAGTTAGTACACACACACACACACACACACACACACACACACACACACACACACACACACACACACACACACACTCATAAGCGGCGGTGGTGGTGGTGGTGGTGGTGGTGGTAGTGCAGTGGCAAGAGCTTAGGACTCTCAATTTTCTTCGGACTCACAACTTTCTAAGTCTAAGTTTGGTTCGTTCATCTCGTTGATATAAGTTTGACTGATGGAAGTTGTTGGTCTACGTTAGGTTAAGTTTGGCCCATTGTTCTGTTCCTGTGTATTGCATGTTGTACACGAACCTGTTTAACGCAAATCGATTACCCTAATATTAACAATACCGATAGTATCTCTTTAGTTGTGAAGTGTAAGACTATTAGTACGGTTTCCAAAATATTATAAACTTGCATTATACTACGAAAATAAGACACAAGATAAGTTTTGCACATTTTATTCGTACAATACAAACGTATTTACAGTTCACCTTCAATAAATGCAAGAACCTGAGACTGGACATTGTTTCGCCATTGCTCTGATACAGAGTCTTGCAACCAACTCTTGATAGTTTACAATTGTTCGTATGTCATGTCCGATAGTTTAAAACTGACTGTTGTAAAACATCCAACCAGTCTTTAACCACTGTGGTTGAATTCAAAGTACATGTAAATTAGAATGTTATGGGGTAACATACAATCGTAATGAAATTGACTAGGATCGTCTATATCGCAAGAGGAGCGACGTTACATGCTATGTGACGTGCAAGCGCCTTTTTAATTTCGGTCACAGGAAAATCGACGGTAAAGTTCGGACCAGCGGCGACAGGAGCGGAAGTTGAGATATCAGCGGTGTAGGTAGAAGTTGTGACATCGCCAGAAGCGGTAGTTTTGATATCGGCTGGATGACAGCAAAGAGAGGCTGAAACGGCTTACGAAGTCTATTGTACCACTTCAAGGTGTGTGACGTTGTAGTTTGTGTTGGTACCTCGTCGAGTTTTCTTTATGGTGAGGGACAAGGCTGTTACATGTGCATGATTTTTGCATGCTGCTGATGCCATGTACCATCAAACATGCAGCATAAATTTTCCGACAATCAAATACATCCCAAATAAGTATGAAGGCGACGTACGTGTTCCAAAGAAGAAGAAAATCGGACGACCAACTGAAAATGAATTGTCAATGCATTAGTCAAATTTCTGAAAGAAAATGATGATGAGCAGATTATTATCAGTGATCTGGTTAGGAAAATGCAGACGTTTATAACCGACTCAGAAAGTGAACCATATGGACAAACTCACATGAGAGCTAAGCTCGAGGAATATTTTGGTAACAAGATAATAATCACTCGGATCAATGCAAAGGCAACTGTAGTCACGTTCAATTGCACCGCTGATGCTGTCCTTCGTGAATTTCATACACGTGAAAAGGGTGACATTGAAATGGAGACAATAAGCATTATAGAAACTGCTGCAAAACTATTTCGGGATGATATCAAATATATAAAAACTCGATTGAGTCATATCCATCTTACCATGAAATGGAAGCTGAAGCAGAATGCATCAGCTTCCTGCCAGTAAGTCTGAAGCATCTGCTGGAAGGGGTAATTGTGGGGAAAGATGTTCGTCTAAGGATAACATCTATTGGACAGGCGATTATGCAGGCAACCCGTCCAAGAGTTCTGACTGCGCCTATACAAGATGGGTTGATAGTACAAATCCATCATCATTTTGCATCGCGTGTCCTTGTAGACACATTGAATAGCCACGGATTCTGTTGTCCATATAATGAAGTGCAGAAGTTTGAAAAGAATGCGGCAATTGCACAAGGGACTACCATCCCCGATTTCACATCGTTAGGGTTCGTTCAATAAGCAGCAGACAATGAGAACCATAACATCCGGACCTTAGACGACAGTGGAACATTTCAAGGAATGGGAATAATTGCTACAGTAACTCCTGGTACAAGGACAACCCAATATATTCCTAGAAGAAATGTCACTTGCAAAGAAATATGAACTTTGGGACACCTACAAATCCGCTTCCACACAGAAGAAAGACAAGACCTGTCAGCAGTAGAATACCAGAAACTAGTCAGCATGAAAGCAAGTGACCCAACAGGCCAGCTGGACATTCTTTGGAAGATGTCCCTCCTGTTCGGACCACAAAGTACTGCATGGTCAGGGATGATGCAACTCGTTCACTGCGACAATCACCCCGGCAAGTCATCAGTAATGTTCCTTCCGATGATTGACATGAGTTCAAGTGATGCCACATGCATATTTTCAACATTGATGTTTTTGTGTGATCCTGCTCGACAGCATGGCGTTACCCCGGTCATCTCGTTTGACCAGCCTCTTATATTATAATCAGCGAACCAGTAGGAAGTGACCTACATATAATTGTCTTGCGTCTCGGTGGCTTTCACACAGAAATGAGTCTTCTTTAGTGCATTGGGCATATGATGGCTGTGTCCGGGCTAAAGGAACTAATGGAACTTGTATACGCCCCTAAAGCAGTTTAACAGATCATGACAGGGAAAGCCATATCGCGCGCAGTACGAGCACATCTTCTTGTTGATGCAGCTGTCAACACATTTATTGCATCGCAATCCTTTGAAGTGTCTGTACGTCGTCAACATGCCCATTCAAATGAAAAATGCCCATATGATGTAACAGAACAAGACTCAGATAATGAAACAATTGGAACGACATCGTCACAAGACGAATTTCATGAAGCTGCCCGCAACGGAACTGGACACCCTGATCTTGATGAAGCTAATGTTTTTTATGCTGAATTTATGGCGGATTCAATGTCACCAGAAGCGGTAATTGAAACTGGGGGTTCTGAACAGAATCCAACTTCAGCTTGAAAACGAGAAAAACTCTATGACAATTTTTAGGAATGCTGCTCTCTGGATCCAATATATGGCCATGGTGGACATTCGAACATCCAGAAATCAACAAATATTTTGAAGTAGGTTTCCATATTGTTAGGAGAGGTGACCGAATGTGTGCTGGTCTGTCTACGGATCTACTTACTGAACAGGTCTTAGTGAGAAGTATGAAGACGACCGGCGGTTTGGCGAGAGAACGAGGGATGACGAAGCAACAGCGTCTCACTTGTCTTCTTTCTCTGTCGGCGTGTGCAGAGGTAAACAGCGCGATGCAAGAACTGTCGAACAGTATATATAATGCTGGTGAGTAGAATAAAGACGTATCTAACACAGGTCAAGCACGGGACATGACGGACACTCGCACTCTCCTCGCCTATCTTGATGAGAGGAACCCTTTCAACCCTGACATGTGCCTGCGGAACATTGCGAATGGTATCAAAACAGGCAAGAATGTAAACGTGGACAAGGCAAAATACGTAGGAAACGCAATCCTAGAATCTAAGAATGGGAAAACATCTGCAGAGTACTCATTCAAGAAAAATGAGAAAGCTATTACCATAGACACTAAATTGTCCGTTAAGTTTGCTGGCCAAATAGTTCAAGTGGACCCTCTGTTACAGAGCAACTAATGACGAGAAAGCAGTTTTCAAGTTTGAGCTGTGCAGCTGTCCACCAGCTTTATTTGATGCTCAGAGAGCCAATCGCAGATGCAATGTGGGCTCAACTAACCCAATAGAAACATTAAATAACTAGTGAAGTCAAGTATGTGCTAGATGGCGGTGCACTTATCCATCGCATGCCATGGCCACTTGGTTTAGTTACATACAAGGATGTTTGCGGTATGTACACTGATTACGTCGAAAACAAATACGGACAGGCAATTGTCGTGTTCGACGGATATAATAGCACATCCTCAAAGGACACTGTTCATCATAGGAGAACGCGATGTCAAATTGGGACAAACGTCGTATTTGATGACAATATGTATGTCACAATGAAGAAGAACGTTTTCCTGGCAAACAAAGAAAACAAACAACGGTTCATCAACATGCTAAGTGTGTTCTTGCTGAAGAGAAAATGGCGTACTCGCCACGCCTATAGGAAGATGCTCATCTCCTCATCAATCAGCAATCGAATATGCAACCAGAATCAACACAGTACTCGTGGGCGATGACACCGACCTTCAAGTCTTATTGTGCTATTACACAAGATGGATGGTCATGACGTTTCATCCTGAGCCAAATAAAACATCTGCAAAACATAGTAATGGAACATAAAGGTATTAAAAGAGCAGCTTGGGCCAGAAGTGTGCACCAACATCCTATATTGTTCTCGGATGTGTTACCACTTCACACTTATATGGCATTGGGAAAGCAACTGCCTTAAAGAAGTTCATCGCCAATGATTACTTCCGTCAACAAGCAACCGCATTTAGACAAGGTCTGCACTGAAGGATGACAATGTAAACGTAGGAGAGAAAGCCTTGGTGTGCCTTTACAACGGAACGCACGAAGAAGGATGTGATGTATTGCGACACAGGCGGTTCAGCGAGAAGGTGGCAAAAAAGGGTCGTATGTCCATCTAGAAAGTTTACCGCCATCGCCTGCTCTGCGAAGCATCACTCTCTGCGTCTATACCTTCTGATGCAACAATGGAATGGGTCTGATGGTACAATGGTGCCAGAAGAATGGGGATGGCGATGCAGTGAAGGACGTATAGTTCCCGTCATGACTGAACTGCAGCCAGCACCTGATACACTACTGCACATGATCATATGTAACTGCCACACTGACTGTAGCAGCATGAGATGTAGCTGCAAGAAACACAACATGTAATGTTCCGTTACATGTGGTCAGTGCAGAGGATCTGGGTGCAGTAACTCACCACAAGTGGCGTTCGATGATTAGGAAGAAACCTAGAACGATGACATTATAATAACGTTTAAACAAGGTAATTATTACAACTTAAATTCCTGGACAAAAATGTCATGATATCTAACATATATTAATATGCATTGATAAGATGAACCAATATCAATATTTAAGTCATTTAAGTGCAATTCGTAGTGGACATATCACGAATCGTAAAGAATGGTTGTTCCAGAGTATTATATTTTGTTTATTTTGAATTGTCGGATACCAACTATTTCGATAAAGAACCGTAATAGATCATTATACCTTTCATAATTTCCGAATTGTGGCGATTTGTATTATACTTGGTGGCAATTTGGTTTTATGCATTGTTTGGGGTTTTCCCACCCACCATTTATTGTTATTTTTGTATACAGAATATATTTATGAACATAACATCGTTGAAAAACTTTCTGTTGCATTTTGTGGCAGGTCATATGCTAAAATGACTGGAATATTTGGGTTTCTTATTGATTGTCTTTGTGTTCCAGTCCTCATTATTGTCTGATGTTTGTGGTGTGTTTTACAATCTTTAGTTATTTTTACCCATTCTTCTGATCTCTCTAGTAATACATGGGTATATATGCTTTGAGCAAGCCATTTTGATTGGAATGTGTTTATTCATCAGAATCTTTATTTCTCATGCGAATATATCCCAGTTTTTCAGGACAGTGTGGTGAGACACTACTACAAAACACGTGCTGAAAAGCTACCATGTCTGCTTTCATGCTGGGCGTATCCGCGCTACAAAATTGAAATACCTTCCGTGGAATCTTCTTGTTTAGGTTTGGTTTGGTGTAAATGGAGAATGAGACGACCTCTTGGTCACGTACTCGAGCAACAACTTTGCACTGAACAACAAAATTTGGTTGAGTCGTAAGGTCTAAGTCGAGGATGTTTTAGTTGCATCTTGGACCTGTGTGGACTCGTTTGACCAATTGGTCCACAAAGAATTCGTTACATACATCTAGCAGGAGTTTACATTTTGATGATTCTGCGGCGTATGGTTTAACAATGCAGTCATCCCAGTCTATATCTAGGATATTGAAATCTCCTGTAATAAGCAGTACATCATTCTTGAACTTGGTGTGTTTGTCTCTTAGAGAGGTGGCTAGCCGTACTATATTAACTTGAGCCGAGTTTGGTGGTCTATAAAAAGATCCTCTGATTAGAGGCTTGTGTCCTTGGATATGAATTTCTACCCATGTCAGTTCGGCATCTGTGGTTTCAATGTTGCACGCTGATGCAATGAGGTTGTATTTTATCATGATGAAAACTCCACCTTTTCTCGAATGTTCTCTATCTTTCCTGTATTTTCAAAAATCTGGTGGGGTTATTTCTGATGTACCGAATATGATATATGGATTGTGGTGATTGATTAGTGTTTCCAGCTATGGAAGTTTACTGCATAATCCAGCGCAGTTGACAACTAGCGCTTTACATTTTTGGTTGCTACCTTGTCAGGGATCTCCCCAGGAGAGCGCCCCGTGCTATTGACGCGTACCATTTTTTATTTGCCCGTGAACGTCCAACGCGTGTGTCAACCGGCGCTTCAATTTGTCCATCGGTACGCCAGGCGCGTGTGTAATTTTTCCATTTAATTATGTTACTGGTTGATGTTCAAAGTATCAAAAACATGTATTTAGTTAGTCCGTTTTCGCAAAAAAATATCCAGTTGGAATGTCAGTAACTAGGGAATGGTATCAATTATATTGATGTATAATACCAGAGAGCGAATTAACTATGTACCTATTTGTGGCCGCAACTTGTTTGACCCAACAATACCAACACACTACAACAGTTGTAAAGTTCGAAAAATGGCAAATTTTATTACCGGATCACCTCATGGTAACCATAAATCATATAACTGGATCTATGCATTCTAATAACAGCAGATGAATTAAAGGCAGCATTAAAAATATTGCTGTTTACATGCATCAACGGTGAGGGGCCAACCGCCCATACCATGGTAAATATTCACAGCGGTATCGCCATCTAGCGATCAAATACTAAAATATAAATTACTTTATATCAGTGATCACATATAAAAGTTCACAACGGTGTCGTCATCTAGCGACCACATACTAAGACAATACTACTTAACACCTGATACCACAACAACGCTGAAATACAGTTCAATAAAGCAATGTAGCACATCACTAATCTCGTATGATTGGCAAGCCATATGACAGGCATCATAAATCATTTAAACACAGTTATACAAAAAACGTATCAACATGAATACGAACTATTAACATGATTTGTCTGAAGAGGAGGTGGAGAGGAGGTGTAAGTTTGAAATGTCTTCTCTCGTATAAATGGATTGTCTTTGCTGGCGGAGAAGTCGAAGTGACCGAGCCAGCTGTACTTCCCAGCATGCTCTTGCCGGACCAGTCCATTCGTTCTGGGAAAACAGGTTACTCCCTAGCATCTACATAAAGATCATTCTAATAAATTAGAACTTCGCATTTATGTATCATACTAGAGAGCGAATTAAATGTGTACCTATTTGTGGCCGGAGTTTGTTTGATGCAACAATACCAACACATGACAACAGTTGTAAAGTTCAAAAAAGGGCAAATTTTATTGCCGGATCACCTCATTGTAACCATAAATCATATAATTGGATCTATGCATTATAATAACATCATATGAATTAAAGGCAGCATTAAAAATATTGCTGTTTACATGCATCAAAGGTGACTGGCCAACCGCCACAGGCAATGTTCCTTGTGAATACTGTCCCCCACCCAAGGCCACAATAGCCAATGTCTCAGGCCCAACTGATGGCATACAACTACTTCATGCCAGATCCATGTAACTAATATTCCCATCATCAATGATAGGCGTACGTCAACAAGCACCGGCTCAGCAGGTCAGGGAGGAATTCTATTGTTACCTCACATTATTTGACTCATAACACAGTGATGAATATTGTCAAGATTGTGATTGTAAGAACTTAACATAGGCTGGTAGCGTCGGTGAAGGACTGCATTGAGGGTTACAATGTAACGCTATGTTTGGCTGACTCGTTTTGGGGTTGCCCTGGCATTCATGGCTATCCTGTTATGCAATACTGTGAAGGAACTGGAGTGGTGGAATCAGTTCAGATTTTATAGAACCGGGCAAATAACATTATATTTAGGGTAGACAGGTAGGATTGTCGAATACAACGTGTAATATAAATAACATGATTGGCCGTTCCATATAAATAAATATAGGGATACGGACGTAAGTTTAAATGGGATAATATTACGGCATATAGGGATGTCGTTATAACGAATATTTTATACTTGTTGACTTAGAGTATCACCTATTGGATGGTGTTGAAATTGTTACAACGGAGTCAGGTGTTAACATATATGTTATGAAGGGTGTAGTTTACACACCAAGGAATAAGAATATTGTATTATTACAGTTATCATTAAATTTTTATCGAGGCGGGGTGAAGTCTGACAAAGTGAACTGTAACAACAGTGCGAGAGTAGACTTACGCGACAATGGAGAATACACACCCGAAGAGGGAATTCCCGACGAACCGAGCGAGAACTACTTAGCTCGACTACTTAGGGACAAATTATCCTCAGGTTGACAGTGATGACGAAATGTGGTATTGTTCTTTATAAACATTATATTCTCGCATCTCTACATTCCGAGTGCCACGAAGACAACCGTAGGGTGTTGAACTTATGTGCCTATATGGCGATTATGTTATAGGATCTTTTGGTGAAATACTATAGGATTGAAGAACTGGTCAATCCTTGTGTACCTATGAAATGTTATGATAGAGATGTATATACGTAAAATTTATATGATAAGAGGTTAGGGAGGCTGACGAGTCTTCCTTGAAGAATCGCTGTATATTGTTATTTGGAAGATGGGTCAATAAATTTGGAAAATTATTTAATTGTTTATAACTACTGACCTTCTGATATATCTCTGAACCCGGATATTTATTAGCAAGGCCGTTCCACCTGGCGGTTCTTGACAAATATACACAGAACTAGTGAACAAACCACAATACATAAGCAACATGCGATATATCTAGGCAAGCTCACAAACCTGACTCTAAGCACCGGCTGTGCATGCCAGAGAGGAATGTCATGGTTACAACACAATCTTTGCCTCATAACACAGTGAAGAATATACGCCTAACTAACTAACAGACTACAATATATGAACAACATGTGATATATACCCGTGTCAACAAACCTGACACTCAGCACCGGCTGAGCATAGCATGGAGGAATGCCATTGTCACCACACAATATTTTGACTGATATGTCATAACACAGTGTTGAATTATATACAGAACTAACGAACAGAACCCAACGCATGAGTAATTAGCGATCATATAGGCAAGCCCACAAACCTGACACTCAGGATCGGCTGAGAATGCCAGGGAGGAATACCATTGTTACCACGCAAGATTCCACTCACAACAGTGATACATGTTCGGAGAACTATAGAGCAGACCACTGTATATGAATAACATGCGATATATCCACTTACCACCAAACCTGACACTCAGCACCGGCTAAGCATGCCAGGTTGGCATTAATTCTAACTAGAGCAACAGCACCTGGGCATTTAGCCTGAAAGAGATATACATTGAGTCTGCATCATTGGGATGCGATTGTATCAACGAACGACAGTATATTTACATTGTCCATTGTTTGAATCTGAATATCAGTAAAACCCTTGGAAGCAGCTGTCATAGCTGACCCAATTCGAAAGGTGTGACCATTGTAATGTTGGTGTCCCATCCCCTATGTACCAGTCCGGCTGCCTGTTAATTGGCGAAAATGATGCAGATATTGGCATTTTATTAGCAACGATTAACAGTGGGCCAGGTGTGGAACCCCGAGCCCGGAGTTATTGTTTGATGACAGGAATAGGACAATGCTGAGCGTGTGATTAAATTTCAAGGACAACAGGTCTGTTGGTTTGTTGGTGCTTATAATGGCGTAAAAGCTGCAGGGATTTTGTTTTGGTTCTGACACAAACTTCATATCATCCAACTGTATTAGGTTTTCTCTGTGTACACCTGGACGCCAGGTAATTTCCCCAATTCGTAATAAACCATGACATGCTAACATAAACATAGCAGCTATGTAGCATTGTAAACAACATATCAGGTATAACAACCTGTGTTGCCAATACCAGCTGAGCGAGCATGGGAAGATCAATTCGACACATTGAGTCTAGAGACCCGGGCTTCTTTTGAACCCCAATCAAAAGCTTTTAATATAAAAGCTATCCACTGAGTCTGGCAAGCCAACAACCTTATGACTGAAAGTTATTGCTGAAATGGCAGATACAATTATTGATGCTGCATAATGTGCTGCATACATGTGTGTTATGAAACCTGCAAGATGGGCGAGTGACAGAGGTATTGTTTTGGTACTGGGTACACTCAATTCAAAATAACTGTTGTGAGCCTACCGAGACTGGAACGGTATGAAGCTCTGACAATTGGTGCCAGCGATGATCTAGTCATATTGCTTTCTAAACTAGCAACTTGGGCCCCAGTGACCGTGGCATTACTGTTGGTTCGGCACACCTTCCCTCGTCTATATTCTGAGAAATCCTCTTCCGCACGAAACGGCGAGACACCACAATTTTAGAAGACCTATGAGCGATTGTAAGTCCAGCAAAGTGACTGTCCGACGACTCGCTAGACGATTCACTAACGTAGTTGCCTTTGCTACGTTGTCCGCCGGCAACCTGACTTCCAACTTTTCGGTGATAATCTCAATGCCAGACATATTCTGGAAGTCAAGGGCATACATCTCTTTTCCTTGTTAATAGGAATACCTAGATTCACCGACAGCTGCTCGAAAGACTGAATGCAATTGAGACAGCCCGATTAATTTGCATCCACAAATATGAAATCGTCGAGCAAATGTGTAACATTGCAATTAGCGATAAGAAAAATATGTCCACATTCTTGCACAAGTTCTACAACTCTGTTTAGGGTTACTATTTGAACAGTAGTGAATAGTTTAAATGTATAGAAATTAATTGAGTCACGTCGTGGGAAGGATACATCATGAGTCAGCTTGAATTTACCTGGGTCATGTTTAGGTATTAAAGTAAGGGGGATGATTGGAAATCTGATAATGGTAAATGTAGATAACCACTAGGTATATGATGTAACTGGTTTACTGGTACCGGCTTTTGTCATGGTCAAAGCCTGCGGAGATCCAATATTGATAATTTTCAGCGATAATCGCTGACCTTGTACTCCTCTATATTTCGATCGTTTAGCAACATGTGGAGATTAATGAAGCCTCCCTTCCAAATTTCTTGCTTCACTTCAATAAGAAGATTGCCCCCAGTGGTCGGTTTATGACATTATAAATTGTTCACTGGGGTGGATACTCACCCCAAGCACATGCATAACGTCATCTGCCCTATCAATCACTGACTATAATGGCTGAAACGAGTATATTTCTTCGACTGGCTGAGCAACCTCACAGTACAGTGGAAGTTCCGGTCGGCTGGCGTGTGCTGGGGCTGCCAGCAAACACCCTGATGCTTCCAGTTTTGCCATAATTGTTGTCAAAATGGCGTTTACCGCAGCAACGATGGGATCTGGCTCGGAAGCGTTGGTGACATTAGCGCAGATGGCCCCAAGGCGACGTATCACAAGACGGCTGCTTGCGACAGCTGTTACGTTCGGTCCTCCCACTGCAGAGGCGACAATAGATTGATGTTTCTGCCGCGGCTGCTTTCCTCCACCAAATGGCACAACCTGTCGTTTCCCTGGTGGCATCTCAAATCAATTAATTAAAGAATAGACACATATCTTGGAAACTATTAATACTTTTTCGTATTTGTTGTGGTATCACCAAACCCAAGACTTAAAAGACCTTGTTCTGACCGAACGATGGTATGTAGGATGTGTCTTATGTTCTGCTCATAATATTATGTAGTGCAGCGGCTAAGAGCCATACATTTTACGAATTGTGCACTTTTTGACAAAAGTATGAAAATTGGAACATATGTAATTTATGATATGTAGAATCATATAAAGCTAGGTACCCATCGTCATCGACATGGTACCAAGTCGCCATCTTGATTTTTACGATGGCCGCTATCCATTTATTCCATTTGCTATATCATCAGATGAAGGCCATTTTCAAATTCAAGATGACTGCCATGCATACACGTTTTACGTGCATAATTGTAGAGCCTCTTGATATTGAAGACTCCATATGACGAATGCATTGGTGGTTTATATGTTTCAAGGTCAATGAATCCAGTCGTGTCAATTACAATATTCTCATATGACGGTCATATTGAAAAACAAGATGGCTGCGATGAAAATCATCTATCCTAATATATCAGCTTCTACACAACACATAAACATGATATTGGTATATATACCAAGATATTCAGGGTTATTTAATCCATTTCTTCTAATTGTTGATTCCCTAGATGACATATATTGAAATTCAAGATGGCCGACATCCATATAATCATATATGTTGGTTTAAGTCAGCTTATGTGCAACACAAAACAGACTCTTTGTGTTTAATCCGGTAATACAGGTGTAAATAAATATAAATAGAATACAACCATCAAACGATAGTCACACATAATATAAATATAGTTGCCATGCATATATACGTTCTAGGAACATGATTTCAACGTGTGTTGGGTTTAGGAATCCATACCTTGTTTATGGTGTGTGTCTTCACGATAATCTTTCATGCTGTTGCCAAATTTTACTCAGTTATATTCTCAACCATAATTTACTTCACAACAGACATAGACATGACAAATAATATATAAATTGAACATCACTTAGATATGCAACCACAGTGCACTAGGTCATGGCATTGCATCGGTGCCTCTGGGAGTTTAAGACCAGCATGGTTTCCATACTGAGGGTTCCAACCATAGTGTCCAAGACCAGACAGATGGAGATTTGGCACAAGAGCTTATGACATGACATATTCAATTTGACAAACAGCCCTTCTTACATGTTGGTGGGTTATTCCAAGTCGCACCAGATCCATGGGCAAACAGCTGTTTCCTCGTTTCATCCTGCTAAATGAGAAAGTCTTAATGTAATTTTCTCTCTCGATTCGTCCGCAGATCTACTCTACTATATTTCCATGTGCCCTTAACAATGTATTCCGTTTGCATTACATAGTTTTGTCCATGACTAAGTTTGTTCTCGGAGTCAGCATTTTGCGCGAATTTCAGCGATTGTTGGAATACACAAATGTTTAAATGTTAACACTAAAGATGATATTTATTTAGTAAGGTTGTTTTGTATGCCAGAGTGTAGTACATTTGTGCTTTGTTGAGTTTTTAATTGGCATTTTAAACACTACCTTCAAACTCCATCTAGATAGGCCTACCTGTGATATATCTAGCCCTGTCACCTTCCACCTCTCCAAGGATTATATAGTTCTATTAAACTTACTGAACGACCGTCACTCTTTGCAGGTGATTGACTTGATCGTAACACTGGCCTAGTGTTATTGCTTAGAGAAAATGTTGTGATTTCTGCACAAAAAGTCCATTCGTAAGTTGCCAGTAGACCTCAAGACGTGTTGTCAACACGATGTTGAGTATGTTTTCCATATCGCTGACGTGAACTTGATATGTAATCATTTATGTTGTCCATTATTAACCAATGACATATTTTTCTTCACCAGTATATGCACTGCTATTTATTTTATCAGAATATAGCTCAGAAACAACTGTCAACAAAGATTCACATACTCCTGAATATATACTTATTCCTATATGAACCCCATATGGATTCCTCAACCTCAAGAGGCGCTAAAATTAAATTCGTAAAACGCATACGCATCTTGAATTTCAATATGGTCGTCATCTGATGATATAGCATTGGTTTAGACACAAAGAACATGTTTGTATGTTCTTTAGAAGCTGATATATCTGGATAATGGATTTCCGTGGCGGCCATCTTGACTTTCAATATTAATGAGTAAATAATTAAAATAATAAGCTAGTATAATAGTACAAAATAATAGTAATAATAAATACTACGATGTGGAGAGTGAATGGTACAGAGAACTAGACATTAAAATCAAGCTTGAAAAAAGGAGTCTTAAGACGCGCTTTAAATGTATCCATGCACTCGGTCAGACGCAGATCCTCAGGTAGCGCGTTCCACAGAGTCGCTGAACGGCGCTGAACGGCTAGCAACGCGCGGTCGGCAGATCGTAGGCGCGGCGCGGCGCGAAACGTCACGTACTGCGTGATGAGCGACGCGAGGTACGTCGGCGCGAAACAAATGACGAGTAGCTTGTTCTTAATACGGTACTTCACGGGCACCCAGTGGAGCTGTTGCAATGCACGCCGTCATGCTTCGCCGGTCGCCCAGCCTGATTCGCAGCACGACTCTAGCCGCCGAGCGCTTCACCATCTCAAGACGGCGAAAGAGGCTGTCGGAGATCCCATACAGGACAACGTTCCGTAGTCGAGCCGTGATGTAACAAGGTAGTGGACGAGAGCCTTACATGCTGTAATTGTCAGTCTTGTTCGTATCTTGGCAATGCGAAATATATTGGAGTAAGCAGCACGTCAGGCGTTCGATACTTGAGCCGACATGTCAAGTCTGCTGTCAAGTGTAACGCCGATATCACGAACCTTCGGCGTCAGTGATATGGCGGACCCACATACATCGATGGTAGACACTGTAGAAGGCGAGCGGACGGCGGCAGACCGAAACACGATGGCTTCTGTTTCGATCGGGTTTAGTAGTATATGGTTGCAACTTATCCAGCGTCTTATGTCACGCACACACTCGTCAATTTTTCGTACTGCATCAGCGTGAATCGATCGTTTTGGTGGTGGCAGAGATTGTGGAGGTGGCGGTGGTTCTGGAGGTGGCGACGGTTGCAGTGGCGCTGTTCGACCACAATTAAGTTATTTATCTTCGATCTGTGTCCTGTATACAGGGGCCGTGTACTCTTCCTTCTGTGCCCCGTGTACAGGGGCTGTGCACTCTTCCTTATGTGCCCCGTGTACAGGGGCCGTGTACTCTTCCTCCTATGCGCCGCAGCACGACCTAGGAAAAATGAATGTCAATCCTCCATGGAGTACTAACTAATTATTAATGATGTTTTTAAACTATAACGAACACCGGGCATCACGATAACGCCGTATTTCTATACAATTTCAAACAAAGAACTCATAATTATTATCAAAAATGTTTTCCCCGACGATAAATCTCGCCATGGCCCCAGGGAGCTGAGACTGGTGACAGCGACGTCCTCCTTATAGACGTTTTTTAAAGCGCCGTATCATTAGTTGCATAGATACCATCAATAATGTCTACGCCATTGCGCTAAAATTGTCTTAGTTTTATATCAGAATATGTTGAATTGTTGCCATTTTGACTAGATAAATTAGCGAGAACGGTTAGTGGGACATAGATGAACAGTCGTGTCATCTTGTCGTGTGTGTATGTAAGTCTGCCTGCTACCTGACAGTCTCGCCTCGCTCCTTCTCTCTCTCTCTCTCTTCTCTCTTCTCTCTCTCTCTCATCTCTCTCTCTCTCTCTCTCTCTCTCTCTCTCTCTCTCTCTTCTCCTCTCTCTCTCTCTCAATCTCTCGTCTTCTCTCTCCTCTCTCTCTCCTCTCTCGGTCTCTCTCCTCTCTCTCTCTCTCTCTCATCTCTCTCTCTCTCCCTCTCTCTCTCTCTCTCTCTCTCTCTCTCTCTCACTCTCTCAACTCTCTCTCTCTCTCTCTCTCTCTCTCTCTCTCACCTCTCTCTCTTCTCTCTCTCTCTCTCTCTCTCTCTCCTCTCTCCTCTCTCTCCTCTCTCACTCTCACTCTCTCACTCTCTCTGTCTGTTTCTATATATCTCTCACTCACACGCTCTCTCTTTCTTTCTCTCTCTCTCTCTCTCTCTCTCTCTCTCTCTCCCTCCCCCTCTCTCTCTCTCATCTCTCTCTCTCTCTCTCTCTCTCAACACACACATCACATCCTACAACACACACACAAACACACACACACACACACACAAACACACACACACACGCACACACACAAAACACATCACATCCTCCATAATTTGTGTAATTTGCATAATGGGAAGAACTCGGCGCCGTCAATTAGATACTCAGAATATAAAGAAATCCCATTGAATTTTATATATTATATTATATTATTTTATATATTAGCGAAATTCTTGATTACGAATGATAGGAGAACGAATACATTTATATTTGCGAATTGTGCGATATCAATTTCGGAAAACATAAAATATGGGTATCCACGAGTAACTCCCGGTGTGTTCATGGGTAATACTCCACAAGTGTCCACAGGTAACACAACGCGAATGTTCACGTGTACCACTCCCGGTGTGCTCACGGGTAACATTCCAGCACACACGGTTACCTCTCTCGGCGTGTTCATGGTAAGACATAATTTGTGTAAACTGCTACCTCTCCCGGTGTGTGCACGTGTAACTCGTGCCGCCTTGCAGCGTTACTTATATATGTTATAGGATGAGGTCAATAGTGTTTCCGTCAATGCGCTCAACACTTCTCAGTTATATTTCTGAATGTTTTTAATTATTGCCTCAAAAGTACGCAAAGACGCAATTTTATTAAAAGAAGATATGCCGTGGATATTGATTTGTTGTGTATATCCCAGAATACCGGCACATCTCCCGGACTGTCGAGTAAAATATGCTACACAATCCCATTCAACACCGGGAACATCTACAACACTACCCCCTCGACACTGCGAAAGTTTACAACACTACCCCTCAACACAGTGAAGATTTCTAACAAACCCCCACGACACTGTGAATGTATCCAACAATTCCCCTTGAACGCCTTGAACATCTCAAATACTACCCTGTCGACAGAGCGAACATTTCCATCAAACCTCCACGACGCTGTGAATGTATCCAACTCTATCCCTTTAACGCATTGGACATCTCCAACACTACCCACTCGACACCGCGACAATTTCCAACATTGTTATCTCGACACCGCAAAAGTCACAGTTTCAAACAAACACCTCATAATTATTATCGAAAATATATTCTCCGTCGATGTATCTGGCCTAAAAGACAGTTCAAAATATTGCAGTGCGGATAATTTTTTACCCAAATGAAGTGTATAGTTACAAATTGGTATGGGCAGAAATCGCCATGACCCAGGGAGCTGAGAGGGTGACTGCGAAGTCCTTAGACCGTTTTTGAAAGCGCCTTATTCATTAGATGCAGAGGATATGGTCAATAGATACGATTTCTGATTGAAGAATGGAAGGATAAGAAGCATAGGGAGAGCCTCGGCAACAAGACTAGCTTCATGACCTGTGAAGAAAAATGCTTCAAAATAACCAGAGGCAGCTGCGTTGAGATTGATGAGCTCACATCAACACATGAGGAGGCCGACACCAGCGTCTTGCTCCATGCTGTAGATGCAGCAAAAAGTGGATACAACCATGTTGTGATAAATGCTCAAGACACTGACATAATGGTGCTTGCCTTAACTCTCAAGTCCGATATCCCATGCCACATCTACCAAAGGAGAGGAACCAAAACTCGGGAAAAGATTGTAGACATAACAAGGTAGCTTCGACATTAGGAAAAAAGCTATGCCCTGAACTCATAGGCTTCCGTGCATTTACCGGATGCGACTCCATCAGCCCCTTCTCAGGGAAAGGAAAGGTTAGACCTCTGAAAATATTGAACAAAGAGGAGGATTCACGGATCTTGGACAGTCGTGGGAAGTCTCGGATGAAGTTAAAGTCAACGAATGCCGGTACAAGCTTTTCTGTGTCAAGAGGGGATATATTAGCTCATCATCTCTCCCCCCTGCAGAGACTGGCTCCAAAAGCATACTACACCGGCCAACTATCAGGCTGCAATATGGCGCAGATCACTTGAAGAAAAACCAGAAGTCCCGCAGCCGACAAGACATGGATGGATCATCGATGAAGATGGTACGTGACCGTTCTACCAGCACCAACAACTGTGCTTGAGCTGATGAAATGCAACTGTAGCCGGGCATGCGATAGCAACGACTGCCAATGCATCGCAAATGGTCTTAAATGTACTCTGATCTGTCGCAAGCAAAACTGTGCCAACCAGATTGCGAACGAAGATAACTCCGAGGACCCGACACCTATTGCTGGGGGAAGTGACGATGACGATGTTTGAATTGTTAAATGACTGTGTTGCAAAATGTCCATGGGCTGAATGTGTAATTCCTGTGACATAATAGCTTCAAAATATACCACTTGGTAATTACCATCGCGGGGGAATTCGTTTCTGGTCTTTTATTTCACCAAAGTGATCCACATGTATCTATTTTCAGTCATATCTTGATATACAAATCTGGATGACTTTGAAATGGAGGTTTGACTTCAAAGGAAATAAATAATGATGTACCAGACTATTGTTTAAATTATATTTTACCTAAAGAACACCTTACTCATTATCCACAAGGGATCCTGGATAATGGTGACATTCCTATTTGTCATGTTGAAAAGTTTGTAACTGAGGCATGAATTGAATATTTCACTGTAAAGACTACAAGCTTTGCCCAAAAATGTTTGCAACCTCGGCAGCCATTATTCAAATCAACTATGATAACAAGTGAACAAAATATAAATGTACGTGTTACCATGAAAATCACTTTGCAATGGCTTTTTTACCGATATACTCAACTTTGACAGCTTTAGTCTTATAGCAAGGAAATCTCAAAATCACCCTTTTCTGCCATTTTCCTAAAAACGGCATTTCTAAACTGATGTTTTTACCCCAAAACTGACCATTCTGCCTAAATATATTGTACATAGAGGTAAATGAAAAACTGCCTGGGTATCTCAGAATGCCGCTGCCATTGAAAGCACCCAAATATTTCAAGTGAATCCTGAGATTAATGTTTTAATTTTTTTCACCAAAAAACGTATTTTTTGCCCAAAATGGCCGTTTCCATGGCAACCGTTGAGAACAAATTTGAATAAATGGAATCAAAAAATCAACACCTGTACTGGTCATAATTTCCATTTTGGGAATTTTGTCTAGTTGTACATTCCCTTTTTTAAAAGGACAATTTAAAAAAACGTGATTTTACCCCAAACAAAACATATTTTCCCACAAAAAAGGTATAAAGCTACCACTTGCGAATGTCCATCATACACAAAAATATGCCCAAGATGATGTTCTTTAAAAAAAATATAGTGAGCCTTTGTCCCTCAAAATGGTACTGGCATGTGTATTAGCCCATGGACTATTATGATTCCTCATTCTTTCGAAATGGTCAACCTGCTTATGGATTGTTAGGCAATGGATAGTGTCTTTTTAGGGGCATAATGTGTGCACCTTACAGTCGATTATATTTATAACGTCTAAGTAAAAACAATATTTAAAAAGGGTCTTCAAGTGGCCCAAAGTGCCCCTTTGAGACAGCTGATGGGGCACCTTGACACAAAGACACGTATACACACGTAACTCATATTAGCATAGTCGCTGTTTTATTAGACCACTTGTAGGACCGTCTCTCATTACACCACGTATTGGACCGTCTTTCATTAGACCACTTGTAGCACCGTCTCTCATTACAACATTTCTTGGACCGTCTCTCATTACACCACTTCTTGGACCGTCTTTCATTACACCACTCATTGGACTGTCTTTCATTACACCACTTCTTGGACCGTCTTTCATTACACCACTTCTTGGACCGTCTTTCTTCTTCTGAGGTTTTGCCGGTTCTTTGTTACGATTACGATGTGGCAGTGGTCGTATGTATGTAAATATATTGTGTGTTGTTGCATTTATTGGTGCTGCCTCCACCTCTACACTTTGTTCAGCTCTGTAGGTAGTAGTAGGTGTACTTTTATGGGAAACTTGAAATACACTCGCTGACAGAAAATCTACATCTCCGAAGAAGTATTCAGCGGGTATAACCCAGATTTTTTTATTTCTGCAGTGATATTTTCATGTGTGAATGTTCTATGGAACGTCCTTGCAAAGCACTTTGGGGTGTCATATATCGTGAATCGGACACATGGGCCCTTCAAGTTCCATTCGTCTACGGTTCTCTTGTAGCACGCTTTGAATGATCCGTATACAGACACGTCAAGATGTTGCATCCGGTGTGAACAGTGAGGTGGGATGGTTATTATTGTCACACCATGCTCTCTTGGCATGTCAATAACATGGATGCTAAGATGGCTCTGATGGTTGTCGTAGAAAATCACTGCTGGCTTTTCAATGGAACAACCCATGTGCTGGATGAAGGGTTCTAGCACCTGTGTGCATAGTTCTGAGTTCATCCTCCCACTTTGTGTTGCCAGACCGAATGTTTTAGCCGGTGCACCATTCGTCATCCATCAACTTTGTGTTGTCAGACCGAGTGTTCTAGCCGATGAGTCATTTGTCATCCACAAAATGAAACGTCTTTAAACTCGGCCAGTACATAGTTGAGAATTACAACTGACCTGCCTCATTGATATGATCGGAACTTTCATTAACTCCAATGAAAATTTTTGGTAGTAAATTTATTTGTGATAAATCCAATATCATATATCATACAATTGGAGGCGCAAGATTTAGTTTGGTATCTTTTTCATGTTGGAAACAATATTAGAACACATAATTTGTAAGTTATGTATGTGAAACACTGAGTCAAACACATAGGCTAGTACTAAGTGGCTCATTCAATGTCCCAAATACACCTACATCTGATGAAAATAATATTGCACGACGAGACAGGGCTTCTGAGAATCCAGCAACATTCAAGTGCTATGGTGAATTTATATCCTGAAACTATAACAATAATGACACAAACAAGTTTGAGAACCACTGTATTAGGCGTACAGTCTAGCTACAACATAGTGTGTACAGAGTCAGAAACTGGTCTACATCATGGCTTCAACAACTTCATGATTTATTCAACATACATTTATTAGTATGCATACTGTATGAATAAAAACACAGAATCGTAAATTAGGAGGAATAAAACATAAAACATACACTCATGCCTCGACATTAACACTGGCCTGCCAGTTCGTGCCACAAGTTTTCATATTGTGTTGGCCCGCCGGGCCATTGGTTTCAATCCGATTGACCCTACCTACAAAAATGGAACAACCCAAAAGCAGTCTTTTTATTTGATGTTAACACCAATGTTTGTTTTGTGACATTTTTGTTATACGTAATTAAATAACGACAACTAAAACTCAGCCACGCGTATACGACGACACGTATGCACTGCCAATCTCACTTGTATCCCTCTGACGGAGGTCATTAATTATAGTCACCCAATAAGGGGTCTTGTTACACGTTGGCTACGGATAGCAGGCAATCTCAACTGTCGTCGGCATGATGAAACGCTAGTGCATATAATATTCCATAGTGGCATCAATTGAATTTTTTATACTGTCAAACATTTGATAGCATTGCTAAAGATCATGGCTGCGCCGGTGGATTTTGTAATACACCTTGCCTTGGGCGGAACAAGAGCAACGTCTCTGGACAGCGTTCACATTGTCGCATATCGACGCGTTGTTTACATCAGCATTGTACATCGCCAATCATAACGATAACGTGATGGTATCGACGTTCTGATACACATTTATCATGGTACAATGTGCCTGATCCTGGCAGTACCGTCCTTAGAATTAAGCCTCATGCACAGCCAAAACCACGATATGCTTTTAATGTGCTGAGGACAGTCAGCTAATGTATCAAGCCGCGATATGAAAATAGGTTAGTGACGTCTCAAATTTTGTATTAATAGCATATTGCATAGTGATACCACGATCACAAATCTTCATTTATTTGATTTAACGTTTGAGTGGGGTACCACATGGATCAGTACTGGGGCCTATATTATCATTAATATATATCATCGATTTAGACGATGATATAACAAGCAAGGTGTTGACATTTGCGGATGATACAATTTTTTAGAAGGATTAAACGTGATGGAGACAGCATTTACAAAATGATCTTGACGTGATAAAATGGTCTGATAATGGCAAATGTTGTTCAATTTTGGGAAATGTAAATGCCTCCATACTGGACATGGGATGTACAATATAAATGGGAGGTTCTGTACTAAGTACTACTGTAAAAATGGACTTAGGGTTAACCGTTAGTGCTGATATGGTGGTTTCAGAGCAGTGTGGTATTGCCGGTTCAAAGGGAAATAAAATCCTTTAATTAATTAGGCGAAACATAACGCATCAGGAAAAAGAGCTAATGAAAACGCTGTACAAAACAATAATTAGGTCTCCTTTAGAATATTGTATTCAAGCGTGGATGCTGAGTTCAGAGGAGAACAGCTAAAATGATGCCAAATGTGGTTTAACAACACTAGAGACCAGGAGTTTTACAGGAGATACAATAATAATGTTTAAACTATTGAATGGTTATGAAAATATTGATATAACTATTTTGTTCTCAGTTATGAAAGATAGAAAGACAAGAGGACATGAATTTACATTAGTAAAGGAGCAGAATAGATTATACATCAGACAGTTTTCATTCTCACAAAGGACTGTAAATGATTGGAACAGATTATCTCCTCATTGTGTTGGTGCTAGTAGCGTGAATATGTTTAAAATCGACATATACCTTAAAAGGGCGGTATACACGTAGATAAAAAGTTTTGGACTCTCCATAAGCCAAAAGACTTCCTTGTCCACCTGTCATCTAGAGTAGATGGCTAGAAAATACACTCCAAACTGAAGTCGGATCCTACTGTTAAATACAAGAAAAATATAATTGCCATCATCACCAATCCAAAGAGAGGGGGTAAGGTCACAGTACAACATTACTAGTACCTTTACCCCTCAGCAGAAGCTATCCACAGACTACACTGTACACCGAAAGTATACAACAACAAAAACAACTCACTAAAATCTATTGTGGATAATACTGGCTCAGAAAAGCGTACAAAGTGTCATTGAAGCTTCGCAGATCTTCTTGGTCCAATGGGAGGACTGACGCAACGCCATGTGAACAACTCAAGACACCTTGCTGAGGAACTGAAATCACTGACGCTACACGGAGGTGACATTTTCACTTCCCACGAAGTCGTGTATCTGTTCACAAATACGCCAATAGCGAAGACTCTGGAGTTAACCATGCCCAGACTGCAGAATGACACTACATTAACATACCGAACTTTGTTCAGAACACAACATCCGTCACATACAGAAACACTGTACAACAACATAAATTTGGCGTAGCCATGTGTAGCTCTGTGTCCCCCATTGTCGCCAACCTCTTCATGGAACATCTTGAGAAAAAGGCCATCATCACTGCTCCTGTCACATGCAAACCAAGATTATGGAAATGTCGATGACATTCTCGAAGTAATAAAGACAGGGATGGATGACAAATCTCCTGACCGACCATCTTAGCATAGTGGATGATTCCAACAGCATGCCATTTACACACGCATGGGAAGCGGAAGGAAAGTGCCATTCTTAGACACATTACTCGTTAGAAAGGAACCGGGGAAGGTGAAACTTGTGATCTTCCGGAAGAGTACCCGCACGGACCAATATCTAAATTTCTCCTCACATCATCCATTACACCATAAAATGGGAGTGATACGTACATTGCTAAACATATGGGAAACGCTTGTCACAAAGGAGGAAGCTAAACGCAAAGAAAGAGAACATATAAAAAAGCCATGAAGAGATCCGGGTATGCACAGTGGATCATACCAAGGGTACGGAGAAAGACGAAGCAAAATAATGAAGCCAACGACAGAAAGAAGACCTTAGAAAAAGCACGGTAAAGGCATGGTGGTTCTTCCATTTGTCCAAGGATTATCTTAAAACACATCACGGACCATAAAGAAATACAAAGTGAACACAGCAAAGAAATATCACAACACCATCAAGAGGGCACTTGTAAGACCAAAAGACAAAGTGGAACCACACATGATGTGTGAAGGAGTGTAAGAACTGCAATGCCATAAACATCTGAGAAACTAAAAGCACACTTGGAACCCGCATTACATTTAGCAAGATGTAACAATATTGCCACCCAGAGAATTAACACTAGGTGGCAGGTGGACAAGGAAGCTCTTTTCTTATCGAGAGTCCAACCCTTTTATTTATGTGTATCCCGCCCTTCTCAGGTATGTGTCGATTTTTTTAAAACATATTCACGCTACTAGCACCCACATAATCAGCAGATAATCTGTTCCATTAATTTACAGTCCTTTGTGAAAATGAGAATTTTCTTATATATAATCTGCACTGCTCTTTTGCTAATGTAACTTCACGTCCTCTAGTCCTTCTATCTTTTTCACCTGAAAAAAAAAAGTTGTATTAATATTTTCATAACAATTCATTGTTTTAAACATTTAAACACTATCTGATCTCCTCTTAATCTCGTGGTCTCTAGTGTTGTTAAACCACATTCTTTTAGGCGAATTTCTTAACTAAGATCCCTCAGTTTTTGTATCGTTTTAGTAGCTCTTCTCTATACTCTTTCTAGTATATCTATGTCCTTCCTGCGATACGGCCTGCACGTTTGTAAACAATATTCTAAATGAGGCCTCACTATTGCTTAGTTCTTATTCCTTATACGCTATATTTCGCCAAATTAATCCAAGGATTTGATTTCCCTTTGAAGCTGCAATTCTGCACTGCTCTGAAACCTTCATATCAGCATTATTGGTTAACCCTAAGTCCTTTTCTTTTACAGTAGTACTTAGTACAGTAGCCCCCATTGTATATTCTACCTATTCGTTCCCACATCCTGCGTGGAGGCATTAACATTTCCCAAAATTGAACAACATTTGCCATTTTTCAGACCATTTGATCAACTTGTCAAGATCATCTTGTAAATGTTGTTTATCTCTATCACTTGTAATCCTTCTAAACACTATTGTATCATCCGCAAAAGTCAACACCTTGCTGGTTATTTGATCATCAAAATCGTTGATATATATTAAAAATAATATAGGTCTTAGCACTGACCCCTGTGTTACCCCACTCAATACCGATCTCCAGTTTAAAGCCTCCCCATCAACTACTACACGTTGTCTTCTATCAATCAGCAATTTTTCTATCCAGTTTGTTATACCATTTCCTATGCCATGGGCCTTTATTTTAAGCAGTAATCTGTGATGTGGTATTTTGTCGAAAGCTTTTTGAAAATCAAAGTAGACGATATCTACTGGTGATCCCTCATCTACCCACTTAGTGATGTCTTCCAAAAAACATAACATATTTGTTAAGAATGACCTCGCCTTAAAAAACTATGTTGCGATGGGTTTATGAAGTTATATTTAACAAGAAAATCCACCATGCGATATTTAATTAGGCTTTCTAATAATTTGCAAATCACTGATGTTAAACTCATTGGTCTATTATTCTCTGACTTATTTCTCGAACCTTTTTTAAATAACGGTATAATGTTTGCCTCTTTCCATTCTAAAAGAACCACTCCCTCTTCTAATGACATGTTGAAGACTGTTGCAAGCGGAATGCTAATTCGTTTTTCAATTTCCAATTGTAGTTTTGGCGGAATCGCATCCACACCAGGTGATTTATTATCCTTCATAGCCCTTATTTTCTTAGCTGCCATTTCCGGGGTTACAATTAATTGTCCTAAATAGTCTGAATCTGACCCCTTGAACTTAGCCTATGGTACTGGCAGTGAACTAATATCTTCCCTGGTAAACACTGAACTAAAATACTAATTTAGTTCTTCTACCATTAAGAATCCCTCTGATATTATATTTCTAGCACTATCTTCTAGAGGACCGATCTTATCTCAAACTTTCTGTTTGCTTCGAACATACGCATACAAACTCTTGGTGTCATGTTTTATATTACCAGCTAATTGTTGTTCAAAGCTTCTCTTTGAATTTCTAATTTCAGCTGTAGCTTGATTAAGTGGTTCTTTATAACTGTTGTAGTCTTCATCATTTCCAGTACGTCTATACGACTTCCACATCATTTGTTTATACTTACCTTTTCTAATGGCTTCTTTCCATAAGTCTTTCTTTTTGGACCGTTTTCCTTGTTTTTTGAAGGGTACAAATTTATCGATTATGCACTTAATTTCACTCTTTTACTCAGCATTCTGTTGCCGTCTTATTTTTCAGTGACTTATTCCAGTCTATCTATGCTAAATATTTCCTCATGTCCTTATACCTTCCTTTGTGGAAATGTCTCCTATACTGCTTTTTACTATTCCTTTCTGATTTTACTTTTATGGTAAAATGTATCTGGTTGTGATCACTACTGTCTTGTAATTGTCAACTAATTCATTGTGTGAGGACAAAACTATGTCTAACACATTCTCACCCCTGGTTGGTTCTAGCACATGTTGAGAAAGGAAAGTATCTTGAACTAAAACTAAAAACTTGTGGTCCTCACTCCCCATACTCTGCAGAGATTTTCTGTAGTGGTTAAAATCCCCCATAATAATACAGCCCCGTTTGATTATTTCCCTTATAGCGTTTTGTATTGTTTCATTCTCTTCTATGCTTTTGTTTGGACTTCGATAAATTAACCAACTGTTAACGTTAAGTTTCCTGTAACTATGTTACACCAAACAGCTTCTTCGCAATCTGCTTCTCTGTCTAATTGTATTTCATTAGTCTGGATAGATTCTTTAATATATACAATAACTCCCCCTCACTTTCTTCCTAGTCTATCTTTCCTAAACATTACATATCTGTCAGTCCCAATTCGGCATCTGATATACCGGTGGTGGTCCAGGATTCGGTTATACCTATTATGTGAGGGTCAATATCTTCTACCATAATGTTTAGTTCATTTTTTTTAACACATTTTACACGTTTAAATCCAGCTTTTTCCAGACTGTTCTTTGCTGATTTATTTGTGCTCTCTTTATCTTTGCCTCCAGTTTCAGGCTTTTCTGTGAGTCCCCCCTGCGAATTTAATTTAAATAGATGCAATCTGTCCCACTGTGAACAGATCGCAGCAACTTCTCTGTGAAAACTGCTGCCCCTTTCCACTAAGATGGAAGCCATCTCTCATATACATATGTTCCCTCCGAACAAAACATCCCCATAAATATGTGAATCCCACCCCCTCTTCTTGACACATCTGCTCAACTCTTGCAGTTTCGATACGTTGCCACCCTTCCTCCCATTACTGGCAACATTCCTGACAGAATGATCTGTTCAATTCTTGTCTTGTTTAGCTTTCTCACTAACTGTCTATACTTCTATATTATCCCATTTGTTCCTTCCCTGTCTGCAGTATGTGTTCCTACATGTACTAATATAGACCCTCCCTTGCCATGTCCCAATACCTTCTCTACCCTGTCAGTCACATGTTCTATCCTAACCCCCAGTAGACAAACAATGACATCCTTCCCCTCGCTCAGTGTCTTGTCCGTCTTTCTCATGATGGAGTCGCCCATAAATACCCTCTCTGTCCTCATTGCCCCCTCAATCACTGCCTCAGAGTATCTCCTTCTTCGGTTTGCATATGTCTGGTTGTTGTCTTTTCCCCCTGCCGTCTTCTCTCCTGTCACATTCTCTTCCGATCCATTCTTTCCTGTCGCTTTATCTCTTATCACCTTTCCTCATGTCATCGTCCCTTTTATCGACTTCTCTTCTATCACATTTGCTCTCACTTCCTTTCCTCCCATCTCATTTTCTTCTGTCCTCTCCCGTCCCATCTTCCCCCCCTCCTTCTCTGTGGTCATTTTCTCTACTGTCACCTTAACGCTTGTCACATTTTCTGTCGTAGATTTTCCAATTTCTTCCCCTCCAATCACCTTCCGTCCTCTCAATCTCCTTTCCTCAGTCTTCTTGCCACTGCTATTCTCCTCCATTCTTGCAGTATTCCCACCTCTCTCCCTGTCGTCTCTCTCCATTCGACCTGTCTCCTTGCTAATTCCCATCACCTTTTCCTTCACAATATCTGTCAACCTAACTATCTCCTTCTGCAGACACTCCACTTTCCAACACCCAATGCACTGAAAGGTGAATCCCTCCTCCATTATTTCTGCCCATGACTTCCCACAGCCGGACAATGCAAAACCTGTGGCAGTGCTCCACCAATTTCTACGATCTATCTCCGCCAAATGTAGCCTCGAACCCGAATGAAGAGAACACAGAGAAGACGCAGACAACCATCAACAAACATACCCTGCACGAGAAACTATACAAAAACATCAGAAAAGGAGATGAACAAAGCAGCCATTACAGACCACAAGATACAGCAAAATAATATAGTAGACTGGCAGGGGGTCAAATTTTTGGACAGGGAATCGAACATACGAAGAAGATACATAAAAAACGCCATTTGGATTAGAAAAATCAAGGACTGCATGAACCGAGACGGAGGTCGATACAGACTCTCACACATATATGACGATCTCGTGAAGAGCCACCCAGGGCGCAGCAATGGGGGGGGGGGCACACACCGGAGTGACTACGTCTGCGATAGCCGTCTGAGGAAGACTGCTGAAAGCAACCGAAACCTCGCGGAAAAAAAAGGTGAACTCACTGTAAAATAAGTAAATGCATACTACTATGTTTTGAAGTCCACCATCTCTCCATGTTCGTATTTAGGTTTTCAGTCTGCATCCTAAAATATCGGCCACATACTTTGCAGTATATATAGCCGACGGCCCGGCCAAATTCTACATCCATAACCTGTTCTTTTCTCTGGGATTCCTTCTTTGGAAAAGTTGCTTTTAGCATTGATCCATTATCGCTTATTGAATTACTGTGAACAGCGCGGCCTTGTCTGTCTAGTGATAGCGCATCCCAGTGCCGATAATGAAAAAGTTTTGAAAATGAATTAAAATATACCAGTAGTTGTGCTTATCAAATCATGGTGATGTTTAGGATAAACAGTATGTTCGTATGTTTGGACAGTGGTTATCCTAGTGCTTCATCTCCCTTTAAAATTCTTAAAAGTAATGATAAACATGTTTTTTTCTAACTACCAACCTACTTCTCTTTTACAACACTTTAAAAAATCCTGGAAAAACTATATAATACCAGACGTAATGCATTTATTGAAAAACACAGCATACTAAGAAACAGTCAGTCTGGTTTTATATCGAGTATGTCCACATCATTAACACTACTTGAACTCTCAGAAGAAATTACAACAGCACTGGATAATAAGAAGTGAACTATTGGTGTTTTTTATAGACTTAAACAAGGCTTTTGATACACTAGATCATGAATTGTTATTATCAAAATTAAATCAGAGTGGAATAAGAGGTATTGCGAATGACTGGATCAATAGCTATCTACAAAACAGACTACAATATGTTACATTTGATAACTGTGATTCTGACTTACTAAAATTAATCTGTGGAGTACCATTAGGCACGATCTTAAGGCCTACATTATTTATACTGTATATCAATGACATTTGCAATACTTCAACATTATTGAAATTTATTCTTTTTGCAGATGACACAAATACTTTCTGTTCAGGAAGTGATCCTGTTCAACTAAACAAAAACATAAGTAATGAACTGGATAAATTAAACACATGGTTTGCAGTTAATAAACTAGCCCCAAATCTATACAAAACTAATGTTATGTTGTTTAGCAATTGCAAGACAAAAATTCATGTAGAAATAAGCATTAGTAAACAAAAAATTGATATAGTGTATAAAACTAAGTTTCTATGTGTATTACTAGATAACAAGCTCAACTGGAAAGACCATATTGCCATGATAAAAGCCAACTTATCTAAAAGTATTGGAATTATATACAAAGCAAGACGTGCTAGATAGAACCTCCTGCATGATATTGTACAACTCACTATTTCTTCCATATATGACATACTGTTGTGAAGTGTGGGGTACCACACATAAGACTAACATAGATGATATATACATGTTACAAAAAAGGCAATAAGAATTGTGAATTAGCAACATAATTCAAATGTGTTATTTCTTAAACTGCGTGTTTTAAAGTTATTTGATTTGATTGAATCAATCTACAAAATATGTTCAAGATAAGCTTGGGCTCAGCCTATATCACTCGCCAAAGTAAAAGTATAAGGCCATTTTTTGCAAGAACAATAAAAAAGCAAATTGTGTAACAATACATGGTGTGAAACTGTGGAACATGTTAGATGATAAAATAAAGACCTCTAACAGTATTACTACCTTTAAGAAGTTATATAGAAATAAAATATATGGAAAGTACACATTATTACTGTAATTATATCTTCAAATTTGTGTATTTCTTAAGTGTGTATTAATTACTGACACAGATTTAGTGAAATCGTTAAATCTACTAACAGTGTTGTACAAATAGTGTTATTTTTCTATTATTTTTGTATTGTTATAACATGGTAGTTATTAATGTATCGCATGCTATAAAAGCGATGGGGACAGTGTTTAATATGTATAACACTTCAACTGTCTCCATTTCCACAAACAAATATTGTTATAAACACATGCACCAGTTGATTGTGGAAATAAACATTCATTCATTCATTCATTCGAAGGTGCAGTTCTGAATTAACATATTTTATTGTAGAGAAAATATATGCACCTTTGTTACATATCGGAACCTTTAGTTATGTTAAACAACATTAACAAACAATATTAGTAGAACATTCCTCGTACTAATATAAACAAAGGTAATCCAGAATGAACTTTTATGCCGCAATATTGTGCAGACTTTGTTCACTTTAGAGCATAGTAAATTATCTACAACATGCCATGACATGACCATTAGCGTTCAGGCGACTGCGCAGGAGGCTACGTAGCCGCGACACTGACACTGAAGATTTGGGTCTTGAACTGGCAGCCTCGGCGCAAGCTGCAGGTGTTGATCTACCCGCCTCTACAGACCATCGACTTTATGACCCCGTCGTACCTGGAGAACGCCTGTGGTGGGTAACATAGCAAGCGTTAACGCTTTAATTTTTGCAAATATGGCAGTGTTTTATCAGACACACGAAAAAGTACATGTGTAGCCATTGGTGAATAATTAGTTCGAAATAAAACACAATTTGAACATTTCAACCAAGATTATTTACCCAATATGTGTACATACATGTGGGCATGTATATATATGAGTACGAATATACGTATTTTCTAACTCAAGAGTGTACATATTGCGTATATATATATAATATAGATATATATATACATATATATATGTATATACATATATATATATATATATATATATATATATATATATATATATGTATATATATATATATATATATTTATGTATATGTATAAATATATACATATATATATATATATATATATATATGTATATGTATATGTATACGTATATATATATATATATATATATATTGTATGTATGTGTGTTTATATGTGTGTATGTGTGTGTGTGTGTGTGTGTGTGTGTGTGTGTGTGTGTGTGTGTGTGTGTGTGTGTGTGTGTGTGTGTGTGTGTGTGTGTGTGTGTGTGTGTGTGTGTGTGTGTGTGTGTGTGTGTGTGTGTGTGTGTGTGTGTGTGTTTATATGTGTACATAAGTACCTGTGGTTCACCCATATATACGATGAGTATTTTAAAATTATGTTTTGTCGACATTCTATCTTGTTTTAATCTGCATGCATGCCCTTCTGATATATTTTCAGATTTTGTTATCAATGTATTCGCGCTACTAAAATCCACAAGGCCTCTAGCAATTGTGCGATTCTTAACTGATCGATCAATACAATTATTAAATTACTATTTTCTCAATTAATGCATATCTAGAACATACAACTCCTGTTTATCGGTATTACATAGAATTACATGTATGTGTTATTGATTTAATATTTATGTATAATGGGACATGTTTCTATCGACAGCTATGCGCCTACATCAGAATCAGCAGTGAAACAATTATCTTAGAATTTGCGTTATTGCTGTAACAAGTACGCCATATTCAAAGTTGAAGGAAATAAAAAAACATAACTGTTATATTCAAATTCTCTCACCGATTTCTCCCGCAACTGTCACACGACGGCCGCCGCGAAGGCCCGCTACGGCAAACTGGTGCCTTGGTCGGTTCTTCCTAACACACGGAACAAGAGAAAACAGAAAAGACAGTCACTGGCTTGTCGTCGAGGAAATGCAGCTCTGTGGAACAAAGTCAAGAAGGTGTTTACTGACCAATATTTACTCCCCTCATGGCACGTGACCTGAAACAGCTCCCGGAAGTGTTCATCTTGAACGTGAAACATGACATTCTGATGACCGACGGGATTATATATTGTCGGTTTTTAATTTTGCATACGTATATATAGCAATTTTGCCTTGTGCATGTTACTTGCTAGTTTTGTAAACAAAATAAAGTTTACATACTTGGCAAATCCTTGTGAACTGTGTGTACTAAGCTTTTCTTTGACTATATCAATAATTTTATTTACTAAAAGTTGCAAATTATGCCTAAGACATTTCTTATCAAATATATGTATAATTTTATAAGTGTATATTTTATTCCTGACTTTTGTATCATGATTATATACTTCATAGTTAAACGTTATCCTCCAAGCCATTGTGTAAATATTTATAGTAAAATGTTAATTGTTGTAATTTAAGAATGTCATATACTTTTAACAAGTTTAGTTTTTTGTATAAAGTGGTTCTTTGTGGGAAGTATAATTACTTAAGGTAATAATTCTTAGGGCTTTTTGAAGTTTGATTATTAAATTTGATTGAAAGCCCCACGCCATGATGCCAAAATTAATGTTTGGCACTATTAAATAATTAAATAATTAGACAATATTATTTTAATATGAAGAGGTAACACAATTTATTTAAAATGCAATTTTGTTAGAACAAGCATTTTATATTTTTTCAGTGTTCTTTTTTCAGTTTAGATTTGTATATATAATTAAACCCCCCCCAAATTAACTTTTTCAATATTTACATTGTCTATCTTCAGAGTAAGTGTCTGTATATTTGTTTTGGCTTTTGAAATGTCATGTATTTAGATTTTGCTATGTTTATCGATCATTTATATATTTTGAGCCATTCCTTTATTTTAAAGAGTTCTTCATTTATTAAAGTTTATACATTTTCGTGATATGTGTTTTCGCTGAAAGTGTTTAGTGTACTTGATAGAGTTGTATCATTAGCATAAATTATGATAAATGTTCCTCTTCTAGAGCAGTGTCCATAAGCATAAAATATGGTTGATTATAAGAAATGTGTTTAATTAATATTCCTGCTGTACTTTGCAAAATATGCTTTGCTAAATTACAAATAAAATTATCAATAAGTATACCACTATATGTTGTAAACCTTGTAAGAAGAGTAATTTGGGGGAAGAGACTAAATTATGTAAACGTTTCAAAGAAAATGCTACAGTGTTATTGCTCGTTGATTTTTACCATATTTATATTGTAGTCCCCTGCAAGAAAAAGGTTGCTGTTTTGGTGATGTTGCATACATGATATGACCATTGTAAATTCATTGATAAATTCGTTATAGTTTTCAGTTAAAGGCCTTGGAGGTCGGTATATATTTCCTATAGTGACTGTCTGTGATAGGCCACCTCCATTTACTTGTATTGTTTGTCCCTCCCATTGTTCATACGTATTTAATTTCATGTTTACTTCATAATCAAAATGTTTATTTATATATATATATTAATAATCTCTCTTTAGTGCTGCAACTTTTTCCGTGGGATATACAGTCATAGCCATTTAATTGAATTAGTGATAAGTGATCATTTTCACATAGCCAGCTCTATTTGAGACATATTATGCTAAATTGGTCAAATGTTGGATGGTTCAGCATAAACTCAAGCTAAATGACGGCAAGACTGAATTCATGGTGACAGGCTTGATGCCAGACCAAATTCCTTAAGATGAAAAGACTGATTCCTTTCATCTAAAGAAATTTTGTATGCCATCAAGCCTGACCGGAGCGGTGGAGGCGAGCGTTCTTTCGACTTCAAGACAGAAGTGACATTGGCATCAACATTTTGCAACGCTATGTGCCCGAAACGACTTGGAATGACGGAGAAAAAAACCAGTAATGATTGGGGCATAAATTCCTGGTAAATATGTAATAATAACGCAAAAAATGAGGTGGTGCCGGATTTTACAGAATTCAGAGATCGTTATAAATAATATACTCTCACAGCCGATGTTGGCGCGACTTGCACCATTACGCAGGAACTTGATGGTTAACATAATCGATGTGCCGTTCATTAATTTAGCTGATCGTTCATCATATTGATTTTTATAAATGCTTACACAATATACATGACGCTGGAAGTTTCCCTTCTAAAAATAGTAACACAAAATAATCTAAATACGTGTCTTACTATGTTAAATATGAGGTATTTGTCCCCCAGAACAACGTGGTGGCACCGTTGTCAAGGAAAGTGACCACGTTAGAGAATTCTACTTTTAGAATGCGCTACACCGAGTAACACCTACTTCGCTATACTGGAAACCAGCGTGTCGTAATAATCACGTGTTTTCGACGTCATAGCGGCCGCTTAGACGTCATAATGTAATAGTAAGTCGTAAAGTCATGTTATTTGCGTTAAACGGAATGCAAACACCTATTGCTTGAATTCATATTTTATGACATTCTGCTGTATATATCTATGTTCGCCAAGCCAACAAATACAATGAATTATAAAGTCCACATTTTACGCTGTGCATCCGGATATTTTCGAATATGGATATTTTTGGCGCGCTTTTCGGGATGCCGATATGTGACGTCACATATGACATATACTCGCATCAGAGCATGTTTACAAAGAGAGCTTTTGGGTCGAAACGAGCGTCATAATTAGTTATTGTGCGATACTCCGATGTAATACAAACACTAGTCATCACAGAGGAACAAGCAGTTATCTTACGGTTCCACGTGAATCAAATTGATCCAAAACAAGTATTTTAGCCCAATGCTTACCATAGAAGATATAGCTTCACTGCCATTACCAGTTGATAAATTTTAGGGGGATGAATCAAAATAATTACGGCAGTTGTTTGATATTTCTGAAATTATATCAAAGAAAATTAAGATGATGAAAGAAAACAAATCACCTAAAGTTGACGGGATACCACCACAACTGCTTAAGGAAATTGTATATAAAATCATTTCATCAGTTGCTATATTATTTAACTGTCCCTTAAAGAGGGAATTGTTCCACAAGAATGGAAAGAAGTAAACATTACTTCACTATTTAAAAAGGGATCGAGGAGCAAGACAGAACATATCAGACCAGTGAGTTTAACATCAGTTTCATGCAAATTATTACAAACGCTTATTAGAGACTATAATATTATGGTAAAATTCCTTGTAAAACACAAATTAATAAATTAATCTCAACATGGGTTCCTAATAGGTAGATATTGTCTAACCAATCCCTTACGTTTTTTAGAAGAAATTACAAAGTGGATAAATGATGGGTCACCAGTGGATGTTGTTTACTTATATTTTCAGAATGCAATTAATAAAGTATCGCATCAAAGATTGCTACTTAAACTAAAAGTCCGTGGTATAGGGGATGGTGTGAGCAAATGGATACAAACATGGTTGACAGACTGAAGACAGAGTGTAATAGTAGAGGGGGACATTTCCAACTGGAAACCAGTTTTTAGTGGAGTACCACAGGGGTCGGTGTTGGAACCTATATTATTCTTGATATATAAAAATGATTTGGATGATGATGTATCATGCTAAGTACTGAAATTCGCAGGCTATAAACATTAGTCAAGGAACACTGTAGTTTGGATATGAGAAAGGACAATGAATGTATGGAACAAATTATCTGATGATTATGTTAATGCTAGCAGTGTGAATATGTTCCAAAAATCAAATTAACAGCTATCTGGCGAGGGCGGATTATACGCAGGTCAAAATTGTTGGACTATCGATAAGTCAAAGGCTTCATTGTCCGCATGCCGTCTGGAGCTTATAGGTCTGGACGGCAATCTTGTTAAATCTTGTTAAATCTTATTAAAACAACGAATGCGAATGGGCCTACAAGCCAGGTAGGTCTCGCTGACCTTCGTCTCGTTTTCAAAATAATTATATCAATTGCAATCCACGGGAGATAATATACGCCACTAAACATACATGCCAAACATATATTGTATCCAGTTATAGAAAATAACGTGTATAATTTCATAATATCACTCGAATATCGATAAATTAAGAAGGAGGAGTTGTACAAAGTATTATAGCAACTTAAATCAGCCTAAGAAATTCATTTGTTTTACAATCGGGCGACGCCGATTTAAACGTAACACCTTACCATTGATTTTACAGACACTTTTTTGTTTATGTTTTCACGAAATAATATAAACCAAATATTTTTTATACTGTGATGTACAGTTTGAAAATATGTTTTTATTCATGTAGTAATTATTTATTTACATAGCACAAACAAAATATTTTATTTATAAACAATCCAACTTTTATTAGCAAACGCTGGTGTGGTACAGGACAAACGTTCTGCAGGCAATGTGTTTTATCTTGAGCCTTTTAAAAATAAAACATTGCGTACAAATTATATTATGCAAGACCAAATTTATTGTAAAATTATTGCAAAATTAATGCCCATAAACATCTACAAAATGGAAATCGGTAACATGACTGCAGTAGGTCATTGTGTGAAGATATCTTAAATTAGCAGTTTTGTTTTATCTGCAGACTGATTGAGAAAATAGTGTAAAATGTAATCAACAGCGGACGCTATTTTTTAGATGTGTCAGTCCAACTGGTAGTAATTTTGCTCACTGATAGTGACATCAAAATAACATATATTTTGGAAAATCTTGCTTAATACCGGGTCCTAAGCACTAGCAGACATCAATAATTTCAGACAAACAAAGTAATGCTACTCACTAGATAACTTCTTCGCCTTTTGCGAAGAGGTATGCCAGCACTAGCGACATCGGTTTTACCTAAAATATAGCAATGACATATATTGAGGAAGCATTGTATGATGTAAGGCTAACCATTGCAGTTTGGTTTGACGGAGCACTACATAATTGTCTGATTTAAAAATATAAATATTATATACTGAATAAAGCAGTTAAATTACGGTGTTATGAAATATTAACAGTAACATCCATTACATAACTTCAAGCTACCTGCGTTGCTGTTTATTTAATCGTTATTTTGTTTTTCTAACATGTATTCGAAACACCGCGAATAGTAGATTGTATTCGGTTTTCGTTTGTTATACTTCAACGAAAAACGAAAAAATTTTCCCATTTCGTTCGCAAATTTCAAAACGAAAAAGGAAAAGACGGCTTATACACGGACCCAGTTGGCAGTGTGAAAGCACATAATTGTTGGGTACAACTTCCACAAGAGTTCGTAATACGTACTGCTTTCACCAGCCAAACATAGCAAATATCATCCGATATGGCAGAATGGAATGGAGCAAAGTAAGAGGAGCTAATTTAAATGTGGCGGGCGTTCCCCATACTGTATGCAACGACAGCAACATTTTACACACACAGGGGAATTAGTGTGCGGCTGTTTCGTTCATTCATTCATTCATTTAAATGTGGCGGGCGTTCCCCACACTGTATGCAACGACAGCAACATTTTACACCCACAGGGGAATTAGTGTGCGGCTGTTTCGTTCATTCATTCATTCATTTAAATGTGGCGGGCGTTCCCCACACTGTATGCAACGACAGCAACATTTTACACCCACAGGGGAATTAGTGTGCGGCTGTTTCGTTCATTCATTCATTCATTTAAATGTGGCGGGCGTTCCCCACACTGTATGCAACGACAGCAACATTTTACACCCACAGGGGAATTAGTGTGCGGCTGTTTCGTTCATTCATTCATTCATTTAAATGTGGCGGGCGTTCCCCACACTGTATGCAACGACAGCAACATTTTACACCCACAGGGGAATTAGTGTGCGGCTGTTTCGTTCATTCATTCATTCATTTAAATGTGGCGGGCGTTCCCCACACTGTATGCAACGACAGCAACATTTTACACCCACAGGGGAATTAGTGTGCGGCTGTTTCGTTCATTCATTCATTCATTTAAATGTGGCGGGCGTTCCCAATACTGTATGCAACGACAGCAACATTTTACACCCACAGGGGAATTAGTGTGCGGCTGTTTCGTTCATTCATTCATTCATTTAAATGTGGCGGGCGTTCCCCATACTGTATGCAACGACAGCAACATTTTACACCCACAGGGGAATTAGTGTGCGGCTGTTTCGTTCATTCATTCATTCATTTAAATGTGGCGGGCGTTCCCAATACTGTATGCAACGACAGCAACATTTTACACACACAGGGGAATTAGTGTGCGGCTGTTTCGTTCATTCATTCATTCATTTAAATGTGGCGGGCGTTCCCCATACTGTATGCAACGACAGTAACATTTTACACACACAGGGGAATTAGTGTGCGGCTGTTTCGTTCATTCATTCATTCATTTAAATGTGGCGGGCGTTCCCAATACTGTATGCAACGACAGCAACATTTTACACACACAGGGGAATTAGTGTGCGGCTGTTTCGTTCATTCATTCATTCATTTAAATGTGGCGGGCGTTCCCAATACTGTATGCAACGACAGCAACATTTTACACACACAGGGGAATTAGTGTACGGCTGTTTCGCAGATAGCGAAAGAGTTTAACACATCCCGTAAACTGTTTTAATCGAATCCAAGTTACGGCAGTCTGCCGATCCGTCTGATGCAGCGGCACTGCCAGTGACAGTGTAACATTTACATGTATTCGATGTACACTATTCAATAAGGAGATAGTATGTGCCGTGCCAGACGTAGAGTGGGTTCAGCTGTATTCCTGGTTCACAGATACAATCTTTTTTTTAATTCAGCCTTTAACTGGTTAATATGTAGACTTGTAGTCGATGATTATGCCTTTTTGTATTACTAAACTTTGAACCTAGTCTAAAGCATCTGGAAGCTATGCTCGATCGTTTTGAAAAAGTAGTCCATGCGATATGTGCCATGAGAGAGTTTTATTTCAGGTTCACAGTGTCATGTTTTCAAAATCTGTCATTCAATAATTTCCTTACTAACATTTCAAACATTTGTTGTCAAACAATGGGCTATGTTTTCCGTACAGGTGCAAAAAACACTCATCCCTTGCCATAAGCTCGAGTGGTCGAGTAGTTGTGTTTCTGTACTCAGTCATTGCTACCACTTTGGTCGTGCGTTCGAATCTTACAGATAACTTCTTTTGTAATGTTTTATTTAACCGACTTTTATAAAACAAATGTTTACAAATTACTAACAAATTATGGAATATTTTCGTTGCAAATCAAATAATACAATTGATTTAATAGGATGAAAAGAAATTGTAAGAAAAGAAGAATCTACGTATAAAAAAATTAGTATTTATTATTACAAATCCAAAGGTTGGAAATGAATGTTATATATTGAAGGCAGACGTGTTTAGTTTAAATTGTTTTAGTGAAATGTTCACGGTTATTGACCGACGATAACTCATTTCGCCAAAAATACGTCACTGAATACAGTCTGTATCAATAATAAGCTATACTTGCGGCAAGTATTCCATTATATATATATATATATATATATATTCATACAATCAAGATACAATGGTCCCTTTCGTAAACAAAATTGTCTTTTACAAGTGCGGCAGGTGGCGCAACTGATGTAATCGGATTCGCTATAACAGGCGTCAATAGCGAAAAGTGCCTAAAACGTCCTGTTTGTCCAAAAGATCCGCGATAAGTAGATATTGCTTGGGTAATTGTATTACCGATATTTAATAGTATTTTTTGGCATTGCAACGAAATTGATGTTATATTAATAATATGTTATTACAATGATTCTGAATTACATTCTCAATATCCCACCCTTGGAAGAATGACGCAACCAACTTAGGCCGACAATGTTTTATAAAATAGCACATGGCCTGGTCCTACAACTACAGGCGGACGCCTTCCTCACACCAGCCAACAGAGACACACATATGGGATCACACCAATCACCTACGAGGGATACGTAACTAACAACATTATACAAAGGCAAACCAATAACAATTATAACAGCCGCTGCTTCAAATTATCCCCTTCCTAGACTGACCAATATAGAGGGTCATTCTTTGTAAAGACCATCATCGAAAGGAACGATCTCATAGGCGACGTATTCAACCTGCCCAAACCCAAAGCATTTTCGTCTGCATTTGGGAGGCAGAGGGTCACACTCAACGGTTAGCATCCTTCCACGTGTATTAACAGTGCTGTGTAAAGTATTTAAAATTACTTATGTTTTATGCATTTGCGCTGTGCACACCCTATACGTCACGTTAATAGCCGCGATTGGCTTCTGTGATGCACCCACATAACCATCTACAATGGGACTTTCAGATTTAAATCTTTTTACCAAATTTGTATTATCAACTTTTTTCCATATAAGCCAATAATATTGAACTTAACTCTCCTCATGATTACTGTAGTTACTACACGCACCCGGGCCTAGTTTCTACGATATTGTGAACATCAGTGTATGTATGCCGTTCACAGCATCTAAATCGATTTATGAAATTTTTTTCAGCAATACAGATTCAGATAGGCTTTGGCTTTACTTGGTAAACTACCGGTAAAACTAAAAGTGGCCAGGCTTAGACAGACTAAGGTTGCTCGATCCGTGTGTTTTCACTTGTTTTCTTAATTGATTTGTAGTAAATTTCCAAATATTTGTCATGGTGAATTATAAATTATATTAACCAAAACGAACGTGCCTGAAAATATTGTCTACCGTTCTGGCAATTAGTTCTACTCCGACTCGTGCCGAGGCGCCACCACACGTGTTAGATAACACTAAATCCTAATGGCCCAATTAAATGATAACACACAAACGCAAACACACACGCCACGGCCTACTGTATCGGTATCGTGTGCACGTTCAGAGGATGTTGGCAGGCTCCGCGCATGCGCGAAAATCAAGTCATATTAGTGATCGACCGGAAGCCGGCGCCATTCAGTCAACGCATGCGAACGAGTTATCATCGCCGTTTTATCTACTCCGTACGATGGCAACCTCCGTCTTTGTACGCAGTGGCAACGACGATTTACCACATTTCCTTTACATATATTGTGTTCGCAGCAAATGTGATAATCGCACACTTCCCAGTTTAGCTGTGAAGAGCTGCAAAGAGATTACTATATCAAGCATCAAGCATATTTCTCTTCCGTGAAAGCGTGTTTAGCGCGCGTTTCATTCCTCGATGATTTGAAGGCTAGAGGAACGATATAATTATACTTACTGGACTCGGCCTTCCCAGTGTCAATTTTAGCTAAGTTGTCATCACCGATCTTGATAGCAGTGCGCAGTTCATCTTTGGTACAGGTAAGCCAGTATGTACTATTAATAATAGTTATTTGGTTATGGCACGTGAAGGTGTTTTCATACAAACAAAAAACATCTAAAAAGTTGTAGGAAAATTAAGAAAAATATTACCGATAAAGTCGTAAGCCCATCCAGGCCTTCATAAGGTGCAAGCCCATGCCCTGGCAAGCGGGGCTAATAAGGGATTAATAATACTATAATATTTGAATTATTATCGTATAATAGTTATAATATGGGGTCTCTTCTGATTATATTTGTATTGTGTAATTGGGGATCAGCTGATTATACTTTCTGATGATCTACCTTGAACCCTGGATGCTAAGATGGTTGTCGTAGAAAAGCACTGTGGCACAACCATGTGCTGGATGAAGTGTTCTAGCACCTGTGTGCCTAGTTCTGAGTTCATCCATCCACTTTGTGTTGCCAGACCGAGTGTTCTAGCCGGTGCACCATTCGTCGTCCAGTTCGCATTCTAACCATCTGGGGTTTAAACATTTCACTTGATGAAGATTTGTACTTAATCATGTGTTTAATAGTTGTTTCGTCTATATTGTTCCAACCAACGATTTGACTAACATATATTTGATTATATTGTGGATAGAACAAGTGTCATCCAAGTAGTTGACAGTCATCGAAATAAAAAAACACAATCGAACCACAAGAACCTTCGGAGTATTACTAAACAAAGCATTGCTTACATATACGTAATTCACGGACCGCAAAGAGTTGAATATATGATTACAGCAATATGTGTCATTATATCAAGAATACACTAACGTATATTCACGATTGTAGCTGACAGTGATCACAATAAAACCAATATTCGAGTCACATAATCTTCAACGTATTTAATGAATGTATATTGCTTATATATTGTACTACGTGTGAGAGTGTGTGTTTGTGTGCATGTGTGTGCGGGTTTGTGTGCGTGTGTGTGTGTGTGTGTGTGTATGCGCGCTTGTGTGTATGCGTGTGTTCTGTGAACGTGTACGTGTTCACGTTAAAAAGACCACCGGTATTTAAATATATGGTGGCTTCACCTAATGTATTGTGAGGGGTGGATTGCACTTCATAAATTCCGTGGGATATAAAAGAATGACGGAAGTCTACACGGCTGCTGATTGGGAACTACGGAAGTCGACAACATACTGACCAGTACAGGAGCAACACACGTAGTGTAGAAGTGCACTCTTGTTTACTGAACTGACACAATTTTAATTCTAAAACGTTGGCTAGATGCCACATCGGCCATAAATATATCAAAATATAGTCGTTTTTGCACACTCTTTATTTGGAACATCAAACTCAATCAACAGCAAGATAAAACGCTGTAGCACAACAAACATCAAACGTTCGATAGAGACATAAAATGCATTACTAGACACTTCACCTTCCCACCCAACAAGGGGTATATATAATGCAAACTGCAACTACTGTTCCCAATATAAACCAACCAAATGGCCATGATTTTCACCGATTTGTATCCAACCTATTCGTCTCTTGGGTGCATATTAATACAACACGTGCAAACACATCTACACAAACAAACACACACACACACACAAAACACACGCATATTATTTATATATATGTGTGTGTGTATATATATATATATATATATATATATATATTCGGTTCGGTGTGGCAGATCACAAGTTCCTATTTAGTTGCTGTTCCACATTAGACTCGCTATGTTAGTCTTTGTATAGTAGGAAAACGGCAAGAGCAATAATATAGCACTTGTAAATCTATTCCCAGGAATAGTTACAGTAGAATGATATATCATTATTTAACCGGTGTCTAAAGATATTGTTTTACATATAGTCACTATAGAAACACGGTGAGCCCACACGTTGGGTTACAACAAGGCGAATGTGATTTGTTTTAGTGCACTGACCATCGTTAGTAAAATATATGCAAACTAAAATTCCCTATGTAAGTCATGTTGCTCATCGCAAATATTATATGTTGACGATCGTTAATGTTTACAGTGAGTGAATCGTTTAGGTATGTGGCGTCGGTTTATTAAAATAATGCACATTCTTGGTTAGCATTATAGGAAACATTCGTTCTGATCATTAGAACGTCTAAATGTGTGCAGTCTCGTGTCATAATATATACAGCAGAACAAATGTTATCATTTTCTTAACGGTGTTTTACATGAGCCAGTCGAATATATTGTAATATGTTTGTTTGTTACAACCAACAACACATTTTCACAATCGAGCTAGCACGATGAAGTTGAGGCAAGATAAATTTGGTTTCTTCCGAAAAATTATTCTACGTCGATACAATCCAACGTTTGAATTGCGGAAGCAGGTTTAAATGCTACAGCGATCTCAACAGTAGAGAAGGTGGACATCATATTTACCAAAACACGGTGACACATACACACTCCGCCACGCATTGTCCTACATAGATGCATTTGTATAACTGGTGCGTCAAAATATTTGTCATGGACAGTTGGTAGAATACATCCTTAATGGAATACACTGATCTAGAAACATGCACTTTAGTCAACACAAATATTTAAAACACTGCGTACTTTACTAACGACCATATACTACTGACCTTTATTACACTGAAATTACACTTTATATGCTTATGACAGGCCCATATAACCATTGATGCGAAATAGTTTGTCACCATGTTTTGTTGCGAAACGACAAAACCACGCGTTTATCAAAGGTAGTATTAATTACTTTAAATGGCATCATTGGATGTTTTATGACAAATTTACAAGCTAAATTTAAATGCGATCATGTACCTGTGTTGCAGTACCACTGGCATGACAAATACTCCACCAGAAGGTAGATAAATATAAAGTCAACTGACCTTTGAGCGGAACGAAAGAGCGTGTAAATGCCACTCCATATACAAGCATAATAGCTCAAATGTTAAATAACAACTTATCACACAGGTGCTAAATGCGAAAAAGCGTGCCACTTAAAATGTGTTTTATGATAACAATGCAGATATTTCGGATAAGTATATATTAATCATGTATTTACCCTTAGCATCCCAGTAATTACGCCACAACACGTTCCAGGAATCCGGACACGATGTGACGACCAATTTCTCAAATGAAACCACACTCTCAAAATATTAACGCCAACTGGCCAATCCTTTGAACACAAATGCAAGTGAATGTTTTCAAGTTTAAAACACGGATGTAAAACTCCTTCAAACTAAATACTATGTGAAGTATATAATATATCAATTGTCTACCAATCACATGCGCAATATTGACAGTTGCCTTGTACTGAAAATATACTTGTACATGTTATTTGTTTGTAATAGTTAATGTTAATGTATAAATATTACTCGTCCGCGTACCCTTATGTAGGCCATACTGAAGGGCACGTTGTACATCTGCCACGTTAGTTTACCCTTCCAAGCATACGTGTTTTTCTGACGTGTTAATATTTATTTATTTGATACTTACTATCTTTTACGTACATAAAATATGTTGAACGTATATATAGTATGTTAGTAGACGTTAACTTTGACAACATATGCCGAACGTATGACATACACGTAAGGACACATACAGTAAGGACACATATACGTCAAATGACTCGACAACCACGTTAGACGAATGTATGTCAGTAAATTAACATGCAACATATTCTAATGATAAATGTTGATTATCAAATTAATATGGAAATTAATGCTACTATTTTGTATTGTTATAGGTGGTGCTATTCCATCTACGTTAGTAGCAAAGTTATATAGCGAAGTATTTATTTTCCGAAAACATCAGATTTTCGTGTAAAGAAAAAAAAATGTGTAGCTTGTTAAATTTGCACAGAAGTCAATGAGAACTCTATGGATAACATCGCAAACAATATGCGGCATGGAATTATAATTTGCATTCGTCGTTTACGAAAAACTTATTTAACTATAACTTTGAAGAGAAAGTTTGACATTTAATAAATTTATGCTTTTTGATTGACATGCTCGAAAATCACACAGTGAATGTCATCTACGATTATTTATCGTCCTTCAGCATAGTTCGTATTACTTTATATAGTTCACATTAGCATATCGAAAATAAAGACATGTTTACGTGTGTTATCTTTCTAACCAAGATTATTATATCAGTGCGACTGATACCCTGGTTAGATGGAGTCATCGGTGAACCATACAATAGTTTTATAAGATGTACACGTTTTATGGAATCACGCACAGAGTGAAGACCGGTGAAAGAAGCTATAGCAGAGGCAGTTATCAACTGAGATGAGTGGAGCTATCGGTTTCTACATACGAAGACTCACTCTATTACGATGTGAGATGTACTAGGGAAGCTGTCATGACAATATAGGAGAGGGATAACTAAGCAAGGTTATTGTGACATTATGAATATTCTGATAATTATTGTACTCAATATATATATACATAATGTCATTTTCCAAAGTATGGCTTTGTTACCTATCAAGGCGTGTTGTCATCTGAGAACTACCTAATCGACATGGAGGATAGCTATATTTGCAAAGAATGAGTCTATGAGTATAAGATTACGCCACCATGTCAAATAGAGTAGACTGGATAACGCGGTAGGCACCGCTGTCAAACTGTACACGGTTACGTCATCAGAGAATCATTTCTTTGAGGAGTATATATGGAAGTCATGTAGTCCCTTGAGAAAAATAAAGGTATCCGTAATTGATGATGACTTTATCACGCCAGAACATCAGTTTGCATTGAAGTCTTCACGATAAGACAATCAACATTCTCTATAGTTATTTATTTATTTTTGGATATATTTGTGAAACCGATTCATCGGCGTCAACTTTGTACCTCTCGGATTGACCAGTCTAGACAGGATTGTCCCTACATATGAGTCACTTGTACCTCTCCGCCTGACGATTCTAGACAGTGTTGGTCCTACACAGGGGCCACCTTTGCACCTCTCTGATTGAACCTTCTGTATCCAGACTTAAGGTTCCTCTTCATCATCCCGAGGTGATTCCTAAACGTATTGAAGTCTGCAGCAATGATGATAAGGGCAGGCACAACAAGCGTCACTATCCCGACAGCTCCTATCGCGATGTGAGATGACTGTTGGTCTGACTTCAAGAAACCAAAATATGCCATCACCTTGGCGGCCTTCGTCTTTGGTTTCTCGTCTTCAGGAACAAAGATACTGACTTTTTCTCCCGTTGCTGTATGCAAAAGTAATTCCAAAATTCATAGTCAGCACATAACGGATATTTGGCACACGCTAAAACCTACAATATTCTATTTTGATCACATTCGTAATATCAGTATACGTAATATTATTACTATATTATATTACTGAACATGTTCAAACATTCATTCATTTCAATATATGGATGTAATAATTAACTCTATATGCATGCACATTTAATGCCATACTCAAAACATTACCTGTTTCTCATCAGCGCGCGCATATAAATGACTTTCCCGCAAAACGTTAATTATGTTTTAGTATAATGATTCGTCTAAACAAATGTTCCGGTACAACAATTGAACATACGATAAGCAATTGACCAAACAAAAGGTACTAATCCATCATGGCATGGAGACAGTTCTATATAGTCGATAACACCCCTATGAACAAACTAGAAATAATATAAGTAAAAACCGCACCCCTTATTTTAATTTTTGAAAAGTACTGATTAGAAACCGGAGATTATGTTGTGTATATGACCTAACATTAACCACTGTTGCTTCACACACACCTTCACAAATGGCGTCGTCGCCAATCCATTCACCCGGAGGTCCACACACCTTCCACAACTGTCCCGACACGTGTCTGTACCGAGGCAGACATCGGTAGATGACTCGTCTCTGGCGGAGAGATTTCTTGTCTTCGAACCATGTCGTGTTGACTACTTTCGGAGGAGCAGTGCATTCAAACTCTGCAGTAAACATGTATTTACACAAGTCACAAATGTTGAATAACATAAGTAAATTGCAATGTTGTAATTGAGTTTTGAGTACCTTTGAGCTAATTTAAGTGAACTAATAATGTGCGCCTGCCTATTATACCATGGCAGGGATCAGTAGTAGACAATGCCTACTGAAACAGCCACGTAGATAATTGCAATATGCTACGAATAGCATTTGTAAAAAAAATTGTGCGAAAATATGTCACGTCTGACACCTTAGTTATAAGTCAAAGCCTAACACGTTATACCAACCAATACTGTCACATAGACAGCGATAATACGTGATTGAAGACGTACAATAATAACCGATGGAACAATATTGTGATCGTGTAGGCTATACTGAATTAAGACAATTATAACTATATGTATGAAAACTAACTATGAACAGAACGTGCTTCATATGTATCTGTGTTACAGCTACGTAAACACAATTTATTTGAAGGGCCAATGAATAATTTGCATATTTATCTTTGCATTTTTGAACAATGAACTATTGCGATTTTCATTCCACGAAATGTAGCATAATATCCAGCTCCGTGTTTCGTTATTGGTTCATTTAGTTTAAATAATCAACTCACTCTGACAAGTCGGCGGTTCTCCACTCCACGTGCCATTCGCCTCGCACGTACGCTTCTTATCTCCCCCGGACAATGACCGTCCCTCGGAACACGTGTAAACGACACGTGACTTGTACGTCAGAGACGTCACGTTGTACGCTCCCATGTGTGGCAGTTCAGGCATCGGACACGTGATCGCTTTAGAGAAATGACAGCGACACACATTGTAGTAAGGACACATCTCAATTCATATATGGTCAGTACCATAATTTGTTTCTGCGAAGGATGAAGACGAAGTCAGAAAACTATTGCGAGAAGGAACATACGAAACTGGAAATAAATACCTCGTCACACCGTATCTCTGTCACAATCGGTATTACAATTATTCTTTGTAATGTCTCCACCTCACTGCCGTCGACGGCCACCTCGTCACATCGTATCTCTGTCACAGTCGGTATTACAATTATTCTTTGTAATGTCTCCACCTCATTGCCGTCGACGGCCACCTCGTCAGATCGTATCTCTGTCACAGTCGGTATTACAATTATTCTTTGTAATGTCTCCACCTCACTGCTGTCGCCGGCCACCTCGTCTCACCGTATCTCTGTCACAGTCGGTATTACACTTATTCTTTGTAATGTCTCCACCTCACTGTCGTCGACGGCCACCTCGTCACACCGTATCTCTGTCACAGTCGGTATTACAATTATTCTTTGTAATGTATCCACCTCATTGCCGTCGCCGGCAACATGGTCACACCGTATCTCTGTCACAGTCGGTATTACAATTATTCTTTGTAAAGTCTCCACCTCACTGCCATCGACGGCCACCTCGTCACACCGTATCTCTGTCACAGTGGGTATTACAATTATTCTTTGTAATGTCTCCACCTCACTGCCGTCGACGACCACCTCGTCACACCGTATCTCTGTCACAGTCGGTATTACAATTATTCTTTGTAATGTCTCCACCTCACTGCCGTCGACGGCCACCTCGTCACAACGTATCTCTGTCACAGTCGGTATTACAATTATTCTTTGTAATGTCTCCACCTCATTGCTGTCGACGACCACCTCGTCACACCGTATCTCTGTCACAGTCGGTATTACAATTATTCTTTGTAATGTCTCCACGTCACTGCCGTCGACGGCCACCTCGTCACACCGTATCTCTGTCACAGTCGGTATTACAATTATTATTTGTAATATCACAGCCTCACTGCCGTCGACGGCCACCTCGTCACACCGTATCTCTGTCACAGTCGGTATTACAATTATTCTTTGTAATGTCTCCACCTCACTGCCGTCGACGGCCACTTCGTCACACCGTATCTCTGTCACAGTCGGTATTACAATTATTCTTTGTAATGTATCCACCTCACTGCCGTCGACGGCCACTTCGTCACACCGTATCTCTGTCACAGTCGGTATTACAATTATTCTTTGTAATGTATCCACCTCACTGCCGTCGACGACTACCTCGTCACACCGTATCTCTGTCACAGTCGGTATTACAATTATTCTTTGTAATGTCTCCACCTCACTGCCGTCGACGGCCACCTCGTCACACCGTATCTCTGTCACAGTCTGTATTACAATTATTCTTTGTAATATCTCCACCTCACTGCCGTCGACGGCCACCTCGTCACACCGTATCTCTATCACAGTCGGTATTACAAATATACTTTGTAATGTCTCCACCTCACTGCCGTCGCTGGCCACCTCGTCACATCGTATCTCTGTCACAGTCCGTTTTACAAGTATTCTTTGTAATGTCTCCACCTCACTGCTGTCGCCGGCCACCTCGTCTCACCGTATCTCTGTCACAGTGGGTAATACAATTATTCTTTGTAATGTCTCCACCTCACTGCCGTCGACGGCCACCTCGCCACACCGTATCTCTGTCACAGTCGGTATTACAATTATTCTTTGTAATGTCTCCACCTCACTGCCGTCGCCGGCCACCTATTCACACCGTATCTCTGTCACAGTCGGTATAACAATTATTCTTTGTAATGTCTCCACCACACTGCCGTCGCCGGCCACCTCGTCACACCGTATCTCTGTCACAGTCGGTATTACAATTATTCTTTGTAATGTCTCCACCTAATTGCCGTCGACGGCCATCTCGTCACACCGTATCTCTGTCACATTCGGTATTACAATTATTCTTTGTAATGTCTCCACATCCCTGCCGTCGCCGGCCACCTCGTCACACCGTATCTCTCTCACAGTCGGTATTACAATTATTATTTGTAATGTCTCCACCACACCGCCGTCGCCGGCCACCTCGTCACACCGTATCTCTGTCACAGTCGGTATTACAATTATTCTTTGTAATATCTCCACATCCCTGCCGTCGCCGGCCACCTCGTCACACCGTATCTCTCTCACAGTCGGTATTACAATTATTCTTTGTAATGTATCCACCTCATTGCCGTCGCCGGCCACCTCGTCACACCGTATCTCTGTCACAGTCGGTATTACAATTATTCTTTGTAATGTCTCCACCTCACTGCCGTCGACGGCCACCTCGTCACACGGTATCTCTGTCACAGTCGGTATTACAATTATTCTTTTTAATGTATCCACCTCATTGCCATCGCCAGCCCTCTCGTCACACCGTATCTCTGTCACAGTCGGTATTACAATTATTATTTTTAATGTATCCACCTCACTGCCGTCACCGGCCATCTCGTCACACCGTATATCTGTCACAGTCCGTATTACAATTATTCTTTGTAATGTGTTGACGTG
>OZ023207.1:15969108-16131608 GCA_963995525.1 Escarpia spicata | reverse complement strand
TCAATCATTATTTAATAATATTTAACTTTATTTATACACTAGTAAATTATGCAATACCAGGAAAGATGGCCTTAAAGAAACATATTACACATTGAAAGGGGATTTGGAATTGTGTGTTTTGAGGCGTGCACTGCAGGCGTCCATTGAGGTGATCATCCGCAGTTCCTCCAGCGGCGCGTTCCCCGGGGTGGTCCGGCTCGAGAGAATGATCGCTGGTCGTATCGCACCGGGTTGTATTGTGGCACGGTCTGGGGGTGGGGAGGGGCGACCTTCTGATCGTGGCGACCGTCGTGACACATGGCGAGTGGTCAGTGACGCGGTGTACGGGGGTGTCTGGTTGTGAGGGACGTTGAGGACAAGGATCACTGTTTTATACTATGTGCGCCGCTTCACCGTAGCCAGTGAGAAAGTCTGGGTTCTGCGGTGATGCTCTGATGTCGGTCGCTGCGCTGGATCTGTGGAGCTACTCTGACCACGGAGCGCTGGACCATCTCCGGGAGATGCATCAGGCGGTCACTGATACTGTGGAGCACCGCCTTGCCGTGGTCTATACTTGGCGTCACGAGCGAGTGCACTAGAATCTTACAAGCTGTAGTTGTGTCTTGCGCGTATTTTGGCGATGCGGATCACTTGGAAGTACGCGCCACGCGATGTGTGATCGAGTGTATCGAAAGCGGATCTAATTATACTTATTAATATTTTAATTTTGTTTAATTATCCACAGCATCATACCGTATTTGTTGTAAGTAATGTTTATTTAATTATAGCTTTAGATAATGATTGTTTAGCATAGTTTTATTTTAGCAACTCTATACGCGATGTGTGATCGAGTGTATGGAAAGCAGACCTAATTATATTTACTAATATTTTATTGTATATTTATTTATTATTTTTAATGTTGATTAATTATCCACATTATCATACCGTAATTGTTGTATGTAATTTGTACTGAATTATACTTTAGATCATGATTGTTTAGCACAGTTTAATTTTACCAAACTTTATATACTTTTTTATTACTCACATTTTAGTAGCTCTATTAATCATTACATAAGTATTATTATTTTAGAAACATTGTTAACACCATTGAACAGATTTTATCTTTGGAAATAGGTGTCTAAGTAAGGTTATTATTATTATTATTATAAAATCTTGAAAATATCAATGTACCTCAAATACTCCTTACCACACAAAACGAGGCAAGGTGTCTCAGGCAAGGTTGGCAGCTGCTCCACTTCTGACGCCGAAGACGTGTCCTGTGACCAACACATATGTAAATTAAATATTATATTTATCTTTATTGTCATCAAGCCTATGATTAAAAGATTCTGATAGCACTGCTCTCACATAAACAATTCCATTGGTATTCAGTCTTTCCAATACAGGAACATTTTATAGTTTTCGTCATCAAGGTGCGAATTACACCACCATGGCCCAGTCGAATCGGGACAACCCACATATTAATTTTGTATATAAAATAAAATATAAATTTTATAAAGGCTCATGCATAATTACATACCTTAGCTTCTGTAAAGAGTTTTTCATCAAACTCAGTCATCATTGCCAGGATGAGTGCTGCTGTCTTGCTCTGGCCGTTGTTGACATCAGCTTGCTGGAGGGCGGAGCTTGAAACTTATTTTCCTTTTGGAAGACACCTTCAGGTAGTCTTCAAGATGTTGTAACGTTTGCATTGCTTACCTATTCCTTCACGGGCTCTAAATTATAGTAGATTTACTTAACTATAGCCACCAATATAACACCAGACAGAAAAGTCGCGATTTTTTTCGAAACGCAGCCTTTCAGAAATAATCTGAATTCAAAGCTGATTAATCCCAGTTGAAAGCGAGGATTAGTAATATCTTCCAGTACATTTGGCAGCAAAATAGTTAATTACTTCTTCTCAAGCCTGCCGATAGCGCTAGACACGCTCAGGTTGTGACTCGCGGGGATTGAGTTATATCACTGATGGTTCTCCTATAGACTAGAGCGATAAGCTAGGCTGTCTCTCTACAGCACCCTGCTGGCCATCATCCCACTGTAAGGCAGAAAGAGTTGTACCCACCACTGTTTGACATCTATGACATGTAAAACATGTCTGGCAGAGGAAATGTTTGACTTGCAGATGTGTCCCTGTGCTCCCTGGATAATGTGACTAATGGCTAATTAATGGGGTAGGCTGTAGCCACCAGCTTATTCATTTGGGGAAGGGTTGTGATCTGGAAATGAGATTAATATGAGGTTAATATCCCAGTTGGATTATCCTAGGCTGTGGACAGTCGGGTGGATCACATGGGTCAGAGGTGCCAAGTCTACCCATTTGGCGGTAGAACATGTCCTGTTTCTTCATTCTTGGGACAATCTCACGGCCTACCGCTTTAGTACAAAAATCTGCCGTCAGATCGACAGTTCACAGTTATAAAGGAATTACTAATTTTTAGTCCAATTATACAGCATAACCAATATTTCACGTTGAAAATGCCATGCAATAACTAATAAGTAAATATACCCTAACTTTGAAACATTATCTGGCCACGGCCGGAGTGGTTCCCTATTCTGCATGCACTTCTCATTACGACTGAGGATCATATATGCACAAGACCCTCATCTACCGCCAACACATCATGAAAAGCGGTAGATCTACGGCATTTTGTGAAGAATTTTTACTTGGCACATTTTATGTGTCTGATTTGAACTCTCAACTCTGGAGGCTTGTTAATTAGCTGCCAATATTTATTGTGAAACATTAAATATGGTATATTTCTTGTGTAGCTTACAGCTTTTGCGACTAGCGAACTATCTGTTATTTCCTGGTAATATGATACCTAGACCTAGATAAATTGTAGTAGACCAGGCTGCGTCACCATTTTGTTCAGACGTTGTTTTACATGGCGTTTAAATAGTACGATATACTTGGCCTTTACATGTGGTTCAGTGTAGCACAACACATTGTTACAAACACCTACGAAAACCTATTTTATGTTTTACCTAATTAAAAGTTTTGGCCTACTGTCGGCCAAAAATGTTTACGGAATCGTAACTTAGACTATACATTTTTTCAGCCAATTGTTGCTTAAACTTTAACGGAAGGGATGTACGTGGCCGTTCTATATGAAAAGGAGGGAGTTTGTTCCTAGTTTTTCATTTATTTTTTAATTAATATTATGTTTCATAAGACTACAATATATATGTTGAAGGTGCACTGCCTGCAAAATTTTTCTTAGTTATTTAAGTAATCTCCTAACAATATTCGTGATTTGAAAGTTAAGTCTGCCCATCATGTTAAAATGGTAAACAATGCATCCAGTGTCAAACAAGTTTTATTAACAATTTCGTCAAAGTGGTTCCAGTTGACCACAATTCCTTTTTATGTCCACTTTCCTCACGTTCAACGCAGCAGAATTCCAGTTACAAATTACCACGCTGGCAAATTTCTGATATATTAACAGCAGAGGAACAGACTCCCTCCCTTTAGCGTGTTCTGTTTATGGCTGTGCTTGCGGGTCAGTTGTCAGAAAAGCTGCACTGGAGTGAAACTTTGTTCGGTTGAGTTTACAATAGACCACACGTATACCAAACATACACGGCAGCATATTCAGGTGACAAATTATGAAAGTCTAAGCTATTTTGACCGACGGTTCATCGACAAAAACGACAAGCTGTAGTAATAACATTTTAGTCAGTGTTCCTTATCGAAGACACGCTTGAGCAACGGATCGATATGTTATAAATCACTAACAGTAGTATCAATTCATCGATCCAGTGCATTTTTAGAAAAGCCAAATAATTTACCCCTACAGTCAATGTGATTAGTACGAGCTTCGGTTGCGAGCAAATTGTCGGAATATATAGCTGCATTTAAGAGTGAAACGTGTTTACAGATCCATGATAAATGGCACATGAATATCCGACAGAAATGCTTTTTTTAGTTGTGTCCATCTTAAAATCCCATGAGAAATGAAACTTTGTACATTCAGTCATAAGTTCAAATATTTGTGTTGACCACACACTGAACTTAATAACGATATTCTAAGCTATCTGGTTATTTTATTGTTTTCGTCTAGACGCATATCTGAGCGCCATCCTATTAGAAATACGACCACAATAAATATAAGTACTGTTTCTTCGAACTTTCATATCAGCCAAGTTTGTTTTAATGATGGTTTGGTTAATCAGTTTTCCCCAACATAAAACAAATATTGCTGCAATCTTAGAAACCACGCACGTACTGCGAAACCTTCTTGTATCCATCTAATGTGTCTCCCTTTGTGCTGTGTCACCTAGGGAAGGTTAGGTGTCTTGTGTTGTGACGTGTCACCCATTAAAGTTTGGGTGTCTCGTGGTGTGACGTGTCACCTAAGAGAGATTGGATGTCTCGTGTTGTGCCCTGTCACCCAATACAAATAATGGAATACAAACGGAAGCAGAAGATAGAAAAGCGAAAGATGCGAAGCGTAAACACAATACAACGGCAAGGAACAAATATCAAAGGAAAACAAATACACACGCAAACAGTCAAAGATACCGCATCAGGCAGAGCAAACACACATGAGACAACATTCAAGTGTTTGTACAAATATCTAACGAAGACATTTGACAAAAAATCAAGTGGACCTGTTCCACACTCTTCTCCCTCATACCAGTAGTAGGGCCCTCACCTCTGTGTATTATTGCAATGCGGAAAGATTTCCTCGCTTTGTAAATGCCCATGTTCAGATCCTTTTTAATTCCTCCTTTCAGTTGGAGTGAAGCAACCCTGGAAGAAAACAAAATAATTTACTGGAATCAGTAATAACTGTGTTCTTCTGGCTTTGCTGTGTCACGTGGTGTACCAACACGTGCCCGAGGTTAGTTTGGGGACGCATGTCTGTTGCTACACAATATGTGTTCAGTACTCGGTCAACTGTCTCTAAGAATCGCTCCATGAATGGCTTTAGTAGTCTTTTCCTATGTTACTTATTTCTTTTTACTATTCGTTATCATTTTCCAAGGCCCGATATGGATATATTCGCATCCTAATTTACATAAACATGAATCAAGGAGACTCCCATTAAGACATAAAATGTAGCTAACATGGGAGACACTTTTAATAAAAAATAACTAAAATAATAATAAATAGTAATACTAATCATATAATTCAATATTAATAAATATGTACAACAATACAAAATAATACATAATTACATAACATACTGTACACGGTTATGTGCTACGTACATAACAAGTGTGGATAGTGCAGTGGGATTTATAATAACAATTAAGTAGTTCTTAATATCAATAATGAAACAGAATATACTGTGTGTATAAACTTTATCAATGATAATGTTTGGAGTATTGCTAAGTGTTTCTATTATCTCGTGTCGAATATATGTGTTGCACATTCATGATTGAATCTGGGAATAACAGGTTATTTATTCCTTGTGTTTTTTATGGATAACAACAATTACGTAAGTAAGGGATGTGACATAAATATTCCGGTAGATCGTTATTGATTAACTTATAATACAATTTAAGTTGGTGCATTTTATAAATATCATCCAGGTTAAGGAATCTGAATTTCTTAAAAATCGGATCGGTATTTGCATTATATTTACTCACATCAATTATACTAATCGCTTTTTGACATATTAACAACTCTTTGTGACCAAAAAAATAGAATACCATGATTGATATGAGGAAGAAATATTTATATGTGCATAATACATAATATATTTTGTCGTATATAGTGTTTTAGTTTATTCCAAATGTCAAGTGTTTTATTTATATTGTTAGCTATTTTATTTGTATGATTCCGCCAGTTTAAATGGTTATTTAATGTAATACCTAAGAAATTAAAGTCACATACACAATCAATGTTTCCCATCTTTTTCCAAAAAGGGAATTTAAGTTTTCTTTTGAGGCATATGAAATATCATGAATTTAGTTTGTTGGCTTTTAGGCAGTTACTAACCTGATTACGTTATATATTTACATTGCTACTTTGGATTCCGATATGTAGACCATTAAAACTATTTACTGTAGTAGTTAGAGTCGAACAAGATGGTATCGATGTAACTGTGGTTACACTAAGTAGTAATACACGAAAGATGTGGGGGTTAAGTTGTAGTAAAATGATATCCTTGACAATAGACGTGTATTACAACCCGTAATGTAATAAAAACGAATAAGTTAATTATGATGACGATGATATGAAGGTGATGATAATGATGATGACCATGAGGGTATTGATTATTACGATGATGAGGACGACGACAATGATATCCTAACGGCTAATCATTCTGACACCCTATTGACGTTCACTAATCGTCATTTGATTAAATTAAGGGATCATCTCACACAATTTAGGGGAATTCTCAAAATGCAATATTACGTAGTGGCATTATAAAGCTACAAGAAACTTAAGGGTAATGGGCAATTTCAACATAATAATAATAATAATAACGAACAGCTGAAACAATATTTAAAAACTAAGTTGAAGTTAAGTGTAATCTCATTCGACGTCATTCATATAAACGAAAAACTAGTACCTAATGTATTTTACATATGCCTAATATTACGTGTTTATATAAATAACAATCCATATAATTATTTAAAACGAAATCATTTGATAATTAACTAGCTGGTCTCAATACACGGCGGGGTCATCTCATAGAATCAAGACCATCTTATCAAACAAGTTAAATAAATTAAGGGGACACTCATAACAAGAATGGATCTTCTAAAAAAAAGAATCATTACAAAATATGTAAGAAGTCATTAACACATTAACGGATCATCTCAAAACAATAAGTTATCTTCTCTCAATAAAGGGGTTTTCTCATAAAAGGTAATATAAAAAATGTAAATGTTCATTAAAATGCTCAACTAGGTTAAGGGAACATTTCAAAACATACAAATATTGATTAAAATAAACTGGCTGAACGTGTCAACTGATTCAGGAATAAGTTCAAAACATTAAAACGTCTTCTCATAAATAATAGCTTTTTCTCAAAATACTGTACATTATGGTGTGTTTCACAAAAACATGTAAACGTTCATCAAACACAATTAACTGATCGTCAGAATAAATTTGAAAAACCACCATAACAGTAATCTCATAAAATAAAGTGACCATTTCAAAACGGTAAAGGGGTCATTACCAAAACAGATGTATGATTAAAATAATTGGTTGATCATATCAACATATTAAAGGATCATTTTCAAAAAATCGTACTTAACTCTCAATAAAGGGGTTTTCTCAAACAACTTAGGGGGTATCCCAATATGTAATGTTGAAGAGTGCTTTTATAAAATTATTAGAAACTTAAGGGTAATCTCTAAAAACTAATAATAGTAACACTAATAAATATAATAATAATCAAATGAAACAATTACCAGGGTAATCTAAACAAAAATAATATTAAATCTGAATCAAATAAAAGAGTCATATAAACGGATAACGGGCACCCAAATATATTTTTTAATATGCCTAATGATAGGAGATTATGTCGCAAATAATTTTAAGAAAACATTTAAAACTCATTTTGGAGAGGTCAATTTTATAACAAACTAGCAGATTATCTCAACACACGACGGGATCATTTCACAAACTCAAGTTGTCTTTTAGAAGAAAACGTTAATAACATTTTACCATTAGGCATATTTTAAAATATATTGGATGTCCGTTATTCGTTTCTGCGAACTTACCAATTCATAGACAATACTCTTGAATTTATGTTTTCAAGATTACTCCTTTACCTGTTTAAGCTGATCATCGTTATTATTATTATTATTATTGTGAGATTACCTTTAAGTTTCTAATAATGTTATAAAATCGTTTCTTGATATTACATTTTGAGCTTTCCTCTACTTCGTTTGAGGAACCCCTTTATTGAGAGATGACTACTTATTTATTGAGTTGATCCCTTAATATGTTGCGATGGTGAGCCAAATATTTTAACAACATGTCTATTTAAAAAATGATCCCTTAGCTTTTTTAGAAACCCCTTTATTTGATGAGATTATCATTTAATGTTACGATGATCTTCTAAATTATTGGAAAGATCATTTAGTTGTTTTTAGTAAACATTTACATTTTTGTGAAATGACACCATAACGTGTTTGAGAATATTTTATTAGATGACCCCGTGATGTTTTGCGATGATCCCTGATTGAGATGACATGATCAGCCAGTTCAGATTAATAAATATTGTTATGTTTTGAAATGGTCCCTTAAGTTAGTTGAGAAGACCCCTTTATTTGTGAGATTACCCTTTATTATGCTAAAATGATCTTTAATTCATTGAGACGATCAGTTTGTTCGTTTTATAGACAATTTATATTTTTGATATGATTTTTTGGAAGAAAAAAACAGAATTGAGAGATGACCATTATTGCTTTGATACGATCCCTTAATGTGTTGAGATGATCAGCCAATTATTTTTAATCAACGCGTCTATTTTAGAAATTATCCATTAACTTTTATGAGAATACCCCTTTTTGAGATGATCATTTAATTTGTTGAGTCTATCAGCTCATTAATGTGTTAAGGATTTCTAACATATTTTGTAACGACACTTTTTTAGAAGAACCATGGCTTGTTAAGAGATGTCCCCATAATGTAACTAACTTTTTAGAGAACACCACTTAATTTTATTATATATCATGATGTTGAGATGAGCAGTTAACATTATAAAATGACATCATTATGACACATTTTTTAGTATTCTTTAAACATTGTTTTTGATATAATCCCTTAATATTAGGCATCATTAAAATACAGGTGCTTTTAATTCATTAAAATAAAGGTGCTTTTAATTCGTTCATATGAATGCCGTCGAGTGAAACTACACTTAACTTTAACTTAGTATTTTGGATTACCCTTTAATTGTTTTTAAGTGTTTACCATCCTCGCCATCACCTTCTTCGTTATCATTACTAACATACTTACATCACCGGTCGATTTATTACATTACCGATCAATTATTACATTACCGGCCGATTTATTACATTACCGTCCGATTATTACATTACCGGTCGATGATTACATTGCCGGTCGATGATTACATTACTGTTTGTAACAGACAGAGACACAGTGACAGTGAGAGAACGGTTAGAACAACTTATGTCTACAACGTTATGCATAAAAGGGAGCGTCCAGTGCCATATAAACTGTGCGAAATAAAAACATTAGTAATACATTTATATTACAACAGATATTGGTCAAATTGGGTGTAAGAACAAAATAACACAAATTACTATAATAGTTTATTGAAACTTTGATCAGGATACTTCATATACAATTGTCCGTGGTCATATTACTATGTAGCAACAGCAGCATGCATCTATTCTCGCGGTGCAATGCCGAGGCAAATCCGCTCATTTGTAATAAAATGGGGACATTGCAGTATAGCAATGTCAAATGTGGCAATGTAACTGACAGTGAGATATGCAGTGACATAGTGACAGAGTGATACAGTGATGCAGTGATGCAGTGATACAGTGATACAGTGATACAGTGATACAGTGATACAGTGATACAGTGATACAGTGATACAGTGATACAGTGACACAGTGACACAGTGACACAGTGACACAGTGATTCAGTTATACTGTGATACAGTGATACAGTTATACAGTGATACAGTTATACAGTGATAGAGTGATACAGTGATACAGTTATACAGTGATACAGTGATACAGTGATACAGTGATACAGTTATACTGTGATACAGTGATACAGTGATACAGTGATACAGTGATACAGTGATACAGTGATACAGTGATACAGTGATACAGTGATATAGTGATACAGTGATACAGTGATACAGTGATACAGTGATACAGTTATACAGTGATACAGTGATACAGTGATACAGTAATACAGTGATACAGTGATACAGTGGTACAGTGCTCTTGTAAATCTATTTGTGCATATATGGTCGATTCTCACGAAACGGATACGCCATGTGAAGCTAAATAAATGTGGGTATGCAATATGTAAAATTGTGGTAGCGTGAATGACAAACCTTTGATAGTTATTTTCGTCTAAATATTATTTAACCGACAACACACAAAACGAAAATTTCCATGAGCATTAAACCGAGAAAGAACAAGCTATATTCCAATATTAAATATTTCGTGCAAGCCTTAACATAGATTACGTTTGTATACATGACGTAGTTATGTGTAGTCCCAGTCAAAGTTTGCTGAGATTATCTTTCTCCGGTCAGTAAATGCGATACCATGCGAAAGCCTTTTAATGACAAATAACTCAGTCGTATATATATTTATGCAACAAACAACACAAGTCCAATGTAGCTGAGAATCGAAATTGGCCAAATGAATGACGTTTATTTATTGAAGTTGGACTGCTTATCATGCAGCCAGTTTGGGAATGACATTAACAGGAATGTGAGCTCTAAAATCCAAACCTGATATGACACTGAACCCTTGTACAGTGTCAGCCTTCCGGTTTCTCAGATTCCACATTCCTACAATCTTGACAATAACAATATACATGATTCGTCCCTACCTTGTAATGGACTAAAAAACCACTACATGTATAAACATAAGATGTCAAGAATACATACATTCCCCACCAAAAACACAACTTCTGCTTAGCAAGGTGGGGGTAATTCGCCTAACCTATATAAACCTAAATTCCAATTATCGATGGAAAAAGAGGAAGCCTGTCAGCGCATCAAAACCCCATGAACACAAACTAGTAGAGGATAAACCCCCATGTTCATCTATATTGCAAAGAAATGTGGGGAAAGCTTTTTGACATTTTCCAACTTCCTTTTCTACCAACGATGTACAATAGTATTTATTACCTACACATTCAATGAAAGGAAGAAAGGTGGGGAGGAGGGCGGATTTCAAATCATCAGTGAATGTAAAACACGTCTACCACTGGGTAACTGCTTGACCGGAGTGATAAGACATCTGGACTAATCCAGTGCTGTGGTTGGTGGATTATCTTACGGAGTAATCTGATCTGGTGAGATAATCCAGGAGCTGTTATTGACTCAAGCACACAGGCCAGTGCCTGCGGAAGACTTGCTCTGTCAATTGCATAAAATCTATTATGCAACTTGGTGATTTGCACAAATTCATTTATGCAACAAACAACACAAGTCCAATGTAGCTGAGAATCGAAATTGGCCAAATGAATGACGTTTATTTATTGAAGTTGGACTGCTTATCATGCAGCCAGTTTGGGAATGACATTAACAGGAATGTGAGCTCTAAAATCCAAACCTGATATGACACTGAACCCTTGTACAGTGTCAGCCTTCCGGTTTCTCAGATTCCACATTCCTACAATCTTGACAATAACAATATACATGATTCGTCCCTACCTTGTAATGGACTAAAAAACCACTACATGTATAAACATAAGATGTCAAGAATACATACATTCCCCACCAAAAACACAACTTCTGCTTAGCAAGGTGGGGGTAATTCGCCACAAGGTCACCAAAAACACTGTGACCACCCCACCTCTATTATTTATTGAGAAACACGGCCCTCAAAAATTACTTTCCTAATACGCACATTAGTGGTTACGGTCAATAAAATTATTAATCGTTGGGAGCACTGCCCTCAAGAATTACTCATATATAAGTGCGAGGATCTTATAGTTATTCATGTCAATAAAAGCATCAGCAGCCCGCAGATTAATTAACGTTCCGACAACGTGAGATGTACGACATGACATGGTTGCAGTTAAGCGTCGGTTACCGGATCATCGATCAAACTGACAGCTTTGAAAATCGCGCCGCGTATACTGCGGAAAAACCGGTAATTGCCTACGTCTGACAAATGAACGCCGTCCGGGCGGAACACTTGGGCCGGGCTATTCCAGAGGGATTTGTGCCTCCAGTAGAACAGCCCACGGCAGTCACGACATTCGGCCTGCAGTACGGAATTTGCCGAAAGCACCCGATCCGCTCCCGTTGGGAAATCAAAATGGCGCCAGTTATTTCGGCGCTCGATTTGGCAGAGACACACTTGGCGAACACCCATGGCCAAAAATTCGCTGGCGAGTACGCAAAGACTTGACCCGACTTCTTCAGGGGACGTGGACAATTTTGAATCGAGGTCATTACCTCCTAGAATTGTTATGATCACATCGGGAGGGTTAGCCGCTATACGTGCTAGTACCGCAGGTTCGCGGAAAGTACCCACGCGAGCACCACGGCGACCCATAAACGAAATATTACATTTGTGACCTAGTTTAACGAAATCTGTCAACAATCCCGCGGATTCAACAAACTCGCCTAACCAATAGGCGTGACTATGCCCCAGGATTACAATGTTAAGATCAGGATTTGCCGACGACATAATTAATTTAAGGACGATGCGGGATAACTGATGATCTGATCGTAACAAACAAATGTTAATCTAACTTCTGTCCTAACGGTCGACCGATGTACACACCAGTACAAACTGACAAAGGAATGAGAAATAAAACGAACGATACTCAGCTGAAATGCCGATCGTGACGGTCTTCCTCCGGTCCGGGTTACGCAGAAAAGGTAGCGTCAATTTAGTACTGAATAGAAATAGGATAAATAATAACTTACTAAAATGAAAAAAAAATTTCAAATCATCAGTGAATGTAAAACACGTCTACCACTGGGTAACTGCTTGACCGGAGTGATAAGACATCTGGACTAATCCAGTGCTGTGGTTGGTGGATTATCTTACGGAGTAATCTGATCTGGTGAGATAATCCAGGAGCTGTTATTGACTCAAGCACACAGGCCAGTGCCTGCGGAAGACTTGCTCTGTCAATTGCATAAAATCTATTATGCAACTTGGTGATTTGCACAAATTCATATATATATATATATATATATATATATATATATATATATATATATAATATATATATATATATATATGCATATATATATATATACACACACACACACACACACACACACACACACACACACACACACACACACACACACATACACACACGCACACACACACACACACACACACACATTAGTAATATATATTTGACCTACACAATGCACTTCGGTTAGTTTACTCGTGATCACAAATATATTATTCCCACTATAAACTTGGATGAGACTGAACTTGGCAAACGATATCCGCGAATACGATACCACGCGAAACGCAGTAGGTCTCGACATGAAATGACACACTAATGTCACATAACTGTAAAACCCTGAGCTTCTGATTGACATGTGTATCCAAGACCATTATAACTGTGACATCCCGGGCATTTACATATAAGTTTAATATTTTTAGAGCCCTTAGCAATGAACAATTTGTGAAATTATTATCAGGGTGTACTGTAAATATCGCATGATAATGAATTTCACAATGTTGCGTATAATTTAATGTGCAAATTGATGGACAGCAACACACAGTTTCATACTGCTACTGCTGACATAGCTCCACAGCAGACACAGCTACAACTGACAACACATCCACCACTAATCATATAACCACCACTGATGTCACATAAAGCGATAGTACTGATGATCCAAAACTTGTTCCAAAAATGTTATCATTGTGGTTTCATTGCTAGTACACCCATCACTTACCGTTAAAGCAAAATATTTGTTTACAAGCTGTTTTATGTAGCTGGTGGGACTGTTAGGAACATGTTATGTTAATTGTGTTTTGGTTAAGTCAGAAACAAAATTGTAAATCAAACTATATTGTTGTATATGGTTGACCATTTATTCAATGTCAAGTTACTGTTAGATATGAAATATTCTCAATAAAGCGACACAGTTAATATAAATACGTTATTGGCTATTCGACAGGAACCCAACTATACAAGAAATTTAAGCGATACCCGCGAAACACATTCACCATGTTATGAATGTTCGCACAAAAACAAACTCGATACTATTGCAAAGCCATATTTTTCTATTTTGTCATGTCAATTAACAACATTAGTTTAGATGCACAACTTAAGCATAGTAATAACATGTGGCGTGTTGTGAAGTATGATGTGGAAAGAGTGCAAACAAATATGTTTAACTTAGGCAGCAAGAAAACTGTTCATCCGTGCATTAACAGCTGATGAATTTACATTACACATGACGGTTTATGTATTTTATGTACCAGCAAGCCATAACAATTCCGTAATGTATAATATTATAGAGACACGGGTTGTTGCAAAACGGACGATCTATGCGTTTCGCATGGTATCACTCGAATCGGACATTTAACTTCAAACCACTCTCTGGCAGGAATAACCATAATATTTATTAAGATGTTCCATTTTGTTTATTCAATTCTTTAATATGTCCAATTTATCATATTTCAAAATGATAACTGTATCTGAAAATCACCAAATCGACAATGTGTCCAATTTTGATGAGAATTGACAGTATATATATATATATATATATATATATATATATATATACACCAACAACAACATAATGCATTAGTGTGACTTAATGAATTCTTATTACAATTATTTTGACAACATGTTTTATAATACCAGTGCATAAACACCGTTAGTATATGTTTTATATGTATTTCCCCGAACATCACAACAGTACAATAAATATGGTTGAAATAGAGAACAATAAAATGACTTTGTATCTAGAAGATATTGCCCTATATATAATGGCAAGAGTTTTTGCTAGTGTAGACTTATTCATTATTTACATGGTGTTTCCAATTAAACTGATCATCTATTAAGATTCCTAAAAATGTTTTAACAGATACACTATCAATGGATGTGTTATCAATGTTTATATAAATAGTTGACTTTTTACAACAGTTGGTAAAAGTAATGTGTAGTTTGTTTTTGTTACATTTTCTGAAAACATATTTACTGAAAACCAGAGAGGTTACTTTTGTAATTCATTGCTGACAACTTTGCTAAGCTGGGTTGTATCTTTCCCAGAGCAATATGTATTAGCTCTATCATCGATTTTGTTAAAAAGAACTAAAACTCGCCGCCATTAGCTTCTCGCTTAAAAAAGATGTGATCTCATTCTACAGATGGCTTTACTGGGTTTACATCAGTTAGTATATGCAAAGCAAAATGAATGTATTTTGTTGAAAAAAACGAAAATGTAAAGTGGATTCTGTGATTAAGTATAAACCAACATTGCTTACTGATCAGATATTATTGTCAGTGTTTTGCAGTATACAACGCGAATAATGGTGAAACATTGTTTTCGCGGCAATGCAATTTCACATTTTTAAAATAATATTATTGTAAGTACTTCACACAAAGCAACTTTTCAAAACAATTTGTTTGCAATCGATTGATTAATTAAATGGCGCATGTTTAAAATATGAATACCTTATGGGAAAATATTTTCATATTTTGGTTGAATCTATTTTATCTATAGCGTCAACGAAATTGGAAGGCACCAGTAAGTATTCTAGTCTAACCAGTTTCTACCGAACGTAAATCAAATACGCTCTTTTATCAACAATACAAAGATACACTTTGGCGCATGGTATCGATATTCTAAAGTGTTTTTGTTATATATGATTATTATTTTGAAATTTTTATTTGATGGTTCGGTGCAACATAATTACAGTTTCTAATAACAGCCAAAGGAGACTAATTGTTGACTTCACAGGCTGCATAATCCTAGCAGAGAGAATTCAACATATTGCTATTACTAATAAAAGTAAGTAAAGCTATAAATGACATTACCTGTTCGGGTCGGTTGTTGTGTAGTAAGCCACACCATCTTGAATTGTGAATCCTTTCGGACTACCAGTTGTGTTGTACACTACTTGTCTATCACCGCCCGCGTAGTTGGAACATTCCACGTGGCTTAAGTCTGTAAAACAAACAGTTGACAATCAGAAATGTGTCGTGAGAAAGTATAAGAAATGCATTTCAGGTAAATTAACTACTTTGCTATAAAAAAATCCCTATGCACGTTAAAGGTACGGCTAATTGCGTTGATTCAGGTGATTAACGTCAGTTGTAGATTTGATCCTCTGATTTGTGAAGCATTGTTGGTGTATAGTTAAACCAACATTAACAATACTTAAATAATAATAAGAGAAATACAAATGATACAATAAATTACAACATTAACGACCCAGTTTTAGTGTAAATAAAAATACCTGCTAAAGTAAATGCTATAGGGTATATATATTTATGTTCAGGAACAATTACTGATCAGGGACACTTTGTTTTGAATCAGTGAAATATCGAATCACTCTATTTCTATATTATCGGGTGAAACCACTGTGGTTCTTTTTTTTTGGAAATGGTGAATCACGTTAGTAGAGCAAATTTAATAAAAGTACAGTAACTTGTTCTGTTTGTTTCACTGATTATGTTATGCTATGATGTGGAAGTACATGAATGGAATTTGGATTCTTTAGATTCAGATACTGCAGCCTACTTCAATGCATGTTAATTATGATTTTTGTCGGCTATTGTTTGTATTTTGGACCAGTGTGACATATTGTTTTAGTTTAGTAAGGCAACTAGTTCGATGATGTGAATTTGGATAGCACCGTTGATGGCTGAAGAGCACACCAGGATGACCAGAAGTGACAAACACCCCAATAAGGATTGTATGACCTTTAAGATAAGTGACCGACACCCCAAGAAGAATGGTATGACCTTTAAGATAAGTGACCGACACCCCAAGAAGAATGGTATGACCACTAAGATAAGTGACAAACACCCCAAGAAGGATGGCATGACCACTAAGATAAGTGACCAACATCCCAAGAAGGATGATATGATCAATAAGATATTCATCTGGGAGATAATTATAAAATAAACATCAGACATGTGCTCATTGAGTACATTTCCAAGATGAATCAATATGGCTCTAACATGACCTGACAGCGAGCTCAAACTTGAAGGAAAGTTTGGGTGTCGCCACAGAAGTTGCATTTGGCTGATTTATGTTCAAGAGTTTCAAATCTCGGAAGAGTGTCTATTTTGATATGGCATGAGATACAATAGGTGCAACTACGCCATGTGAGGTCAAAATTTTCGAGATAGACAAAACTGTAGGCTACCTTGCACAACTAGGCTTTGACAGATGGCTTATCCACATTTTAGATTGACCGGTGTTAACAATGTTTTGTTTTACTTGATGGATGCATTTCCACCGGCGGAAACCTGTTTTTGTCGTGACAGCGGCGGAAATCGTCAAACACTTTTTCGCCAGTGAGTGAGTTTCCGTCTGCAGAAAATGGAGGAAACCGACAGAAACCCCCAAATACTTTTCAAATAAGCCATACAAATCTACGTATAATCGAGCTAGCGCATGTATGAATGTTACCGTTTCCCTTTCAGACGGCTTGAACCTCGAGTGCCAAACTTTCATGGATTAATATACGACCCTTTAAATAGGAAATACTTATACGTTAAAAGAAAACCCATATGTGACAAGATTGTCACCTTTTACCAGTTCGTTCCTTAGCTGTTCAGAACTTAAAAGTAATGTGCGCGTAATATATAAAACGTAACGTAACAATTGCAGGAACTATGCGTGCGCGGCAACAACTTCGGGAAAACGGCCTCTGGTTCAATTACTTAGCAACATGGAGTATAGACGCAGACACAATAATTCTTATGTCTATCCTTATGCAAATACCGTAGCAATACGAATTTAATTTTGATAATTCTACACTATCATGACTATGGCCTATCGATGGACGTGAACGTCACATTATCTCCGATCTTCGTAATTTTGAAGAAACACCGAGTATCCGTGATTGCGTCATGGTGTTCATCAAACACTGCTGTGTGTTTTTTTATAAATAATACTTTTATGACTGTCGTCGACCAAGGCATCCCGTTAAGTTACGGAAAGTTTTGCTAGTGTAAGTCAATGCACTTAAAATGAAAGTTACAGGCCTAGTCAAGGTACGTAGATTGGATTGGTTCACACCGGTAACGTTACTACTGATGTTTGTAATGCGGTGCTTTTTGACTGACCAAGCAACAATTAAAAGAAAATTAAAAATATTATGGATAAATAACTTATAAAATGTGGACTATATGGTATTATCAATGATAAAAGAACGAAGCTTTATTTGACTGTATAGACGCTGCTGGCATTTCTTATACGCAACGCCAATATGACGGTCCCATCTCAATCTGTTGTCAATTGCTATTCCGAGGTATATGTATTCGTCAACTGTGTCCGCCTTATCATCATGGATGACAGCGTCATTCTGGGTTGGAGGGTTCTTCATTTTGTCACTGCAAGTATGTTTATTTTGTGTTTCATTCTGGCACAAATACGCTATATCACACCATACAACAAAGTCTTCTAAAACAGGGCTGTGGCTAACCTCATCGTTAAGGAGTAAACTGAGTACAGCTGTCTCATCTCAGAATAAGACAATCTAAATTGGGATTGGTGCTCCTGCAGTAATTTATATACAAAATGAACAACAGGTGTAATAAGACATATATCCTTGGGGTGAGCCAGTGGAGACAACCTTGACACTAGACATGATGTTATTTGCATGATCATGTTGGTGACTCCCGACCAACAAAGTCAAGCACCTATAGAGCTAAAACAGACTCAAAGTTAAACTCAGAAATCAGTTTTTGTAAACAGCAGGTGAGGTCGCAACGTATTAAAAGCAGGTCTGGCATCAAGGTAGACGACTCTGACTTGACCTTTGACCTTACCAATATGGTGCTATAAAAGGTTTAGCAGATTAGTTAGATGAGTAATTAAAACATGTAATAACAAACTTATAAAGTGTATACTAGTACACAGGAAACAGCCTTTGTAAAGACTACCTTGAATAAAGCCTAATTTGAATACTTCGTAAGACACGATGTATCATTGTGGGTTAACAATTATAACTATCTATAACCTAAACAACCTGGTGTAAATTGTACACATAAAAGTCTTTTTAAAGACTATATAAAACTACTGTGAATATAAATAATTTTTGATATGGCATCTTGCAAGCGGCAACTCAGGACAAAACGACGCTTAGTTTGCAACGACTGCCAGAGCTGGGTGGATGTTGGAGGCAGTTGGACAGACTGTGAAACAAAAGGCTGAGAAAAGACAGATGGAAGAAGGCAGAGTGTTCAGCAAAAGAAAGTTAAACAGGTCGGTGTTGGGGAACTGCAACAGAAGAAACGCAAGAGTTATACAGATGCAGTAATTAAGGGAAAAGAGAGGAAACTGCGAGTGGTCATGGGGGATTATATTAACAGGAAGTTGGACAAGGCATTAAACAAGGGGCGGATATGAAGACATGTCTACCAGGGGCAAAGATAGAGGATATCACATAAAAAGTAGGCCTTATCATGGGTAATGGCAACGGGGTATCTATTCTTGTGAACGTGGACACCAATAATTCTGAGAAGGAAGGTACGACGACCATCATTGATGTAGTGACTATGGAAAATTCGTAATTGTAGGCAGCCCTGATCTTGTGAACATGACCAGATCCATTTTAGTATAAAAGTACAGACAGGGAATAATGGTAAAATAGCGTTGGAGAAGAAACTTTAACGAAGGCAAATATAAACATATGAGAAAGTATTTAGCATACATAGATTGCACTAACTTAATAACTACAAGTCAGCAACAACGATTTTGAACAATTAGATTGAGGGTATTATTAAAAGATATGTTCCCTTAAAAAGCAAGGGAAAAGGTCTAGGAAGAAACACCTATTAATAGAAGCTATACGAATGATTGCTCACAAACAAATTATTTGGAGAGTTTACGGAGACATTGGAAACATAGAAGACAATAACTACAAAGAGGCCCTTAACCTAGCTATAACCGAAATTAGAAAAAAATCCAAACAACATTTTTAGCAACAATTTTGGAATTATAGAAAAGTGATAGCAACAGTTTATACGATTATGAAAGGAGTAAACAAAAGGTTATGATAAGATGGCACCACTAGAAAACAGTGAAGTGATTGGTTTCAAATGGCAGAGGCCCTGAACGTGTATTTCACCCCAGTGGTTACCATAGAAGTTATATGTTCACTGCCTTTACCAGTTAATAAATTTGAGGGGGATAAATCAAATCAATAAGGGCAGTTGTTTGTTACTCCTGAAAATATATCAAAGAAAATTAAGATGATAAAAGAAAACAAATCACCTGGATTTGACGGGATACCACCAAAACTACTTAAGAAAATTTTCGACCAAATCAAGACACCACTTCCTATATTCTTTATCTTGTCACTTAAAGAGAGAATCGTTCCACTAGAATGGAAATAAGCAAACATTACACCATTAATTAAAAAGGGATCGAGGAGCAAGACAGAGAATTACAGACCAGTGCGCTTAAAACCAGTTATATGCAAATTATTAGAAGCGTTTAATAGAGACCACCTGGTGAAATTCCTTTTAAAACACAAATTAATTTCAACATGGGTTCTTAAAAGCTAGGTCTTGTCTAACCAATTTCTTATGTTTTAGAATAAATTACAAATTTGGTAGATTATGGGTCACCAGTGCATGTTGTCTAATTAGATTTTCAGAAAGCATTTGATAAAGTACGACATCAAAGATTGATATTAAAACTTAAAGTCCATGGCATTGGGGATGGTGTGATCAGTTGGATACAAACATGGTTGACAGACAGAAGACATAGAGTAATAGTAGAGAGGGAGATTTCAAAATGGAAACCAGTTTTGAATGGATTGCCAGCGGGATCGGTGTTGGGACCTATATCATTCTTGATATTTATAAATGATTTTGATGATGATGTGTCAAGCAAATTACTGAAATTCGTAGACGATACAAATGTTTAGAACAGTTACAACATATGCAAATGAACACACTTTACATGGTGTTCTAGCCAAAATGGTCAAATGATCTGAAAAATGGCAAATGCTATTCAATTTTGCAAGTGTAAATGCATCCACATGGAAATGTCAACAAAGAATACATAATTGGGGATACTACAGTAGGTAACATTGTACAAGAAAAGGACTTAACAGTTATTGCTGACATGACGGTTTCGGAGCAATGTGGAATTGCTGTTTCAAAGGGTAACCAAATACTACGGCTAATTAGGAGAAATATCGCATATAAGAAGAAACAGCTAATTGTACCACTGTACAAAGCAATAGGTAGGCCACATTTGGAATATTGTATACAAGGATGGAGGCCTTGTCATAAGAAAGACATATATAAGATAGAAAGAGTGCAACGAAGAGCAACTAAGCTGATTCCTGAACTTAAAGATTTTGGTTATGAAAGACGCCTATTATAATGTGGGTTGACTACACTAGAGACTATCAGCCTAAGAGGAGACCAATTAATTTTTTTTTAGATATTGAATGGTTATGAGGATATTTATATAAATATTGTCTTCAAACTAAAATAAATCAGTATAATCAGATGGCACAATGCAGCAGTAGTTAAGGAACAGTGTAGGTTGGATATGAGAAAGTACTCATTCTTTCAGAGGACAATAAATGACTGGAACAAATGATATGATGTTTGTGTTAATCTAGCAGTGTGCATATGTTAAAAAAATACAATTGTCAGCTATCTGGCGAGGGCGGGTTATAAGTAGGTGGAGAATTGTTGGACTCTCGATAAGCCAAAGGCTTGTTTGTCCGCATGCCGTCTGGAGCTTATAGACCTGGACGGCAATCTTGTTAACCTTTTTATAACTATCTCTTGCTTTCCTAATTTTTTATCTGACAGACCTTTAAACTTCCTTTCGCTCAGCTAAATCTGCCTGAACAAAAAACCCTTTTCTTGTCATTCAATAGTTGTACAGTTGTTTAGAATCCAAAGTTGTGTTGTTTGGGCACTGTGTCATGCAAAAAAAGGTTGGGGTTCCTCCTGGCTAATGAGGCGAAAGTGAGGTTCGCCATGTTTGTTTAGAATTATCATAGGGACTATTTGTTAATCGCCTGCAACGCGTTACGGGAAGGATACAGGGTTGCCCAGTCACCGCAAATAAACATTGTGTGTTCAAACTAGGTTTTATTTCTAAAAAGAAACATTTTGCACTTCTTCTCATTTAAAACAGTGTCAAAATAGATATAAATGTAACATATCATAACATCGGTAAGTTCATCCAGACTACCACAGGAATCCCCCAAAACTAGTTAGTACATAGTTCAACCAGCCCTCTTGTCTATTTGTGCTGTCTCCATTTCACACCTTTTGCCACATTTATACGGTCTTGTTTCTTATTCTATAAAGATAATCTCAAGGCATGCCAGCATAGTAACACTAATAATGACAAACTTCTATAGCGACTAAATCCCCAGGAATCTGACCTCAGAGGCGCAACATACAAGAGTCATTAGCAAAATCTTTAACAGGGACAAACAAGAGTCGTCATTAGAGCAAGGTACCGCCGAAAGTTACGGTGCAAATTTTCAAAAAAATAAGTCTTTGTTTTTTTACGGAAGCTATTTATAGTATCAGATGATTTTAAAAGTGATAGGGAGTTGATTCCAGATTATGGGTGGAACTTAAGAAAAAGCACGTTTGCCGATATTAATGGTTTATCTATGTGTACAATACTTCTAGATGTTCACCAATGAGCTTGTAATATGGAGGGTGGCGAGTGGAATATTCAGCAGAATATGCAAAAGTCTTTCAAAACGGAATGTAACATTTTCAGTTCAGGGAAATTACACCTTATACAAGCCATGGAAATGAGGTGCTTTTGGAAGATCTTGCGCATATCAGACAAAGACCATGTTACTAACCAAAACGTTCCCAACAAGATCAAATAAGCCATCGGACCACACAAAGAAATGCTTACAACGGTGAAGGACCGCAAACTGAAGTGGTACGGCCACGTCTGACTGTCTTCTGGCCTTGCAAAGACCATCTTGCAAGGTACCATGCGAGGAGGAGAAGAAGAGGTAGACATAAAAAGAGGTAGGAAGACAACATCAAAGAATGGACAGGACTGGAGTTTGCTGACTCACTGAGGGCTGTGGATAACAGGAAAACGTAGAGAGAGCTGGCTGAAAAGTCGTAATTGGTGCCCCAACGTTCCTTATGGGTTACGGCAAAATGAAGTGAAGAAGATAAATTACACGTACTTCTACAACAAGACATTGTTTGGTCACACAACACAAGTTTGACATTTCTTGTATCAGAACCCGGACAAGTATTATGTCAGTATATGTAATCTTCACAATACTATGCACTATATTTTGTGGCATGGCTGACATATAATGTGTAATTTTGCAAATGATATTTGTCACATCACGTTTGGTTTTATGGTTAAGTATTGGAAAGGAGTAATTTTCCTTGGCCTTGCTGATACATACACATGCATATTGAATTACCGTTAACTATCAAAATATGTGTTATGCTGATCATATGGTGTTATTTATGTTGTTACCTCTATCTATAGTGTAGCTTCCATATTAGCAACGTTATACATTGTAATGGGAGTCTTCCGACCTTACTATAACATTGCTTCAATTATTAGACTAAATAATATTTAAGTAGGACAAATAAATTTGTAACATATTAACTGTTCACTGTGTATCATATGAATATTAAATGGAAACACAAGACATATTTTTGGGTCTATGCATCTATAAGAGTTAAACAAACTAACCAATAGCTATTGCAATCAATACTATTATGCCAGTAGTTTCTTACCACAACCTTGCTGAAGACACACAATTTAAATTGCTCGGACAGCGTCATTGGTGTGGAAAGCCTTACGCTCCCAAAGCCTACTATTCAAAATGTGCATGTGCCAATTGTTAGATTGCATTAACTCCTTTACGTTTGCAGGCCCACAAGAAACGACCCATGTGTAACCTGACAGCTTTGTCATATAATAGGTTTATCAATGTAGCGATATACTTAGATGAACAAATGGGGGATCATCGGTGGGATTACGCGGTTTAATCCAATAGGCGGCGCCGCTAACCGCCACTTCCCAGAGCCGTCCTTATTGCATCGCGAACTGCTTCTCGTTCTGCAGACACTTTCTTCTATGTATTTTTTAATTTTCAACTCTAAACATTATGACATCTACACATTTTGGGTCGATGACAATTCCAGAATTATGGGTAGAATTGAAGACAAGAAATGCCAAGCTTAGTGGACGGAAGCATGAGATGGTAGAGAGGTTAGTATCAATATAGCGGGCGATAATGTAATCAGTCGTGGTTACTTGTACGTTGCGAAAATGCGATGACACTCTTACATCGTCTCTTGGAGGCGGGCGTAATATGCACATTATTTTAATGGAATAACTCATTGGCTCTTTTATTTAATGTAATAACACAGTGACTATTTAAAAGTAATTATCTATGTAGTATTATTATTATAATTTTAGTATGTCACAAATTATACAGTCACATATATATATATGGACCTATGGCTATATCTATGTGTGAGCACATCATTAATAAAATTATGATATTTCATTTGCGTTTTGTATTTGCATGTTCGAAGCCTATGAACGGAACCAAAACTTTAGTCACGTGGACACCGATGTGACTACAACATGACGTTGCCAGATAAGAGTGGGTACCTGGTGGATTTCTCAGTGACAGAGGAAGGCAATGTACAGCGATGCCAGTGTGAATGTGCTGCAGGTAAGATGTCTTCTTTTTATTTATACTTATGGCACCATATTGCATTTCAGTACACACTTGAAATATACATGTTGTTATGTTAATTCAGGAATGGGTCCGGAGTGCCACTGCAAACACGTCCAGGCCGTCATATGGAGTATAGTGTATTGGTCTAAGTCTTGGACAATGCAAACGGAGGAAACCTGCACACAGACGATGAAGACGTTCCATCAAGTTAAGAGGCTAAATGGATCACCTTCAAAAGCTGGTAGTCTGGTCATCGGAAACAGCGAGTGTGACTTTGATCTTCGACGCAAGGAGTATATTAACGATCCAGGGTGTCCGTCACTTTTCCGAAATATGTTTATAAGTAGAAATAGCACAAGTGCCAGCAAGATGTCAATATAACAGATTATGATACCTGCAAATCCATACCTCATTCACCATGACCATGGCATTTACATAGTCGAATCCCTGGAAGAACTGTTTTTAAAAGCAGCACCACATCACTGAGCTCAACCACCAGCGACAAGCTGTTATTGAGGAAAGCACCCGGGGTCAATCCAAGAATAAACTGTTGGCACATGAACGCTGCAAGCGAATACATTCATCAATGTTTGGACGAGTGTGTAGGGCTACACCAGCCACCAACTTTCAGAAATTGGTTGCTAGCATGACTCGGTACACCCATGTGACATACGCTTCCATCAAGCACGAAAAGAAGTTTGAGCCAGTAGCCATCCGGAAGGACGAGGAACTATAGGAAGTGTCCACCACAGAAAGTGGCATCGTCATTAGCATGAGCCGACCATATTTGGCTTGTTTTCCGGATCGGCTCCTGCATGACGATTCTTTGGTCGAGGTGATGTGCCCCTACACAGCACGTGATCAACTCATCACACCGACAACTGTGCCACATCCGTGTGCAGTAATCAGCGATGACAGTGACGTCTTTGTTACCCTTATTTTCTGGGTCTGATAACTCGTGTGCAGCTAGATCTATGGAGTAGGGCTATCCTCAACATCAATGAAAGTTCTTTCCTCCTTGGTCTGAAATCCTGCTTGGTATGCATGCACCACTGTTAGGCTCCGATACTCTGTCCTATCCCTGTTGTCATGGCAAAGCGATGGCGCTAACGGTATTGAAGTCTGCTGACCACTCTGGCCTCTACAATGTCTTCGGTGAATAGGGCGCTACTCTCAAACAATTTATGTAGGCTGGACGGAAATTCACCTGCTTGCTATATGGTATTGTTGAAGGCACAAGCATGGCTTCTGCCAGGTATGCGCTCTACTCCAAAAGGACCAGAGGGAAAGCTGTATCTGGAAGGCAACATAATGCAGATCAGCAGACTCCGCCCGTGATTGATATCGCTCATTATGTTTGGGAGTTTGTCTCTGGTCCAGGAGGGTGTGTCTTTAGCAATAGGATCAGCAGCCCCTTCCTTCATTGACGTCATCAACTGTACGTGTAAAGCTGTAGGGAAAGTTTGCAGCAGCCATGCATGTAGCTGTCATTTTGCAGGATTGTTCTGCACACCGTACCGCTTCTGTGTTGGTGAAGCCAAGTGTCTGAACCCGTTCACCAAACATAATGAGCATGAGCATGACGCTAGATATGATAATGAGGAAGGGGGTGACAGTTCAGAGGAAATAGAAGAGGAGGATAGGAGAGAATTGCGGCACTTAACTTTTCTATGAGAATGTAATGTGAATGGCGTCCCTTTCATATACCGTTGGTTTTGAATTGATTAATTATATACACATTGTCAATGTCCAAATGAAACCTGTCATTACAAAAATGCTCTCACATTTTTTTTCGTTGTGTTTCAGCAAATTCATAATTTAATACTTCTTTCTTTGAACTTTAAATATTATAGTTTTAAATGTTGTACATGTGTGATACAGATTCATTCATGATTACTGCATGCCTTTTGCTAAGTTGATGTATGTGTCTTGTCAGAAGTAGCCATATACGTGAACATGTATGTATAGATGATAATGGCATTGAAGAACTGTAAATACATATTTTATCTCACAAACGTCCCAATTTTAATAACAGCTTTATTGCCATGTCACATCAATACAAAATCATTGGAAAACATTCACATCAACTCATTAGGCTATTTTCGGAAAAATTATGACCATTTTTAATTTTGGTCAGGTGTTCATAGTCAGGCATAATTGAAAATGGTTCCATTGAATTCCTGATATGGCAAAACATAGGAATGGACACCAACATCGTATCTCTAGCATATACCAATCAAACGTTATGCTCGATATTTTGCTGTGTTCGGTAAAAATGACGACCGTTTTGAATTTTGGTAAGGTGTTCATAGTCGGGCATCGCTGGACATGGTTTCATTGAATTCCTGATATGGCAAAACTTCGGGGTGGTCACCAAAATCTTGTCTCTAGCCAATAAAAAATTATGCTTGATTTTTGCTATTTTCGGTTAAAATGGCGGCCATTTTGAACTTGTGTTACGTGAACATAGTCGGACATCATTGGAAATGGTTCCATTAGTGCAAAGATGTAACACGATTTCTAATTTGTCCTAGGTTCACGGCAGTCATCTTGGATTTGCCTGGCCCCCACAAGTTGCCCAAGGATGGCGCGTTGCCATCCCGCTGATTTGAGTTCAGGGACTCATAACCTACACGATTCAGCAAAACAACGTCAGAGTACCAACCATTTCCAGGTTCCAAAAATGGCAACTCGACTACTATGCATTTTGAAATGTGTAAATACGACTGAAGACAGCATGCACTTTTATTGATTCTTATAGTGTGACACAAACAAAGAACAATGTTGACATCAATTTGACACCCTTCCACGTGTTGGTACCTTCTGAAATGAACATACTGAATGGAATAATGAACGTCAATGTTATAATAAAATGTTATAACAAGAAAACATAAATGGCAATATAACATTGGCCAAAAATGTATTGAACATTGAAGCCTTTATCGGCCATAACTGAATCACCAGGGTCACATTTCTCAGGAATTGAGCCCCTCTCCAAAATCTGTCGGTCACTGGCTGCTCCCCCATAAGCTGGGGACACATTAAACACGTTACACTAAACCTCCAGGTGTAGCTCCAACAAGAACTTTAACAGTATTTATATTCTTGTATTAAGATAATTTTTCTTGTTGATTTTTTGGGATTTTTGGTTTCTGTATCGGTCATTCAGTGCCAACAATTATCACCCTGACTATCGGAAATTTGCTTTTGAAATCAAGTGAAGCATGGTACTTAACACGATCTGTTGACGGCCACACATCAATTTCTTTCTACTAGCGGTCAATGAAATTTACCCATGTCAGAAATATGTATGACACAGATGACTCGGAAATGCCAAACAGTCAACTGAGGTCAAAGTTCGTCATGTCTAGACAAAGTTTCATAAGTGTCAGAAAAACACTGGTCTTCTATAGATAGAATATTGACTTGGTGGTACAGGTAGGTCAAGTGATGGGCAGCTGCCCCTAGAGTTTGTAAATCAAAAATGAAAGTATCATATGTCTTGAGACCAGTATATAAATGTTTTAGGTCGTTACCATACATTAATTTTCAGGCAGAAAATTCTTGCCAAGAAGGTGTCTCTGTCTGCACACTGGCGACGACCACTACTTCTGGTGGCGCTGCTACTATTTCTACACCAGTGTCGGTTTCTTCTGTGAAGACGACGTCCTCTGCTGCTAGTGGCAAACTGTCCTCCATTACAACTGTTCATTGAGCTGCCCCATAGCGCTCAGCAAATTTCTCTTCCTGGCATCCCTCTGTCCTCTAGCCCTGCTCTGGGGAGTGTATGTGGTTGGTTTGTAAGAAAACCGGCTGGAAATAGCGCCAGATTTTAACTTGCTAATACGCGGCTTGCTTCCTAGAAAACAAAAAATGGTTCTGTTAAGAAGAGGGACGACTTTTCGAATGAGCGTTTCTTCAGCATTAATGAATACAGTAGCTCTTTTTTTCTGAAAACACTATGTGTGTATTTATATCAGTGTACAAAACGTATTACAAATTAAGTATGTGTTAATCAGTCGGTCAAACATGAGAGGATAAGATGTGTCAATGTTTAGTGTAAATACAATTCTTTTCTGGAATAATGACACATTCATGTATTGTAGTACCTAATCATATCTGCTGAAAAGGTCATTGTATTATACAGCCTAAGGTTAACTTTCCTGAGTTTTTAATATAAAAATATAACCGTAATGATCTAAAGCTGTGGTTAGATGCGGTTCTGAAATAAGTTTTAGTTGTATTACAAGTTACGAATGCACAGTAATTCAAGTTGAACAGTGACATTGTAATTCGACAGCTGACATACCATAAAACTTTGTTTCGGATACGAAGTGTTCCCTGCATACCACACTGCGCGGTGCCGGCTTCCATGGTGTCTTGTTCCTAAGGCTCATCTGCCGTTTGATCGCAGTTGTCCACGCACTTAGCAGTGCTGGGTCGTTCTTCGGACATTGATGCCCCCCCTCTGTTCTTATAAAACGGTACGCAACACCTAGATGGCATAATGAAACCTGTCAACCGCTCTTTGTGTGAATTTGTTGGCTTCACCCAGCAGCAACGGAATGCACTTCCGGGACGCTGCTGCCACCTATTGCGCTAATGTGCGTCATTGTAACGTCGGTCTCAGTAACGTCAGTCACGCACCCTTCTATGCGTTTTCCCCTTTATTTTCATTGTAGTAGTTTTCAATGTAATTTAATAAAATCTTATCACATTTATTGTCATGGCTCTAACGCAACAATAAGTCGTTTGATGTCCAATGTTAATTTTTAGGCGAATGTTGTAAACAAATCTACCAAATATTTATGTTTTTGTTGTGTAACGTCAGTCACGTTGATTTATGTATTTGTCAATAATTGCTGATAAGTTGTATCTTAATAATGCATATTTTCAAATAGCACTTGGTCTAAGCATGCTACGTACTCTTGTTGATTCATTTGAAATAATATCACATGGAAGAAAATATAAATTGTTTTACACAAACATGCACAACGTGTAACTTCAGTCACTGTCGAATTGCCCATTACATGACTAGAACATTTATCAACGATTAATCAATCAAATACTGGTACTCGATACATACTCCACAGTTTGTTAATACATATGTAATATTCTGCGACGTTGGTGTATGATTTTTAATAAATTAGTAGCATAAATATTACCTTTACTAATATGTGAGTTGTAACCGCGGGCTCATTGTATGATCTGTGTAATTGTTCAATAATTATAACTGTTTCTGTCAAACTGAATACGTTGTGTTGCCGAATGCTTAAAAGAAAGTATATATTGTAAAAACCGTTGCTAGATGCTGAACCTGACGTGTCATTCGTCACTAACACCAACAAGTGGGACGATGTCTGCTCCGTTACCCAGAATCAGCCAAGGTCGTAATTATTAATAACAACGTTGTTGAATTGCATTCGTTCAGCCCGCCTAGGCAAAGTTGCCAGGATGGTGTGTATAGAAAGTGAATGATCTGTTTACAATCTGATTTATGTTAGACGTGGTCACTAAGACCTGACAACGAGATGAAGACAAAGACACGTGGTCACAAAGACCTGGCAACGGGATGGATACAAAAGCACGTGGTCACTAAGACCTGGCAACGGGACGAAGATAAAGACACGTGGTCAATAAGACCTAGCAACGGGATGCAGACAAAGCCACGTGGTCGCTAAGACATGGCAACGGGATGTAGACAAAGACACGTGGTCACTAAGACATGGCAACGGGATAAAGACAAAGACACGTGGTCACTAAGACATGGCAACGGGACGAAGATAAAGACACGTGGTCACTAAGACATGGCAACGGGATGCAGACAAAGACACGTGGTCGCTAAGACATGGCAACGGGATGAAGACAAAGACACGTGGTCACTAAGACATGGCAACGGGATGAAGACAGACACGTGGTCACTAAGACCTGGCAAAAGGACGAAGACAAAGACACGTGTTCATTAAGACATGACAACGGGATGCAGACAAGGACACGTAAAACACCTGATGAGGAGATAGAGCAACAGTGACTGCAAACATCATCTTCATTCGGTGAGAGACAGTCCAATGCACTTACTTCTGTCAATCCAGCAGATCCTGCTGGTGCTATAGTCTATGTCTAATTCAACGACATCACTCAGACCTGTTGACACAATACGTGTGGGTTCACGTCCGTCCAGCGTGGCCTTGTAGATACCATATGGGTCTTCTGTCGCAAAAAACAGCAACCTGAAACATAATAACAGTATGATTAATCACAACAATCTTCATGAGGTGCTAAATGATATACCACTTCAATATACCGACATTGGCATTGGCGTTTTGAGTGATAATTATAAATATGAAACTACTATAAAACGTATAATGATAAATAATAATAAACATCAGCATTCAATACAGTCAATACCTTATTAAACATTACACATAATTTTTTTCCGGTTTAGTCAAAACGACGTCCGTGGGCAAGAGGATAAATTGTCTTTACCACACACATCAGACATTACACCAATGCCAGACTATGAAACTCTGTACACACAGTGCTGCGTGTCTAAAAAAAACCTATATGTTTGTTACTGGAAACATTGTAGTACTGCATGAAAATGTTACCTGTTATTGTAATCCACAGTCAGACCTTTTGGTTTGCCTGAACAGTTCATGAGTGGTCTTCCCCCACTGCCGTCTAAGCTGGTCACGAATATAGTTCTGCCCGGCTTGTCTGAGATGTACAGTTTGCCTTCTTCTGGACCAACTGCAAGTCTGCGTACGGGGAAATCTGCGGAGAACACAACACGCAGGTGACATTCATGTGTCTCTCACAGGAAGTTTATTATCAGTAACTATATTCATCAAGCAAGCATACCCTGTTTCAACTTGATCACCTTTGACATTTAAACCACATATTTTGATATGCTACTAAAACAATATAATTGGAAATAGTTATTAGCCACTTGATACTCACCGCTAAACATTGCATTTAAAATAAATACTACTTTGGCAAGTCAACAAAACCAGTACATTACAAAAGTAATATACCCTAGGGCAATTATAGAAAATCACCCTTTTGACACTTTCCGTGGAATCGCGCTACACCAGTATGATCTGATGCAGGAACAAGTACTATTCACAGTGCCACGGCCATTTGCTCATAATCCTGGCTAAGATGTGTCTTTTGTGACAATAATGTTTTGCGGAGATTCTACATTGTGTGGATTGCTATGCTAATGCAGTATATGTGTGTAGGCACATGTCAATATACCGGTAAGAAATATAATTATTGCGTTGTACATTTAGGACTAGTATTTCACGAAGCACGTCCCACATATATACTCAGGTATGATATCATAACACTGATGCTTTTAATCTGATACAATGTCAGATCCAATTTAAATTGTCTTTGGCTTACGATAAATGAAAAATGCTGGTTACCATTGCAAAATAAACATATATAATTTTCAAATAGCACAACTAAGTAAAGCTACGCTATGTAATACAATAAACTATTATGTATCTAGTGTAATGAAGATATAATATGTTTTATATATGCAACTGTTTTTTCTTTAAAACTAGGCTTTGGCAGGGATTGTTCACTGAAATTGCCCGTAGTTCTGACTAACCTCCAAACATTAATAAAACACGTATTGGAATAACATTTACATATCAACAAACGTCATTATATAGGCTGTTCATTTATCAAACTTTTTTCTGATAAATCCAAAAATTACGCGTTCATCAAGCTTTCAAAATACATAAGGAACCAAGATTAACTGGCCGAGGCGACAAGCCGCCGGTTCTAAGATGCTATGGTGTTACACGGGGGATTAGCGTAATGTTGCATGTTCCGAACAAATTGAGAAATTTCGCTAAAAATATGCTATCGCCACGGACTTCGCGCAGTGTTCAATTTGTCCGATTCAACCAGAATAAAGTTCTTTTGAAAATAAATAATTGCTCTATAAGTCTGAGATACACACTAATCTGATTGAATAAAAATCGCCCAGAAACATACATGTAAACACAAGCGTTTGCGTGGCGATCTTGCTTTTAGTAAAAACTTCAATATTTAAACAAAAGCACGCCTACTGTGTACGACCAATCGATTCCGAAACAAAGTGCAATTAAATAAATGTTGTTTTGTAAAGATTACATTTAATTTATGGTGCCGACACTAAAAAGGAGTATCGATGCTTAGCGTGGCTTCGTTAGATCGATTCGCGCATCATTTGATAAGTTGCTGATGTTTTATTCTAAGCCTATGCAAGTTATTTCGGCAAATTATTGTATTTAATTGCACAAAATATGATCAACATAACATATTATATTGTACTGATCAATGGTAGCGAATAATTTGAATATGTTGTATTACTGAACGTGGATCTCCCTGTTACGACAAAATAGGCTAATCCACATCACGTTCGCAAAGGATGGTTGAACTGGTTGACCTTTGGTGTGACGGGAGCGCGATGCCCGTCGTTAACTGGACGTTTGTTAAACAAAGTATATTATATTGTCGCTGCATTTTATCCCTAAGATGCTTTAAATATTGAATCGGGTATGACTTAACGGATAACGAAATATGGTACATGAGTCGATAAGAGGAATATCGGCGAACACGCCGTTACGTCCGCCATAGAGGAGGAAGGCAGGCTCTGGTGATGCGCACTAAATCTTTACCAGTTAAGCTCTCCCCACTCGTTACGTATTTAAGGCTGTCTTTATTTGAGGCATGTTATACGTTTATGTCGTTTTCTATTGATACGTGGTGATGTATTAATTTATTAATAACCGAGGGAGCTGTAGTGATCATGTTTTTTAGGATGTGATAATTATATTTTGAAAGTTGAACTTTGGTAAGTAAAAATGGTTATGAAGAACAGTTCGTATGCTTACTTCTATAATTATAAAAACAACCGTAGCTGCACAAAATGAGTTATTTATTGTGGATTGTTTTTTATATTTGCAGTCTGCATTTGCAATGTAGTAAATATACCTTAATATATATGGGTTACACAAAATATGCCCATAGTCGTTAACAAGATAAACTCAAGTACACCATGTGTTATACAATTAGTCAAGTTAAAATTAAATGTGTGTAAAAGACAAATAAACACGTTAAATTAATAAGTTAAATAACTAAATAAATAAATAAATATTAAGCCAAATAATTGAAATGTAAATTCTACCATAATTGTATCAACATCAAACAAAATCACTATATCAAAATGTGATTAATGTAATGTTTGTGTTGGTTTGTTGTATTATGATATAAGCACATTGATCGTATCGTTGTTTGCACGCAGTTACCCACAGTTATACACTAGTTAACGCGTGCATTAGAGTACCTGTATATATAACCACTGGTGTGTTAAAATAAGTTTTATATGAACAAGAGTTTAAATGAGATCTCAAAAAGTTCCTCGAATTATTAGAAGTAACAAAAATGAGTAACTATTATTGACATATTGCCTATCCTAGCCTAGGACTAAGCGCTTGCATTGGCTTAATCTTAGCAGTCCGATTAATTGACATACGTTTCATTATACATGTTCCGGTGCTGGGTTGGATTAATTATCAGTTACAGTCCAAGGCGATCGCAGCAAACATATTAAAATAGCGTTCTGCTGATGTTTTGATATAGTGCCAGTTAAAACGCACATCGTGATGACCTACACCACTACCTAACGGTCGACCATATATGACACTTTGCTGGTACAAGTGTACAACAGTTTTTTGGCATCAACATTTTTGTCTGATGAGTTGAAACGAAAATTTTTCAATATGTACGAACCATTGCAATATTTTCACAATGAAACGCATTTAAAACATCTAAGTTATGAAAACGTAGATTACATCTATAACAAAATATAGGTGAAAATAGTTTAAATAAGTTGTTTTTCGGTTATGTGTAATGTCTAATACACTATTAGACTCATTTGTTGATGAACTTCAGGGTAGCATATATATATATATGTATATATATATATATATATATATATATATATATATATATATATATATATATATATATAATGTGTATATATTTACACGCCATTTCCGAAGAGTACACAGTAAAGGCGCCTCCATTGTCCTCTTGTATAAGCGGATGGGCAATCACAAAGTTGGTGATAATCACTGGGAATCTCACTTCTTCCGGGTGCCGGTAAAATTTGTACCATAATTCTTCTGAATCGCCTAATAGACCTCCTTTGATTATGGATTGCTGCCAGTGATCTAGTGCGGCTTCAGGAAAATCCGGGGAACCGTCAATATGATGTTTGCAGATAGGCAGCTTCAAGGTAAATGCCAAGAACATAATGTGGACCTCTACATCACCTTCATCGATCTCTCCAAGGCCTTCGATACAGTTAGAAGGTCATGGATAAATATGGCTGGCAACAGAAATTCATTGCCCTAGTTCAGCAACTCCATGACGGCTTGCTTGCATGAAGGCGGCAAGTTGTCTGCCTCGCTCCTAGTCACCAATGGAGTGTGATGTGTGATGGCGACAACACTCTTTAGCGTGATGTTTTCTGTTATGTTCAGTGACGCCTTTCAAGCGATGCCTCTGGCATCAAAATCAAATATCGTAGATATGGCAAATTGTTCAATCTTAGACGACTCCTGGCCAAAACCGATGTTCAGACGGACAGTGTCCGTGACTTCCTGTTAGCTGAAGATTGTGAACTGAATGCCTGATCACAGACTGACACGCAGCGAAGTATGGACATATTTTTATCTGCATGTGGCAACTTTAGGCTGACGATATATCAATTCACCTGTATCAGGGACCAGGGACTTGGCTAGCCTAAACATATAGGGGGACAGTACAACATTACAGTAAAGCATAGAAATCGATGGTGGTAACTCAAAAATCGTTAAACCAACGACGTGATGAATAAATGGATAAAATATAGTGATGCGATAATTGTCAGCTGTTGATTGATTCGTGTCTCCAGCATTAGCGCGATGGCGCTGAATCTGTGCTCTTCTTAGTTTACGAATTCCAATACATGTAGAGTTTGCCACCAGCCCAACACGGCACCATATTTCATCCCAACCTGGTGGGATGGTCCTGCCGTCCCGGATGCATATATTCGCCAACAAAATGTCCTCGTATGGAATGTCCATGTTGCATATTTGGCCTGAAGGTTCGTGGTGACAGACCCTAAATTGCCCTTTTAAGAAAAGTTGCCCATGGATTACCTTGGAACGCGGAAACGCGTCAATAAATCGTTGTACGCTGGGATACCGCATGCGTTTTGCCGCATGTACTAAAAAGATGCACACAAATACGTGTCTGAGAAATCTGGGAAAATGAATGGCACTTGTATAGAATCCAGGCCCACCTCGATTTTGCCGTTATTAGCTATGCTTGTGCAAGGATGTTTCACTGAAATTGTCATATTTCATTTTGTATTCCAGCCCTTGCGATTATAACTATTGAAACAAAATTAACAACACTAAAACGTCAATATTAATTGTACTATTTTCGCTGTTTGTTATCCCACTTTAAATGATCGAATATGTTTTATATATACTATAACATGTATATGTTAAAAACGATTAGGGAGTTACGAAATATAGTAAGTAACAAGAATGTCGGAAAACGGCGCTGCTACGCCAATCTCCAACCGGCGAGAATACGTTGGCGTGTCGTTGGTATTTAGGCCGACTTTCAAAGTGCGTTTAAGAGCTAGGAATACGCATGGGAAATCGTATTTATTATATAATATATACTTACTCGACTTTGGAAAGAATGTTCATATATACGTTATATGTCAAATTAATGCAAAGATAATATAATTTAATACAGTAGTGTCGATGGTGGAATGTACGGCGGGCCGAGATCGACGACAATAACTTTGATAAGGACGTGTGTTGGTTGTTCGTTTTATTATATGACCAAATAATTTTGAAATGTACAGTAATATATTTTAATTCAAATATCCAACTATAAAAAATTACAAACAAACAGGTCTATGTTAAATATGTGATTATACCTAGTTTTAAGTTAATTTGTTTAAATAAATAAAACAGTTATACTTATATAAAGTAAGCTATATTTCTTACAGATCATAATTCCCTAACTAAAGTACATTGGAAATATCCCATAATTTCTTCATACAATTACTTTATTATGTCGTAATTATTATTCTGGTTTCAGGTCCAGAACAGTTTTAGCTTGGACAATGTTCCCTCACTCAAGGTGAGCAGGGAAAGGAAACCCATTTACAAAAAGTCAGATAAAAAACAAACAATACGACGTAGCTCAAAGAAACTTATTGTAATGTTCAGGTGACCATATTTTTATTTGACTGAGTTATATATATTTTAATTTTGCTTGTCTCCTGTCATGTGCTAACAACACATTTCCTCATTTTGAAAACATGATATCTTGAAAACTATCATTCGCATCCAGCTCATACTTTGCATACAAATTGCGCATGTTGTGGTGCTTGGACAGGTGTAATAATATGATCAATTAACAAAGTTGTATTAGGTCAAAAATTGCTTTTTTTTACAAAATGCTTGCCCGATCCCATATTAACTGTAATTTTGCCTAAATTTGATACGTCGATGCGATAATTAGATCACTCCGCATAATCCCAGGCATATTTACGCTACACAAATATTGCATCTTAGGCTTTTGCGCATTTTGAGGCCCAAATAGTGCTCCGGTTTTCTCCAGTCTGCGCCCGAACACAGACAATGGCTGCGCGGACAACAAACAGAACAATGGCCTGCGTGGAGTTATTTAAATCACATCTTCGTTGATGACTGGACACTGAGAACAGTCTAATCAATACACTTCTGCCTTGCACACCCTTTGCCTGTCGTTGACATTGTTTATATGCTTTAGTCGAGCACCATGATGAACAGTGTTTGTTGCCGCCAACACCATACTATCGCCCATCGTCAACTTCCAACTCTTTGCGAAAAAAGTGCAATCCCTAATCCGTTCATATCTATACAACATAATATCGATCAATACATCTAAACTATATGCACCTTTTAAAATTCAAGTACGTTTAATAAATATTACAATTGGAGTACATTATTAACGATTTTTTTAAAGCATGTTTAGAAAGCATGCCTCCGTCACCACGGCAGACAAATAGTATTTTCATTACAAATGCCCCCGTCACACAGTATCATAAACTTTGAAGAAAGGCGATGTTATATCACAGTATTGCATGTAATAGTTTTATGTTATAATATAATTTAATTGGTCCAATTTAACCAGATGATTTTCCCACAACTTATCACCCAATTTCCTCTCAAAAGACTTTACTGATGCAATCTCAACCACAGACTTAATGATGTATTCCACACATATGTTCGTCGGTGTATTAATGAGTTTGCTTATGTTTAATATATATGGTTATTTGAAAATGTTATGTTGGTGCTCTCTCATTTGTGAATCGTTGTCTCTCAATGTCACAAACTGCTGCATCGTATTTCTCAGTTAGAATATCCCTATCCTTGGAGCAGTAGACTGTAGTAGCATGACCAGTCCACGAAAAATGTGGCACATCTACCGAGAATGTATCTAGTTTTGTAACATTACCGATTTTGAAAAAACTGAACATTTTTGAGCACTTTGAAAATGATGGTTATATATTTTGTACCAGGCAGTCCTGAACAGAATTCAAAACAGATTAAATAATAACATGAATACATGCCTAGTATTAACGACATTTAATTTTCACCTTTACCAGGTTATTTATACGATCATACTATCATGCAATTAATTGATAACATTTTAATCAACTGATGTGGGCACATTCAATTTCGAAAAGGCACATAGTTCTATCTCTGATGTACTCGAAGGACACATGCATGTCTTTTTCTAGATCAATCGCTGGGTGCCCTTTTTATATCGCAAACGGAGCACTTAAAATAGGGGTATCACTCAATTGCAGTGTTGCGTTGTTTGAAGGAATTACCCGCCCTTTTTACCCTTCCCTTATCCATGCCTCAAGCCTGGGCACAATCGTTTTCAGCCACGGATCCAGGATGTCGGGATATATAGGACGGGACAGTCTTTTAAATAAGACATTGTCACCAATAATTGGGCATGGAATCCTAAAAGAGAATAAGTTGTGTACAAAACTGAAAATATAGAGAGCTGTTGTCATTCCATCGCTACTCTACGCGAGCGAAATATGGACTGTGTACCAGCGCCATGCCAAAAAGCTAAGCCACTTTCACTTAAGCTGTCTTCGAAAGTTGCTGAATATCAAGTGGCAGGACTAAGTATCAGACACCCAGGTGCTGGCTTGCCAAGTGTATACGCTACGCTGAAGCAGGCACAGCTGAGTCGGTCTGGCCATATTGTCAGAACGCCAGACACACAACTGCCAAAAAAGGAGCTCTGTTTAAAAAGTACATAATAATAATAATTTATTTCCTTTGTAATTGTGATATTGAACAAAATAAAGGAACATGATGAATTTGTTTAGAAAATAAATTAAACTAAAAAACATTAAATGATATAATTAATGTATGTATATATATATATTTAGATATATATATATATATTTATATAAGTATATATATATATATGTCAGTCATTACAAGATGATTATGTGACAAAAACTACCCAAATCATAATTATATTGTACTACTACTTCTAATTTATTGAACAAATTTGAACCTTGTGTCCAAGCACGCTGACGCCGACGAATTAGGTCTCTGAACTTGTGTCACAACTATGATTTGTCTGTTGTGTGTCTTACCACTGGCTTTGTCGGGAACTGCTTACGAGTGAAGTTAAACAAATGGAACACTTTCATTTTCTAAACTTCTGAGTTTTGTCGTTCAGTTATTAAAATGAATATCACATTTTCATTTGTAGGTATAATATATTGTCTTATCTGTCAGGAAAGACAAGTTTAGTAAGTGTCATCAACATTTGCTTCTTTTGTTGCTATGTGAAATGCACAAAATCGCGGTATTTTGGCATAACAATGTAAAACATTTCATGACAGTATTTAACAAACTAAAAACTAAATTTACAGGAATATGTGGAGGCTTTTTATTTTTTATATAGAATTCATAAACCAAGGAATATTTATGTGAACAAAACTATCAGTCTACTCCCATCCTGGCTGAGTTATTGAGATGAGAATCTGGCATTGTTCTTTTTTTAAAACATCAGTTTTGGGCGAAGGTATTCTAGAGTATCTCTCAAGAAAAACAAATTAACTTAATGAAAATAACACAAGTCTGCCACAGAACCCTACCACAGTTGATTTCTAGAAAGAAAATAACATGCATTACTCACGTTAAATTTAGTTTTGGAAAAAAGTGTGAAACAAATGTGTCCCCTTATGTCACGTATGTTACAACCTATTTAAACAAATAAGAACGCGACACAAATTATGAAAGAAATATGTTATACAGTGATTGACCCATTTGCAATTCACATATACAAAATCATTAATGAGTGATTTGCTGTTATAAAGCATTAATAAATTCCGTCCCTCAAAACGTTGTATCTGTCACATTGTGAATGGCGGACGTTTTCTTTGTTACCATGGAAATAGGATTCTGGCTAAAAAAGATCACTACATTTGTTAATCAGTAAGACCCTATCTATGCTTTGGGCAGAACAAATTGCACTATTTGCATAAATTAACAAATATTCTATCTTCCTGCCATGTTTGGTTTTAACGCCTACTTTTGGAAAGGTTCCACCATTGAAATCAGTATTGTCCTAATGATTTTGCCAACAATAGGTTGGCAATCTACTAACAATATGGTGAGCTGCATAGTTATTTTGTTAATCTATTTTTGCCATGAAGACGGCTCCACAGACAAATCATCTAAGGGTATAACACATAAATAAAACAAACACACAAACACATTTGTCAATAACTGAATAAGCCTATGTGCTATATCTCTCCAGAAAACCATACGAGAAATGTGAGGACAGGTTATAGCTGAAATAAGACCACAGACCAAATTATTGTAGTTTTCTATTAGCATTTAAAAGGATGGTTATTGGAAGGAATATTGACAGAAAAATATCAGGAAAATAAACATTCACGATCAAAGGAAAACATCAAAGTCATTTCAACAATGGCTAAGACATTGGCAATTTCTAGTTGTAAGCAAATAGTTCAAGTGCTCGTTGGACTGCCAAGTTTACAAAAGGAAAGGTTTCCCAACAAAATATTTCAAGATGAAAACCTGACCTTCGCTGTACAACTTTCTGAGATTCACCCCATTAAATCTATCGTAATCATATCTAGAAATTCAAATGGCTAGTGATTATATTCAGTTCGCCTTTTCCAAGCATACGCAAGTGGGAGTTAGCTGTTTTGATAGCATTCAGGACAAAAAAACATAAAACCCAGCTCGCAAAAAAATAGGAGACTGTGTTCAGGAAGGCCAACAAGTCAAATGATGTCCGTCCACCTACTATTTACTTTAACCAACTATGCCTCACAGGAGTGTATCTTCTAATATTTCCTCCTCATCAGGTCATCAAGAATAACATTTGAAAGTAAAAAACGATATCTTTGAGAACTACCACAAACAGGACAGGTCATAGCATTGCGTTTGATTAAGCTTTATGTAATAATATGACTGACAGCCATTTTGACATTTGTGTAACCAAATCTTCAGTTATTACTTTTTTAAAGTAATCACAATTAGCATAACAATTATTGAGATGATATAAACCAACAGCCCAACCAAGTAAAGACAGAGTTTAAAAATAAAGCTTCGTTTTATTTACCTTGTCGTTTATGTTTTGTCTATCACAATTGCTGCCGATCCAGTCAAACAGGGCTTTTTTCATCTAGAGTGGAATCTATGGAACTCAGTGCCACATGCTGAGTTAGATGTGAGGAGTAAGACACACCCAGACTATTAATACATTTTTCTATGGGGAAAAGTACACATGGGTGGACATTTCCCAACCGGATTTTTAAAAATGGAAAACACTTTGCAATTTTGTCACAATCTTTTCACCATATCAAAAGAAAAACTAATACTTCAATTTTTGCCTGGTTAGCACGTTCACAATACACCTGTACAAGAAAAACATAATTAGACTTATATGTCTGACAGACACGACACAAAATGTGAATAATCTATTTCATCATCCTATATAATAAATACCAAGCAAGAAGTTATCTTCTACTTATCATTTTTGTACACTTTCAACCCTATACAACAACATCATATAGGAAACAAATATTTTGTGAGAAACATGTTTAACTCCCAGTTTTTACACTAGTGTTCCATTTGTTGTGACTTCGCTCTTATGCATCAATTCATTGATGTTGTGTGAATTGATGCATAAGAGCTTTGCGGCTGTTATTTGCATGATGGAAGATGGTAGAGTTCTTGATTTGATGTAAATCTGTTGCAAACAAGACTCGTTCTTTGTGCCCCATTACTTTGGTTTTCACTACTTATCGATGTTCAGTGTTGACTGATGAATCAACGTATGGCTTAAAAAAGACCACGTCGAGTTCGGCACTTCCGACAGGACAACTTGTGTGTGGCGGTCGGTAAAGTTTGTCCATATTAGTGCAGATTTCATCTAACGTGGCATCACCGCTTGCGTGAACAGTCGCTATCTGCTTCAAATGGCAGTGAACTTACGCATGTTGTTCGGGTAGATGATTGAACTCATAACTCAGAATCAATTTATTTGACCAATAAATACGATACATATACAACGAATAACGCAAGTAATAGATGAGGTCGGGGAATTCCCATTCAAATATATAATTTCGCTAGCACAGGAACCACCCCATCTTATCTGGTCTTTGAAATCACCAGATAAGATGATACCAGTGTGGGTGAATGCCTTTGAAAGCATCCACAGAGACTGCTCTTGCGCATTCTCAGATCATATGGAATATCACAACACATCGTCAACATCATCAAAGCTTTCTACACCAATTTAATAATAATAAAAATAATAATAAGTTAACTTCTATTGCGCCTAAATCCTTGGAAACCAAGCTCAGAGGCGCATCAAAACAAAAGGGTTGGTCAATCTCAAAATCCATAAGTAGTTTTCCAGTTGTCAACAGATGTGTCAAGGCGCTATGCCAGATATGCCGTACCACTTTAATAGGTGTTAGAAACAGCGATCTTCACTTTGAGTTTAAGACAGGTGTGAGACAGGGCTGTGTTAAGTCAGCTGTCCTTTTCAATGTTGTCATCGATTGGGTCATGCAACGAACGACAGAAGATGTGCCACGATGGCATCGCTGGACTCCCTTTTCTGTACTAGAGGATTTGGACTTTGCCGGTGACCTTGCTCTTCTGTCCCACATTCATCAACACGCCTTAGCAAATTTGGCCGTCAGGTTGGTTTGTAAATCAAAATGCCTTTATGAGCAAATTTCAAGTTTGGCGATCAGCAAAATACAGCACTTGGACAAAACTCAGAATTGTCCACAGTTGCGAGCTGTCAACATTGCTGTATGGAGGGAAGTGCTGGAGATTGACAGTTGTACCAATGTATAATTGTGTAGGGGGTAAAAAATAATAGACTCACCCAAGAAAATTGATGAATCCAACCAAAGATATACCACTAAGAATGTAGCTTAAGGAAATAAAGAAAAACGTTTGCTGATTTCAACCAGTTTGTACCAATGTCCAGTTGCAAAATGTAGCAAAATTGCATATATCGTTTGGTGGGGGCAAATTATTGACCCACCCAAAATATTGTCTCAATCCGATTCAAAGTTGAAGTTACTAAACTATGAATACTGTGGAAATAGTGTGATATGTGTACGTGGTCTTTCGTAATATACCAAACATATATCACTACGCTGCCTGTTAGCAATGCTACTGCGTGTATCATTATAGAATACTGTATAACAACTGGTCGTTAATATGCAGCTCAAGTTACCTGCTTTGTAGATGTCCGTCATGTTGGAGCCATCGAATCTCGCCCGTTTCACAGATGTGCTTTCACTCCAGTACACATAGCCATGAACGCTGTCCACTGTGATAGCTCTCATCACATCTACAATCACGTAAACTAATGATAATAATTATGAACGTTATTTATACACTGGTATCCAGAGTAAGACTCTGTTCAATAGTGCATACATTTGTCAACAATAAAAACTGGCTACAATTAAACAATATATGTATTCATATGTAAGATTTAGTTATTTAAACGTAAATTCAGTCTGAAAGAACCTTTAAATAGCGTCGGCTAAAATAGAACTTTACAACTGTAACACTTAAATAAATAACTAATATAAATGAGATAAAGGTATTTATAAAAAAGTGAGTCTAAGATGGTAAAACATTAAACCAAATTAAATAAAATTAAATCACATTATATCATATATATATATATATATATATACAATCAATATTACTGAATAAATAATTATAAAATAATATACTAGTATAATAGTAGACACCTCAAATAATAGCAATAATAAATAATTATCATGTGATGCTGTGTACCACATTTGAAGTCTTTGTATTGGCTTCCTGTACAGCATCGTATAATATTTAAGATCTGTATCATTACATACCAGGCACTGTCCCGCAAGCAATCATCTTATTTGCGTTCACTGCTTACTCCTGTAAGAAAACCTATCCAGCTTCTATCATCTAGTTCTGACCTAGTTTGTGTTCCTGGAATTAACACTAACATTGGAACAAGGGTTTTTCTGTTGCTACACAAACTCTTTTGGAATACGTTCCCTCTTAGTGTTAGATCAGTTGAAAATATTACAAAATTCCGTCGTCATTTAAAAAAACTTATCATTACCATCTTGCTTATCCATCATAGCTCCATAACGCCTTGACCCACATGCTGACAAGAATACTACTGATGAATTTTGATATTGACCAATACTTTTGTCTTGGTGCGCCTTTGAGCTTGGTTTCCAAGGATTTAGGCGCAAAAGAAGTGATATTATTATTATTATTATTATGGGAAGTGGACATTAAAAAAGACATTAAAAGCAAGTTGAAAGTAATATACCAGGTCGTAAATGCCATGTGTTCAATCTGTACAACGATATATCAGGTTCATAGCAGTATACTACAATTCATGAAGACTTTCTCACAGCAAGTGCGGCAGCAACAGAAATGTCCCCTGTGCAGTGTACAACGCTATTCTAAGTAGGCAAGTAGTAATAACTAAGTAACTAAGTAGTAATGACTTTAAAAAACTTCTGGAAATATATAAATAATGAACAATGTCAAGGTGCCAAATCCTAGCCATGTTTGCCATGCATGTAGTGCTAAAAAGGTCAAGAATATGTGGCTTCATCATTACCAGTCTCTGCTTAATTGTGTACCTGGCTCCCCAACACGTATTAAACAGATTGACATGTATTGCAGCAATATGCAGTTCAACGATTAAATGAGTGTTGATGTTAAAGAAATACAAGAAATAATCCAAGCGATGCCTACGTGAAAATGTCCAGGTTTTTAAGTATGCTGGTGAAAAACGTCATGTTTATAAAATTCAGCAGAGTGTTAATTCATTGTATTTTACCTCATGCTATGATTGTCACAATGTCACAAAGTGGTTTGTATAGAATTTAATCAGGCTTTAGAACAGTGGTTTTGTTTACAAAGTATTGTTGATGGGATGGTGCTGCTATCTCTGCTATGTATTGTCGCTGAGGTATACGCTGGTGCCCTCTGGCGATTAAGGCGTGTAACGTTTTAACTGCCGACGAGTCAGATTTAATTAATTTCATTTGTAGCGTACACCACTAATTTTGCGGTTAGGTATACCAAATGTGGTACCAATAGAAATTATTTAACATGACTGGTAATATAGTGACCTTGCAAACTACTTATGTTGCGGTTATAAGAAGATTATATTATGAACTTAGAAAAGTTGTTTACAGAAATGTAGATTTGAAAAACACTAGGGTCACACCTAGCTTATGAATAGAGCGCGTGTTTTATTAAAATTATGGATTAATTCGTGAGAGTTGGAATGTACGATGAACACTGTGGTATCCGGCTCAATACAGGGAATCCAGTGATATGTAAGTAATTCACATAAGTTAAAGATTGAATGAGCACTTATATAGCCAAACGTTTAGCTGGCAAAATCTATTTTCAACTCAGCGAGTTGAATGGATTTTTTCGAAGTGTGAAAGATTTCGGGAGCCGGTTTTTGAAGCGAATTTAATTTGTATTAAGTGTCGTAATTGGTCAGATTAACTTCCGGCCGTCAAGCTATATCAGGGCAGGACGGCCATTCGAGGCCACACGAACATTTGAGCAGAAGAAAGTGTTGCAATCTCGTCTCCAGGAATTGGGCCGAAATGCGTGTCCGCCCAAAGCCTGTGGTAAATACTTCTACGATTTCAACAGTACTGATTTGTTGTGAGACGCTGCACTTCCCACGCGTTGACGAAGACAGAGCGATAACCGTCTGCAGTTCCTTTTTGACGTGATCTTCGAATGCGAGGCCACCACCGTTTCGTCTGCTCGCTGTCGTAACACAGACTCCGTGACAGACCTTCTCGACATCGCCGACGTCGTGACATCGTTTCCGTGTTGTTGCCTGGTGTTTCGCGTGGGATCGACAAGGCAAATTTACCGTCTTCTTTATCGCCCGAGTCGCCTGCTTTCGTCTACGTGAATTCGTTCGCCGAGACGAACGTTGACATTCGTACATCACGAGACATTGGTTACAGTTCATAGACTTTACAACGGTGTATACCCGTCTTCATGTATGTGACCAGCTGTTTAAATTGTCTCCCATGTAAATTCGTATTGGGATGCACACTCTTCGAGTACAATGTATGGTGTTATAAATATAATGTTATAGCAGAGTAACGGTTGGCCAACTATCGCTAAACCGAATATGTTTATGTTGTTGTATTAAATGGGAACGCCAGTTGGCTTCTCGTACATACATATATGATGTCACGTTACGTCTCTCGTTCACGAATCCTAGTGCACCTCTACCTATAACTTGCTATGTCAAATCGGGTACCGCCAATTTATTAATTTATTAATACTTACACTCGATTACACTTTGTGACATACAATAATAGCTTCAATAATTAATAAGAATGCTGGTGATTCGTCTGCTAACAATACCTACATACACACTGCTCTTGCAACAATTGCTAATACATTATTTGTATATTTAATATTATCAACAGCTACCATTTTCTTCACAACGGTGCCTACCAATTCGGATTTAAAAAGCATCTCTCAACTGAGATGCTCATAGTTATATAAACTTTTTTTCGACACTACATAGCGAATGGCTCTTCTATGTATGTCACTATGTTGGATGACTCCATAAAGTGAACCGTAGCGAGCTATTCACTAAACTAATTAACCGTGGCTGTCCTGCTTTTGTTTTGCGCATTCTTTACCACTGGTACAGTACCCAGAAATTCACCGTCATATGGTGTCAGAGCTTTTCTAGACATTTCACTGTCTCAAATGGTGTTAAACAAGGTGAAATCCTTCCTCCCCACCTTTCTAATGTCTACATAGACGACTTCAGCGTAAATCTTAACAAAATTATTACAAATTGGATGTCATTATGCACGCAACATAAATAATCACTTGATGTATGCAGATTATCTCTGTAATTTTTCACTTAGTGTTTCTGGGTTGAGAAAACTAACAGGATGTTATGTCAAATATGGCGAAATGTTTAACATATCATATAATGCTAACACGTCGTATTGTATGGTTATTGACAACACGCGAGAGGACGTGAACAATATGTATCATGTCACTCTCAATAATCATCCGTTACCTCACACTATTTAATGGAAATATATGGGTCATATAATTAATAACAATCTTACTGGCGATGATGTTATTGTCAGACAGAAAAGGTGCATATGTATAAACAATTTCACAATTTGTTATCACTCTGTAGTGCAATTTTTATGTTTGCTACAATGTGTTTTAAATCTTTCAATGAACGTATGCGTTCATCCATATATAGCTCATTATGTCGCCTTCAACAGTCCGAAAATCCTTTTTTATTATTCCTATACTTATATACATTTTAGAAGTCATATGTTTAAATAATGGACCACCAAATTGTATACTTAAACTTGAACGCACAATTTACATGTGTGTCTATATATTTTTATTTTGTATATTTACTTTCATTATATGTACGCATATGGACTATTTGTCTGAAATAAACATTATTATTAAACAGCACATATCATGATTCATATGCCCTGGTATTAACCAGAAGTACTGATGACTATGATATACAACAGAGTTAGCGACTCCGTGAGATTATGATATAATTTTATTTTATTATAACTCTTTAAACGTGGCTAAGGCAGATGTTATACATGTTTATTTTGAATTAAGCATTATTCGACATTCCTCTTTTTGCTTTTATGTAAATTGGTAAATTATCCAATATAAAGAATAGTGTTTTAAAACACATTGTAACCTTTCAAAACACCCTATCTAAAGTGTTATTTTGGTGTCACAGAGTGGTAGAAGTGGAATTATGACATCATTTGACCATGACTAAACCTTCGTCTTTTTTATTGGGAACCCCCTCCTTAAATTGTGTATTGTCACAATTATATAAAGTATATGTCGCAAGTGCATAAATGTTGTGCTTGACATTTGAACTAAATGCACTCGAATAAAGGAGCCACCAGAGCACCATGGCCACTGGGATACCAGGGCCACTGGGGCACCATGACCACTGGGGCACCGTGAACATTTGGTTGTTTGGCAACTTGCACTGTAAATTGTGACATTGTGTGTCACCTACTGTATGCTCTAGGTACACAACATCAAGCAAAGGTTACACAACAATATGTTTTTGAATGAAGAAGCCGGGGCACCATGGCCGGGGTACCATGGCCAGGGCATCATTACCAGGGCACCATTGCCGGGTCACCACGGCCGGGGCCCTATGGCCGGGGCACCATGAGCGGGACACCACAGACATAGCCATGGTGCCCAGCCATGTACACATGAGTGAAGTAACAAAACATTGAACACTTTCAACTTCTAAACTTGTCAGCTTTGCTATTCAGTTGATGAAATGGATATCCCATTTTATCAATACGTTGGTCGTGGGTCATCCGAAGAAATTGCTTCATTGAATGAGGGACTACCGACTTCATTATAGCCATGCCCATCTCTCCCTCCCATCGATTGTACAGGACTCCATGTAACACACGGAGTTGTTCTCTACAGTTCCAAGAACTCGAGTAGTTGTTTGTTGCAGTTGGAGGTCATTGTGTGTTGGCCGTTCCCCTCTAACCAGTTGATTACTGATCGTAAGTTATCGTCTCGTAGTTGCGCGTTCAGTAATTCGTCTGGTCTCATGTAATTAGCGTCGCCATGACCGTCCGCTACTGCTCCTTCGATGTTTGCTGACTCGGTACAATTTTGCGGGCTGTTTACTTTACTTGTTTATATTACTGACGGGACAAGGTAGTCAACATCTTCCTCAAATTTACTCCATTGCATATGCAATTTCGAAAAGTAAGGACAGCCACCACATGGCAGAGAGCTTACCTCCTTTCCTGCCTCGTTGCAATCGCACATGACAAGTCCTTCTGGAATACGCGACAGTCCATCAGCGTTGGAATGTCTCATACCAGGCCTATGTTGAATGGTTATGGTATATTGTGACAATTCCCCCAACTGCCAAGTTGGCCTTCAGGATGCTTGAAGCGAAATAGCCACGTTAACAAACTATGATCTATCCGAAGAACAAACTGTCGGCCAAGTAAGTAGTGTTTGTTGTGGCGTGTGAACACTACTACGGCTAATAGTTCCTTCCTAGTGGTGAAACAGCGTGTTTGTGTTGGGGTTAAAGTGTGTGAACACTACAGCTGCTAACAGTTCCTTCCTAGTGGTGCAATAGTGTGTTTGTGCTGGAGTTAAAGTGTGTGAACACTATAACGGCTAACAGTTTCTTCCTAGTGGTGCAATAGCGTGTTTGTGCTGGATTTAAAGTGTGTGAACACTATAACGGCTTTCAGTTTCTTCCTAGTGGTGCAATAGCGTGTTTGTGCTGGAGTTAAAGTGTGTGAACACTACAGCGTCTAACAGTTCCTTCCTAGTGGTGCAACAGCGAGTTTGTGTTGGAGTTAAAATGTGTGCCACAAACGAAACGGGGCGCTCCACTCCCTTCTGTTTCTGATACAGAGCGGCTCCGATTGCAATGTCGTAGGATCATAATCCAGAATGAACGGATCGTCATTATTTGGAAATATCAAAACAGATGATGTAGTCATGTCCCGTTTCAGTTTCTGAAAAGCTGCCTCACACGATTCAGTCAACTGAAATGGTTGTATGGGTTTAGTTATTGCAAACAGGGGCTTCATTGCCTCAGAAAACCCTCGAATAACCTCTCTGTGACAGTTCACAAATCCTGTGAACTTGCTCATCTGAAGGGCATTCTTTGGCTGGGGTCAAACTAGTACACATTGGATGTTGTATATCACACCTCACCATATTTATTTCGCAACACGAGAGGAGCTGATGCCCAACTCGAGGTGGAGGGTCTAATAACATTCCCTGCTAACATATCTCTCAATGTTTTTTTCTTCCCTCTGGAATTTCAAAGGGGTACGCCTAGCCATACTCTGTAACTGGGTCCTCATTATAGGTGTTGATGAGATGACGTATTCGCGAGAATTTACCCAAATCTGTACTCTTCTTGAAGAAAGCATTGACGTATTCCATTAGTAAGAGCCTTAGAGCGATTTGTTCTCGTTGTGAAATATTCTTCTTTGCTCCATTGAATAAATATACCAGGTGTGATGGGAGGCGGGACTACTCCCGCATCTTTAAGTTTAGCTGAGACGTATGCATCATCAAGGCTGACATATATAATAATAATAATAATAATCTTTATTTTATATAGCGCGATATCCATAACGTTCATAGTGCTTTATATAAAAGTAAAATAAAAATAGCAAAAATTAAAAAAAATTAAATTAAAAAAATTTAAAAATTAAAATAATAATAAAATAGGTACTTAAAATGTTGTTTCGGCTGTTAAAAATATCAAATTATTAATAACTTAGAATAAAACTGTTTCTGGGTTTTTCAAGCAGTGTACGCCGTAATGAAAAAGGTGAGGTTTTAAGGCTGCCTTGAACGATTGCAGGGAGGTTTTGGAAGTAACAGTGGTTGGTAGACCATTCCATATTTTAGCGGCAGCGTGAACGAATGCGCATTCAACAGCTTTGGTTCGGGCTCTAGCGTCGACAATAGCGTTACCCTCAGCAGAATGAAGATGTCTGGCTGGGTTATATACTGACACAAACGACTGAATATATAGTGGAGAGAGTTCAGCATTTAACGCCTTATATGTAAGTTCTGCTATTTTGTAGGTAATCCGTTGCTGTATAGACAGCCAGTGGATTTATTATACGAACAGCAGAATTCTGCAGTTGCTGCAGCCTGCCGATGTTTATGGCAGAAGTTCCAAACAGAAGCGAATTGCAATAATCTGGTCTTTGGAGTCATTTATAACCTCCATAATCACAGGTCCTACACTTCCACAAATTATGCCAGGTGGGATAATCAAAGTATCGGTTATTTCCGGCGTAGTGACATACTGATTTGGACCAAGTTTAGTGAATTCTACCGATACATTAGCTCTATGCTGAGGTGTGCAACTTGAATCTTACTCACATTATAACATGCACTAGGGCCTTACATCATGGCAGCAAAGACGGTGGTGCCATCTATAGTGACAGTTGCTACTATCTACATCACCCACACTGTGCTGTTCTAACAGAAAGTCCAATCCACAGCAACATCAATTTAGAACTGGTTATGTTGTATGGTGACAGATAGTTGTCTAATGACTTGGCAATGTATATAGGACCCGTCCTCCGCATTCTTTATCCCTATTTGTTCAGAGGATACCACTGCTGTATAGTCTAGTGTTTTGAGGAAATATTTACTTATCATTGATATTTGGGCTGCAGTATACACCACCATTAAAGTATCTATGCTGCAAATGGTAGCTGGGATGAGTAATGTGTGACCTACTATTGAACCCAAATGTGTGTGTCTAACTACAGGCTCATCGACGTGTACTGGTTCTGCCTTAGTACTGTCGATTTGCTCATTGTCCCGTTGTAAGGGCAATGACTTATTACATTGAGACCCGTGTTTAAAATGATCACTGTCTAGTTGTAGGGGCAATGACTCATTACATTGAAATTCCGTTGTAGTGGCAATGACTCATTACATTGAGATCCACGCTTATAATGATCGCTGTATCGTTGTAGGGGCAATGACTCATTACATTGATATTCCGTTGTAGGGCAAGTACTCATTACATTGAGATCCACGCTTATAATGATCTCTGTCCCGTTGAAGGGTCAATGACTCACTACATTGAAATCTACGCTTATAATGATCGCTGTCCCGTTGTAGGGGCAATGACTCATTACCTTGGCTCTGTTCATGATCACTACTCTGAGAATGGAGTTGGGCGAAGGCGTATCCTCGGCCAGCAGGACTCACCCCTCCTCGTTTGACAGTAGCGACGGGAATTCGTTCGGTCCCTTCGGTGTTTATGAGACCGATGTTCGTGGCGGTGACTGTCCTGGCGAAGTCTCGGACTGTGTCGATGGCCTCGCCGATACCTACGGGGGTCTTCCGAGTCCGAGTTGGAGGAGTTGCTTCTCGAGTTGCTACTACGCCAGCGTCGACGCCGATGACCTGTTTTCACCACCGCTCTCTGGGGACGTTGTGTTTTTGAACATTCACGCGATAGGAGGCATTTTCCGCCGCACTCATAGCAAGTAAGGGGTGATGGTGATCGTCTCCGCTTGTTAGCGTATTCCCGTGACCTATGACCGGTGCGTTCATAAGTCTAGCACGTGTCACCGTTAGGGACTGCCTTGGCAGAGATAGCAGACTGTTGAAGTTGTCTCACCACTCCCTCTACCAGTCTCTCCACGTATGTGGCTTCTGGGAGGGCCCCTGTCACCCTCACTGTTGGCCCATCGTCAAAGGACACTTGTCTGTGTCTACATCAAAACGTGCGAAGTGCACCGTGCATGTGCATGACATGCCCCATTGCGTCTTGAATGGTGCCCGGATTGTGCACTTTCATTATCTCTTGTACCGCATTCCTATATTGGATACCTTTGAGAAACGCTGGCACCGCGATACTTTGAAGGGCGTCCTCGTCAATCTGGAGATATGCTTGTCCGGTTAAGGCATACACGCGATCCCCAAACCAATCCATGCTGTCCCCTCCCGCCTGTCATATAGTGGTTAGGTCTGCCCGGAGTGTCATCTGTATTATCGGTCTCTGGTTGGCATACCTCTTGTGGAAGGCTTGAATGCAGAGGCCATAATCCGTCCGTTCTTAATGGCAGAAGCTGCGGTGTGCAGTTAATGCTGCACTTTTCAGACAGGACGAGACCCGAAACAATCGTTCACCGAAGTTCCAGTTGTATTGATCTGCCAGAAATTCAAACTGGTGGATCCAGTTGTCCCATCTTGTCCCATCCCCCAGTCTTGCCATCGAACTTGTCAAAGGTGACAAATCTGTCACCATGATAAGGAGGGGCATCGGGAGAGGGGACATGAATTTGCTGGCTTCGGCTATCCCTTCCCCTACTTACAATTGAGGCATGGGGGGTCTCTTGATGTTGAGGCATGTCATGTGCATAGGGCAGCTGATATTCTGGGTCATATAAGCCAGATTTATTATCTGGGCCAAACTGATCATGTTCGTGCGACTTGGTTTGCATGCTGTGTGATGCCATGTTGTAAAAGTAACTGGCTTTCTGCCGTGCCCCGACACCTAGCAACCCATGGTGTGTCAGTGCTGCTGCTCCAGAGGTAGACATTGTCTGGATACGTTGAAACTGGTCTTGTATGTGCCGTTCTTCATCAGCTTGTCCACTGTCTTGTTCTTCAATGCTCTTAAGCTTGTCCCCAATCCTCTTATATGTATATGAGATTCTCTGACTAGTGTTTTGGTAATTCGCCTCGACAGATTTAAGTCTTTTATCTGGTGTTTCCGTGTGGTCATTCAGCTTTGTAACAGAGTTCCAAGAGAGCTGATCTGGTATATCCTCCGAAAGAAGAGCATACCAGAATACTACATCAACATCATAACGGACATGTACGAAGTGTTTACGGGAAGCATCATGACAAATGCTGGAAAGACAGAGGAAATCAAGATTGAAGTTGGTTTACACCAGGGGTCGGCCCTTAATCCTTTACTTTTGATCATTATTCTAGACTTGATTTCAGAGGAGATCAAGGCGCACACACCCTGGGCTATGTTGTTCGCAGATGACCTGGTTTTGTGTAATTCAGACGGAGATAGGATAGACGAGAAATTTGACAAATGGAGAGAAAATATGGATAGATGTGGATTAAAGATCAACAGAACGAAGACGGAACACCTTCCGCCAACGGAGCACACATAGCCGGTGAAGATGAGAAAGTATGGGTCTCAGAAAAATGTAGTCCTCCCAACTGTACAACCCTTTAAGTACATCGGCTCTGTCATAGAGAAGGAGGGAGGTGTCAGCAAGAAAACTGAGAGCCGAGTGTCAAAGGGGTGGCAACTGAGAGCCGAGTGTTAAAGGGGTGGCCAAGGTGGAGGGAACTATCTGCAGTGATATGTGATAAGAAAGTGCAACAAAAGATGGAGGTCCTGCTCTACAAAACGACACAAAATCCGGACACTTCTCTACGGTTGTGAAACGTGGCCACTATTGACAAGTGATGAAAGGTGACTGGCAACAACGGAGATGAGAATGATTGAATGGGCAGTGGGTGTAAGCCTGCAGGTGAACCGGAGGAATGAGGACATCTTGAAAGAAACCGATGTTGAGAGAATTGTTGTCATCATGAGGAGAAGAAGGCTTGAGTGGTTTGGCCATGTGAAAAGAATGAAAGAAAGGGAAGACATAAGCGACACCACGGAGATGAAGATAGAGGGGAAACGAGCGAGATGGATGCCCAAGTTGAGATGTTGGGATACCACGAGGAAAGATGTAAAGGCATGGTAGATGAAGGAAGAATGGGCTCAGGCCAGGAAGAAGTGAGAGAGACTCGTCAAAACCCGCCATACCGCAAAGGGAGAAGGCTGGGAAAGATGAGAAAGGTGATAATTCAGCTTTGCATCAATCTTCTCGAGCATTTTGTATATTATCGCAAAATTGCGATCCGATATGTCAGGACTGTCTGTGCCAGTTGTGTGGAGGTCTCCTGTGGCTTTCTCTAGCGGGAGTGTAACTGGAATTTCAGACATATCGTCTAACGTTTCTGGTGAATCTTCCTTGGCGTCCTTAAATTGTCTAGTCCTCATACCAAGGGTGACAAAGTATAGCCAGGGAAATCACGAGGTTGAAACGTGCAGTATTCTATTAAGATCAAACTCGGAAAAACTTAATTAGCTCGGAAATGCATGAAATATGACAACAACTAGAAATTAGAGGTGTCTAACAATTGACGACCAATACCTGTCGGTGTAACACATCAAAACGTTATGTCCTATACGAACATTGCAAAGTTGAATCACAAACAGCAAACTTAATGTTGTTACAAATGGAAGTTAAATCAATGTTGTCAAATATATATATATATATTGTCATTTCATCAGTACTGAAACATATATAATTTGTTATGTCATCTACCAAATAGACTGGATTAATATTGTCAATGATATACAGTAAATCACCAGCTGAACCTATTCTAAGAAAATATCAGATAAATTGTCATGCAAATACTGTTAGTAATTAAATTACTAAACTGAACCTGACATAAGAAAGTATAAAGTCAATAACGATAGAAGTTTAACGATGTTGTTACTGTTGTAAGCCACAAGTGTGAGGAGCACTGGGAAATAATATTGTATGACAAGAAATATACAGCTGGCGTATCAGGTCAACGCAAGCGTATTGAAAACAATAACGAACTCTTGCCGACTGTAAATCGGAGCTAGTTGAATGGATTAATTTTGCACAACTAACGTTGTCTTGAATTAAAGATTGAAAACAACACAATTGTTGATGTTGTAAGCGAAGATCTAACGCGTAATTTTGCAACACTGGCATCGTTGGCGTGGCCGTACGTGGGTGGAATGTAGCCGTAGGGCGCTAACGGCGGTGTTTTGGCGAAGTATCAGTTACGACGTCGTATAAGTGACGTTATTTCATCACGCTAAGCGAGCCGACGTTGTAGCCTAGTATTGTACAATAGGTAAATAGACCAACGCATAATGTCGTGCTTGCTGGAGTCTAGCTATCGTTCGGCAACTGACAGGCCAGCGTGCGCGCAGTCATCCATGCACGGCAAGTCCCCTAACACGAATTCAGCCAACTAAAGCGAATGTTTTCCTGGTTAACGAACTCACGCTTCTAGCTCACACGGAAACCCAGGATAGCTATAGAAGCGTAGGCATACTAAATTTACCGATGTCAGTGACAGATAGCGGCGTTGTCAGAACGATGTCTGCACACATTCTAAGGCGTACATATGTTTTATACGTCAGACGCAGGTGCGTAATTTCTGACACCAATATCGCAGGGCTGGGTAAATAACAAGCTAATTGGAATGCTTACCAGTCCTGCGGCTCTGCTGCGTTCTATGGGTCGTGTGTATGACCGGGTACGGGGTGGAGACGCGCCTTAAGATATCAATAGCTGTCGGGTTGGGCGTGTCAATCAATTTTCGGTCCCAATATAGATAACTACATGGTCGGGTGCTGCCACCCGGGGGCTACTGGTTGCCTAGTGCTGTCGCCCACTAGGGTCCACCACAATATTATTAAACTATCTTTCAACACGTACAGTGTGTACTTTCTTGTGGGTATATTTTGCATATGTACTGCATCTTGCAACATGTTATAAAACCACGAACGTCTTCACAATTTCTGTCACCACTGTTTAAGTCGCCTTATGGGGTAAGTCCACATTTATATTTTACATAGGCCGCCATGATAACGTTTCTTTCTAAATTTTTCTAAACATTGTCTTGACAATTTCACAGCATATTTAACCTCCGTTCACACAAGTGATGCGGAAACTCGTGAAAATTTCATAACACATTTTCCAGAAAAAAATCCATCCAAACTTGACACCCCTCAATTTCGCCTCAATCTGGTGAAGGATTTTGAAATGTTGGTGCGTTCTGCAAAATAGCCACTGTGCGAATACGGGAGCGACTAGCGTATATTTATTGGTACGTCGTGAAAGATCTAATGCAGTAGTACATTCAGTATTCACTGGACTAACATGTGCCATGTCAAAGTGCTCAAAAAAAATATCACACATCACACCAAAACGGTATTGTCATGTCCTGCATTAAACAACTGCCAGGATTACTTCGGCCCAAAGACAGAGCGCCATGTTACACTGAAACCTGCTGCATACGTACTTAAATGTTTCCATTTTATGAATAATGCTTAAGGAAAACTCAACAGTTGGTCACTCTGTCTTAAAAAGTAAAATTGGGTTGATATTTTTTGTATTATGATTCCCAAGAAAGATGTACACGTTGTTCCCATCATTGAACGACAAATTCTGTGTTCGGCAAATAAGAAAAATCATACAAATAATAAAGTATATATCATCAAATTCCAATATGTATCTTTTTTCGGTTAGCTAATACGATATCACACATAGGCTAAAAATACCATGAAAATCACTTCAACCATTTCTGTTGCAAGCATTTTCATGGCGTATTTGCATCATTAACACAAGTGATTATTATGACATCCGTATTTAGATTCATGATAATACGGGACCACATGCCGATATTCTAAATGTATTTGACCATTTTATAAGGATAGTGTGTGTGTACCTCAATAATAACCAACTATTTATATGTACAATATTTTGGGGGAAAAGACACTGACATTTTACTTTGAAAAATCACTGACACTAAACCGATGATTATGGTTTAACACAACTACTGTGTTAAATCTGTACTCATAAGATACACATATCTACGATATAACATGCCGCTTTACCTCATAAACACGTCTTCCACAAGGGTCGGATGCCGTAATAAACAGCGATGTCGTAAGAAACATTTCAGTGTTTTTTTGGTCATGTGGCTGAGCTAATGGGCATAAATTACAATAAAAACGCAGGAACATTGTACTGCTTGACTTCTTGTTGCATAATCTAACGGGTACTGGAGACAAACATGATGAGAAGTAACAGTTTAGGAGAAAGATTTGTACAGTTTGACTTCTTGTAGCATAATCTAACTGGTACTGGAGACAGACATGATGAGAAGTATACAGTTTAGGAGAAAGATTTGTACGGTTTGACTTCTTGTAGCATAATCTAACTGGTACTGGAGACAAACATGATGAGAAATATACAGTTTAGGAGAAAGATTTGTACTGCTTGACTTCTTGTAACATAATCTAACTGGTCCTGGAGACAAACATGATGAGAAATATACAGTTTAGGAGAAAGATTTGTACGGTTTGACTTCTTGTAGCATAATCTAACTGGTACTGGAGACAAACATGATGAGAAATATACAGTTTAGGAGAAAGATTTGTACTGCTTGACTTCTTGTAGCATAATCTAACTGGTACTGGAGACAAACATGATGAGAAGTAACAGCTTAGGAGAAAGATTTGTACAGTTTGACTTCTTGTAGCATAATCTAACTGGTACTGGAGACAAACATGATGAGAAATATACAGTTTAGGAGAAAGATTTGTACGGTTTGACTTCTTGTAGCATAATCTAACTGGTACTGGAGACAAACATGATGAGAAGTATACAGTTTAGGAGAAAGATTTGTACTGTTTGACTTCTTGTAACATAATCTAACTGGTACTGAAGACAAACATGATGAGAAGTATACAGTTTAGGATAAAGATTTGTACTGTTTGACTTCTTGTAACATAATCTAACTGGTACTGGAGACAGACATGATGAGAAGTATATAGTTTAGGAGAAAGATTTGTACTGCTTGACTTCTTGTAGCATAATCTAACGGGTACTGGAGACAAACATGATGAGAAGTAACAGTTTAGGAGAAAGATTTGTACAGTTTGACTTCTTGTAGCATAATCTAACTGGTACTGGAGACAAACATGATGAGAAATATACAGTTTAGGAGAAAGATTTGTACGGTTTGACTTCTTGTAGCATAATCTAACTGGTACTGGAGACAAACATGATGAGAAATATACAGTTTAGGAGAAAGATTTGTACTGCTTGACTTCTTGTAGCATAATCTAACTGGTACTGGAGACAAACATGATGAGAAGTAACAGCTTAGGAGAAAGATTTGTACAGTTTGACTTCTTGTAGCATAATCTAACTGGTACTGGAGACAAACATGATGAGAAATATACAGTTTAGGAGAAAGATTTGTACGGTTTGACTTCTTGTAGCATAATCTAACTGGTACTGTAGACAAACATGATGAGAAGTAACAGCTTAGGAGAAAGATTTGTACTGTTTGACTTCTTGTAGCATAATCTAACCGTTACTGGAGACAGACATGATGAGAAGTATACAGTTTAGGAGAAAGATTTGTACTGTTTGACTTCTTGTAGCATAATCTAACCGGTACTGGAGACAGACATGATGAGAAGTATACAGTTTAGGAGAAAGATTTGTACTGTTTGACTTCTTGTAGCATAATCTAACCGGTACTGGAGACAGACATGATGAGAAATATATAGTTTAGGAGAAAGAGTTGTACTGTTTGACTTCTTGTAGCATAATCTAACCGTTACTGGAGACAGACATGATGAGAAATATACAGTTTAGGAGAAAGATTTGTACGGTTTGACTTCTTGTAGCATAATCTAACTGGTACTGGAGACAAACATGATGAGAAATATACAGTTTAGGAGAAAGATTTGTACTGCTTGACTTCTTGTAGCATAATCTAACTGGTACTGGAGACAAACATGATGAGAAGTAACAGCTTAGGAGAAAGATTTGTACAGTTTGACTTCTTGTAGCATAATCTAACTGGTACTGGAGACAAACATGATGAGAAATATACAGTTTAGGAGAAAGATTTGTACGGTTTGACTTCTTGTAGCATAATCTAACTGGTACTGGAGACAAACATGATGAGAAGTATACAGTTTAGGAGAAAGATTTGTACTGTTTGACTTCTTGTAACATAATCTAACTGGTACTGAAGACAAACATGATGAGAAGTATACAGTTTAGGATAAAGATTTGTACTGTTTGACTTCTTGTAACATAATCTAACTGGTACTGGAGACAGACATGATGAGAAGTATATAGTTTAGGAGAAAGATTTGTACTGCTTGACTTCTTGTAGCATAATCTAACGGGTACTGGAGACAAACATGATGAGAAGTAACAGTTTAGGAGAAAGATTTGTACAGTTTGACTTCTTGTAGCATAATCTAACTGGTACTGGAGACAAACATGATGAGAAATATACAGTTTAGGAGAAAGATTTGTACGGTTTGACTTCTTGTAGCATAATCTAACTGGTACTGGAGACAAACATGATGAGAAATATACAGTTTAGGAGAAAGATTTGTACTGCTTGACTTCTTGTAGCATAATCTAACTGGTACTGGAGACAAACATGATGAGAAGTAACAGCTTAGGAGAAAGATTTGTACAGTTTGACTTCTTGTAGCATAATCTAACTGGTACTGGAGACAAACATGATGAGAAATATACAGTTTAGGAGAAAGATTTGTACGGTTTGACTTCTTGTAGCATAATCTAACTGGTACTGTAGACAAACATGATGAGAAGTAACAGCTTAGGAGAAAGATTTGTACTGTTTGACTTCTTGTAGCATAATCTAACCGTTACTGGAGACAGACATGATGAGAAGTATACAGTTTAGGAGAAAGATTTGTACTGTTTGACTTCTTGTAGCATAATCTAACCGGTACTGGAGACAGACATGATGAGAAGTATACAGTTTAGGAGAAAGATTTGTACTGTTTGACTTCTTGTAGCATAATCTAACCGGTACTGGAGACAGACATGATGAGAAATATATAGTTTAGGAGAAAGAGTTGTACTGTTTGACTTCTTGTAGCATAATCTAACCGTTACTGGAGACAGACATGATGAGAAGTATACAGTTTAGGAGAAAGATTTGTACTGTTTGACTTCTTGTAGCATAATCTAACCGGTACTGGAGACAGACATGATGAGAAATATATAGTTTAGGAGAAAGAGTTGTACTGTTTGACTTCTTGTAGCATAATCTAACCGGTACTGGAGACAGACATGATGAGAAGTAACAGTTTAGGAGAAAGATTTGTACTGTTTGACTTCTTGTAGCATAATCTAACTGGTACTGGAGACAAACATGATGAGAAGTAACAGTTTAGGAGAAAGATTTGTACTGTTTGACTTCTTGTTGCATCATCTAACTGGTACTGGAGACAAACATGATCAGAAGTATACAGTTTAGGAGAAAGATTTGTACTGTTTGACTTCTTGTAGCATAATCTAACTGGTACTGGAGACAAACATGATCAGAAGTATACAGTTTAGGAGAAAGATTTGTACTGTTTGACTTCTTGTTGCATAATCTAACTGGTACTGGAGACAAACATGATGAGAAGTATATAGTTTAGGAGAAAGAGTTGTACTGTTTGACTTCTTGTAGCATAATCTAACCGTTACTGGAGACAGACATGATGAGAAGTATACAGTTTAGGAGAAAGATTTGTACTGTTTGACTTCTTGTAGCATAATCTAACCGGTACTGGAGACAGACATGATGAGAAATATATAGTTTAGGAGAAAGAGTTGTACTGTTTGACTTCTTGTAGCATAATCTAACCGGTACTGGAGACAGACATGATGAGAAGTGTATAGTTTAGGAGAAAGATTTGTACTGCTTGACTTCTTGCAGCACAATCTAACTGGTACTGGAGACTAACATGATGAGAAGTATACAGTTTAGGAGAAAGATTTGTACAGTTTGACTTTTTGTAGCATAATCTAACTGGTACTGGAGACAAACATAATGAGAAGTATATAGTTTAGGAGAAAGCGGATGTCATAATAACCATTTCGTAAAAGGTTTGCAACATATATGTGATTACAAACATGTCTGTTAATTTTCTTGGTTGGAAGTAGTACATAAATAACTGTTTTCTTACATAGATTTAAACATCTCCTGCAGCAAAAGAACATTACGTCTTTCTAATATCATGTTTTATGTGTTTATTTATGTTGGATGTCATAAACAGCAAATCTGTAGACAGCGCACATTGGTTCATCAGAACTCAGAAGAACTCAGAATCAATTTATTTGACCTATAGAAACGATACATATAGAATGAATAACGTAAGTAATAGATAAGGTCCTGAGACTCCCATTAAGATGTATATCATCACTAGCACAGGATCCACGACATAAATATAAACAAACAACAACATTTACATGTCACAAATCAGAATAACATATTACTTATTTTACAGTTGATAATTACTCAGTGTATCAACATGCATACACAATACAAGGACTGATTATATGTACTCTTGTACAAATTGAAGTACATATGGATACTTTGGTATACATTTCAATACGTGTTACAAATTACAAATAAAACAATTATGAATACGACAACTGGATTCATAATTTAAAGTTGTTTGTGTATGTTGAAAAACCATATAGACTGTGGGTGTAAATTATATTAATGAAAATACTTGGTGTATTGTTAACTTTCTAAATATTTTGTTGTGTATAACGCATTTGTTGGCAAATTCCTGTACGAATCTGGACATATACAGATTATTTCTTTCACGTGTACAGTGCTGATTAATATAATAGATGTGTGTGTTTGAGAAGAAAAAAAACACTGAAGTAGTAGGGTAAAATATTTTAAATTAATTTATAATAACATTTTAGTTGTTGGATTTTATCAATGTAATCCAACGTTAACAACTGAAGTCGTTTTGAAAATAGGACTTGTGTGAGCATTATATTTACTTATGGACATTATTCGTATTGCTTTTGTCTGTATTTTGAAAATTCGATGTGCCTGATGACCCCAGAAAAATAAGCCATAATTAATATGAGGGAGAATAAGAGCATTGTATGTAATATATGATGTATTAGTTGGTAAAGAGTGTTTAAGTTTATTTAGTATGCCTATTGTTTTATATATTTTATTTGCTATTTTTTTTGCATGACTCTGCCAGTTTAAATGGTTGTTTATTGTGTTGCCTAAAGAATTGAAATCATTTACACATTCAATGTGTGCCCCATCTCTTTGTAACACAGAATATTCTACTTTCTTTGAGGCATATGAAAAATAATGAATTTAGTCTTTTTGGCATTTAGTGACAGTTTATTAGCTTTTAACCAATTGCTAATCTTTGTTTGTTCTTTGTTAATATTTTCACTTCGCATTTGGTCTTTTCAATTGTTAACTGTATTTAGTGTACTAGTAAGGGTGGTGTCGTCAGCATATGTTATTAATTTGAAAAGGTCACTACAAAGTGCTATATCATGTATATATATATATATATATATATATATAAATATATATATATATATAATAAATAAGAGTGCCCTAAAATTGAACCTTGGGGACACCAGTGTTGATGACTATTTCCTTAGACTTAACATTTTCAATTTCTACGTACTGCTTACGATTTTGTAAATAACTCTTATGAAGTTCCAGAGCTTTGTCATTTAATCCATAATAATTTAACTTCTGTATCAATAAATTGTGATCAACTGTGTCAAATGCTTTTCATAAATCAAGGTATATATTTATTGGAGTAACCGATTTATCATTCTGTCTATAATTTCGAGTGTAGCAAGTTCAGTAGAATGTTTCTTTCTAAACCCATATTGGCTATTGCAAACAACGTTTCCGACATCTTCATAGATTGAATGTATACATGTCACAATTTCATGTATTTTCTGTAACACAGGTATAAAAGAAAGGTACGAATGACATAAATAATAACTAAAATGAGTGGTGTAAAAGTGGAAAACCGGAAAAGACACATGTTTTGGGGTACTCCTCATATTTGAGAGAGTATATTTATAAAACTATTGAACCGTTGAAGTAGATTGAGGTTACATCTTACATACATTTAAACTACTTTTCAGCCCTAAAAACGTGGTTGTATGGGAATGTTTGTGACGTCTACAGCATGTACAAATCCGAAGACACTTTTTATTAGTTTGCCAAAAAACATTTTTGCTGATATATTCAGAAATTGACATATCTTAGCCTTACAAATTTCACGATCCTCTTAGAGGACATACATATTTACATGATAGTGGAATTTTAATTTTAAAAACTGTATTATCTTTTGATTTATCGCAGTAAACTTGAAAAATGACTCATTGCCCTACTGCCCACCAATGGCTGGTGCTAGAGCAGTGTCTCATGTATTAATACATGCATCATTTAATTGATTATGATTGTCACATTTTTACCAGATCTGGCACTGGCAATGCTTGAAATGAAAGCCTTAGAACATCCGTCCCGCCCATTCAATTCACCAAAATGTTCAAGTTATCGGCCCGACACCGCCGGTTCACAAACGCCATCGTTTATCGCGGCGGACACGGCTAGGCTACATCTGATGCATAGTTCGTTATAATTCTTAGACCCGACACAGTTATGTTCTACACTGTAATCAATATGGTGAAAGTCATGGGTGTAGTTCTTTATGGTTCCCATAAATTAAAAGTGAGAAGCAAACATGGGTGAAACAAAAATTATATTTTTAATATTTTGGAACGAGAGAAAATAATGTTGTAACGTAAGCTATGTTATCGCATTGACAATATCGCTCGCGGAGCAACACCGGTTTTTGTGTGTGCATCAGGCTATGTTCACCACAAAATGCCAAAGGAGAACATGTCAATATTATTTAATTCATGTTAGAACTTGCCAATATCGAAGGATTTGATAATATCGTGAAATAAGGAACAACATAAGTTTCAGGCTGAGAAGTGAGGAAGCGGTTATTCATATATGTTGGAGTTTTTTAGTCACCATCAAGGAGGTTGCAATCCGAGGTTTTGGGGAACCTTATATGGGTGTCCATTTGGGGATTTTAGTGAGCCTCAAGAGGGGTGCAGTTGGATTTTGATGAGCCTGCAGTTGGAGGGTTTTGATGATATATTCATCACGTTCCAACGCATAAGCAAAATGTCAACAACATGACAATTAACTTATGTTTTAAATGAATGTAACCGGTTAACAAAACTATTAGCTATACAAAGTTAATAAACACATTAGGCAGTTAATTAACAGTAATATTAATCAATTATATTGCATATCATAATTAACTCCACAGATATGTATGAACATATATTTGTGAGACTTGCTACCACGAGAACTGGTTATTGTCTTGGATTTGGACCAATCTCTTGTAGTTTCCATAGCATATTTTCAGACTTAGTGCCATTATGAATTATTTATCCTCCATACTAGCATGCGCCGCACCTCTACAAATGCTTGGAAAATAAGTGAAACTATTAACACGATCATATATGAATTGTTTTTTTCCCATCCATGCGGTTTGCGCTCATCTGAGAAGTACGCAGCAAGTGCAACTATTGAAGCCATTAGCCATACTCGAACAAAAGTTAGCGATGCTAGCGGTTTGTTTACAATGGCTAAATCCCCCTACAAAATGAGTTTTTATTAATTGTAAACTAACATGGATACCCATAGATTTTCAGGAAGTGGTCCCCGGGGAGTATGAATAGTTTTCTCATCAAGATATGTTTTTAGAATATCTTATTGTTATTTGTAATTGAATTCAGCTTTTAAAAATCTGTTCACTGAAATTAGGACTGCCTTGGGGGTGGGTGAAATAAAAATGTTGCCTGCTTGCCCTTTGTTGGTTATTGTGCGATCCACGTGTGCTATATACAAGTGGCATATAATTAGGAAGGACAAATTGGAACAAGATAAACTCGCACGTTAGTATTGGGGTTAAGAAACACGCATTTATAGATGTCGCTTACACAAAATAAAATTATATAACTGAGGCGAAATTCGTCTTATAGGAAATTAGTGGAAATATGTCAGTATCGTCCCATATGATGCAGATTTATAAGAAACTCCAGGCTCTGACACTTATGCACTTTGTATACAAGCTTTCGTGGTACTCAGTATCATAGAACGTGCATGGAATGTAGTTATTAACCTTCACACCACCTAAATTATGACTTTATTTATTATGCATATCACCTAACAACTGGCTAATTAATGACTTTAAAACCTATTTCAGACGTAATACTAACAGTATGCAATAGTTGTACGGTATTCTGGTCTAATTCAGCTTCCAAATGCAGCCGAAAAACCATCATCCATCGCTCAAATCACATTTTGTTGGTTTTCGTGATAAAACGGGCCGTATTTCTAATTTGGGGTAAGACCACATTTACATTTTACATAGGCGGCCATAATAACGTTTACTTCATTTCCTGCAAAATTTGTCTAACAACTTTCTTTAAAATGTCACAGCATATTTAACCTCCATTGACACAAGTGCTGTTGAAACCTCGTGAAATTCTCATACCTTGTTTTTCAGAAAATCTACCCAAACCTGAAACCCCTCAATTTCGCACCAATCTGGTGACGAATTTTGAAATATTGGTGCGTTCTGCAAAACAGCCACAGTGCGAATACGCGAGCAACTAGCGTATATTTATTGCTACCTTGTGAAAGACCTAACGCAATAATACATTCAGTATTCACTGGACTAAAAGGTGCCTTGTCAGAGTGCTCGAAAAAAATTCACACATCACACAAAAATTGTATTTTTAAGGGCACTCTTTCGGTGGGTAATGGCAGAAGACTCCTTAATGTGGTCTTACCCCATATGCAGGCTTCTAAATCCCTTATTTTTTAAGAAAGAAGTTCGTGACACTCTGGATGGAGAGACGTGCATTTCTCTTGGTGGCTATTCTGATATTGCCTTTCACTGCAGCTCAGATAACATGATTATTGGTTCTTCCCAAGTCATGCTTCAAACATCTGTCAGGATTACTTCGGCCCAAAGGCAGAAATCTATGCTACACTGAAACTCGCTGCATACATACTTAAATTCTTCCTTTTTATTAATAGTACTTTAAAAAAATTCAACAGTTGGTCACTCTGTTTTGAAAAGTAAGATTGTGTTGACATTTTGCTGTTATAATTTCCAAGAGAGATGTTCACTTGTTCCCACCATTGAACCACAACTTCTGTATTAATCAAATATGAAAAATCATTCAAATAATAAAATATATATAATCAAACTCCAATATTAATTGTTTCGGTTAGCTAATACAATATCGCATATAGCTGAGCTAATGGGCATAAATTACAATACAGACGCCGGAAGATTTATACTGTTTGTCAAGTAAAATGTCAACAACATGATTATTAACACATTTCTGTTATTGTAAGTATCGTGTTAGCAACATGATTAGCTATATAAAGTTAATAAACATATTAGGCAGTTAATTAACAGTAAAATTAACCAAATATATTGCATATAATAATTAACTCCACAAATATGTATGAACATATAATTGTGAGTCTTACCACCACGAAATCTGGTTATTGTCTTGGACTTGGACCAATTTCTTGTAGTATCCATAGCATATTTTCAAACTTAGTGCTATTTTGAATTATTTATCCTCCACACTAGCATGCGCCGCACCTCGAAGAACGCTTGGAAAATATGAGAAACTATTAACATGATCAGATCTGAATTTTGTTTTTCTGATTTTCTCCAATCCATGCGGTTTGCGCTCATCTGAGAAGTATGCACGAGTGCATAGATAGGGGCCTACTGAAGCCATTAGCCATATTCGAACAAAACTTAGCGATGCTAGCGATTAGCGGGTAAATCCCCCAAGATGGATTTTTTTATTAATTGTAAACTAGCATGGATACCCATCGATTTTCAGGAAGTGGTCCCCGGGGAGTATGAATGGTTTTCTCAACAACATATTTTTTTAGAATATCTTATTAGTATTTATAATTGAATTCTTCAATCAGATTTTAAAAATCGATAGACCTGTTCGTGTGGATCACATAATTATGATTACAATCGTGAACCAAAAAACTCAAAACCATTTTTAAACTAGCCAATTGCACCTCCGCTTGAGGTTCAACAAAAATGCCAACTTCTCTACCGCTCTATGACTTCTCAGCCTGAAATACATGTTGTTACATATATCAAGATATTATCAAATCCTCGATTTTAACAATTTCGTACAATAATTGTATAATGTTGACCGGCTATCCTTCCGCATTTTGCGATGACGGAAGCGTGTTTCACAACAAAACATATGTTGCCCCGCGATCGATGTTGTCACTGCGATCTAGTGGCTTGCGTTAAAATATTGCTGTTACGTTCCAGAATACATAAAATACCAATTTTTTTTCACCCATACATATTACTCACTTTCAACGTATGGAACCATAAAGAACTACAAGTATGGCTTTCAGAATAATGATTACAGTTTGGAACCAAACATAACACCGGGCTAACATATACGACGGGAGACATTTGTTGGAACCAGCGCTGCAGCGTGACTTCACTCTTCGGTGCTCTATGGCACGATGCACGAACGCCAAGTGTAAATGTCGGTGGCATCGCCACCAGCAGTACAGTTTTCCCAAAAGTCAGACTGGACGCCATCTTTCACTGTTTGCCGCGTTCTCTGAACTAAATGTTACTGTGTTTGGAAGTTGTTTCGGTTGTAGGTCAGAGTCAAGCATGCTCTTTGTTTTTTATACAAATAAATACGGCCTAATTCCAAATTTGACTGGTGACAAAAGTGTATTTCGTAACGTAACCAACATCGGCAAGGTGAAATACACGTAGTTTGGAGGTGTCACTTAGCGAATAAACCGGGAAACACCTAAAAGAAGTGGCAAATGATAGTTTGAACAACCAAGGCATACATTTGGAACAATAGTTCTTATTATTATTGGCTAATTTGGTAATTAAAAATATGATTTGATAAGTTGCACTTTATTATCATAGTGTGCGTACATACATGTATGTACATTTGTCAAGGCCTAATTTTAATATTATTTACTTAAGTATATACATATATATATTGATCTGGGCCAGTTAAAAACAAATCTGGGCATATTCTTTTTTTGCAAATTTCAGGCACTGACTTGTTGGTTAATGAATCTTCAAAAGGTACGTACGCTTTCTTTACATGGGGCAATCTTCACGAGAGTGTGACCCAGTCGTACAGAACTCTTTCCACAAATTAATTTATTGCAACTACTTTTATTCATTATGTGAACTATCCTTTGTATATCTACATAGAATAGTCCGTATGTATACACAACTGCATTGTATCACTGCCAAGAATGGTCCATATGTATACACAACTGCATTATATCACTGCCAAGAATGGTCCATATGTATACACAACTGCATTATATCACTGCCAACAATGGTCCATATGTATACACAACTGCATTGTATCACTGCCAACAATGGTCCATATGTATACACAACTGCATTATATCACTGCCAAGAATGGTCCATATGTTTACACAACTGCATTATATCACTGCCAAGCAAGTTGTCATTGCCTCTTGTTACTTACTTCCACTGATGATTGGTCTTGGTGAAGCCGAGTCCGGTTCCATTGCGAGTATTTGTGTGTCTTGAACAACGAAGAGAGTTCCACGTCTGAGCCTGCGGCCACCGGCAGCTGATGCAGAAAGAAACAACAGTTATAGTTATAAAAACTGATTATCAGTTTGAGGCTTAGTAAAGACAACCTTCGGGGGTGTCCTGGGTGGGGCCAATTATTTGTAATCGGACAGGTGTTGTTATAGTATTATCAGTGTATGCACTTAGAGTGCACGATAGAGTCGACAGTTCTGTTTTCAAACTAAACTTGGAAATGCACACTTCACGGTGCTGGTCATGTACTTTTAATGTTGTTGCAAGGATATGCGTTCTGGATTTTCAAACGTCTATGTCAAAACCTTCTTTTCTTAGGTTCTTGAAGTGTTCCCGGTGTTTGGTTTGCTTTGTTTTCTAAGCATTACCATGAGTTTTGTCCCGTGTTCTTTGTAGTCTGATTATGTTTTTGTTCAGGGTAAATGCGGTTTTTATTTTGTTATGCGGCAAGGAGTGGATTGTTCTTTGAGATTAGTGTGGTTTTGGTAAAAGAAGTTCCAATTTGAATCGATGTCTAGATTATCAGGATTTCAGGCAACGTAAGTTTGAGCAACACGGGTATATAGTTTGATTTGAGGGCTTCCCAGTTACCGTACTTATAGCTGTAACTTTCTGTGGAGGTTTGGTTTTATGCATGGGGTTCATATTAATGTGAAAAAGAACAGCTTCGTGATCGTTCATGCCTGTCACTGTTTTTACGCTGGAGATAAAGGCGGGGGTTGATGTAAGTACAAGGTCAAGGCTATTTTCAGAGTCTAGTCGGGTCGCTTCATTTACTATATTTGTTAAACCATATTCACAGACTATTTCTAGTAGTCTGTTGTGTTTTGTTGCTTTGTGTTGGTTTGTTGTACTGGGGTTTTCCTTGTTGATGTCTAGTAGGTTTAGGTCCCCGGCGATTATAACTGATGGAGGAAGTTTGCAGCCACGGTAGAAGATTCGTGTAGGGCTTCCAGGGATGTCGTTTGATCAGTAGGGGGTGTATAGTAAGATGCCAAACAGATGGCTTCGTTATGAAAGAACTGTAGTTTAGTCCTGACTAAGTCATATGTAGCCGCCGACATAACGTATTCAAGATGCTAAATTGTGTGTCTGGTTATATTAAATCGTGTGTCTGGTTGTGTCAATGTTGTCGTCTAGACGCATCTCGGTGCCCCAACCTATTAGAGATTAATCTACGACCACAATAAATATAACTAATCTTTCTTCGAAATTTCACATTAGCTAAGTTTTCTGATGATTTGGTTAATCAACTGTTAGCAACGTAATTATATATTGCTGCAATCCTAGAAACCACGCACGTGCGGCGAAACCTTCGTGAACCCGTCCAATGTGTATCGGTACATGGTGCGGACTCGGACCAATACAAAATGAACATAAATTTTACTATTATACAACCATCAAAAATATTAATGGGCCTAAGTTCACTTTCTGTCCAACTCACAGTTACTCACTCACTGTCCAAGCTGCGTGATCAGTTGTTTTCGTTCCAGATGGCTGTTTGTGTTATGAGCGCGGCTGTTGTCTGCGCAGTTGTGGATAGGACTTTAGGTTTGGACCGATTGACAACTTTAAACATTATTCGCGCATTTGCACGATGTCGTAGTCGTCGATCTTAGGTTTGACGTGAATCAATTAATCGAAATGACAATGTGTAGGTGATGAGGAATTAGCGTGAATATTTAATTGCTTGCAATATTTATCAAACAGGAATATTGCAAGGCAGTCGGAAAATTATATTGACATCGATTGAAAACAATATATATCCTAGTTGGCATTAGACATGTCATGTGAACTGACATTAATGATCTCTACTGTCCAATTTGGCCGTCTGTCGTTCAACGTAGCTATCAGGTCTCAAATCCACCATGATTGAAACCCAAAGAATAATCTAGTGTTTTAAATAGTGATTTCACCCCTGACGATTGACGTTTTTTGTGAAACATTGCAGTAACTGGTGCGGCATACACGTGTAGATTCCTCCAGCAACATATATGTAGATGCTTGAGCGCAGTGGCGTAGCTATTAGAGCGACATATTCTCAATCAAGAGCATCCTAGTTCGAATCTTCTCGCTGCCAATTCGAACCTTTGGCTAGTTCTAACAATTCACGTTGCTCCGGTTCAGTCAGCAGCATTATTGTATATTGCAACAGACAGTGGTTGATATTTTTGTACGAATAGTTGTATCGGGGTAATCACTGCGAACTCAGAGCGCTTTACAATTTACTCCCTGGCAGACCTATTCAGTCGAACACAATCTCGACTTCTCTGGGAAGCAACCAGTCACGCTGCAAATAATCCGGGAAGTCTATTCGTACACAAATATCCACCAGTGTCCATAGCCATGTATTTATCCATACAGCTGAGTGAAATGGAGCAACGTAGAGAGAATGAACTGGCCCACCGTTCGAAACCGCAACATAGGACTCGAACCTGGGTTCTCTCGTTCGAAAGTCCAGAACTCTAGACGCTGCACCTCTACGCTCAACATTGGTGTTGTTACGCAACGTCGATTTAACTCAGATGACATAAGCATTAATGTTGTCTCACACCTTCATTCCAAGTAACTTGACATTAGCCTTGATGACGTTACACGCCGCCTTGACAAACGCCATGTCTTTCACTGATGTTATCATGCACCGTCATTTTAGTTGACATGACCTTCATATGTACACGCAGACGTACAAGCCCACACTTAAGTTTAGTAAGTTTATTCTTACTATTCTGTGTATTTACATAACCTCGCTGTGAGCATTTGTACATAGCGATTTCAGTCAAAATCAGTCATCTCATCCAACTATAATCGAGCTAGCGTATGCGTGCGTATGTCTGGTTATGTTAATGTTTTCGTCTAGACGCATCTCGGGGCATCAACCTATTAGAGATTAATTTACGACCACAACAAAATAAAAGTCATCTTTCTTCGAAAATTTACATCAGCCAAGTTGTTTGTACTGATTGTTTGGTTAATCAGTGTTTTGCAACTTAAAACATATATTGCTGCAATCTTAGAAACCAGGCACGTGCGGCGAAACATTCGTGAAACCGTCCAATGTGTTTTGGTACATGGTGCGGACTCGGACCAATACACAATAAACATATATTATATTAATATACAACCAACACAAGTATTAATGGGCATCAGTTCACTTTCTTTCCAACTCACAGTCACTCACTCACTGTCCATTAACCTGGCGGTCCTTGGGGCACCACTGTTGACATGACAGCTCCCGCCATCTGTTTCGATTTTCTGCAGTCGTCTGGGAAGAGCCGAAGATCAAATCAGTCCACTCCTGGATGTTGTTTTTCCACCTCTTCCTATTTCTCCCTCTCTTTCTTCCTCACAGTACAGTGCCTTTTAGGATTGTTTTTGCTTACAGCCGGTTGATCTAGTAACATGACCACACCAATTTAGCTTTCGTTTCTTGACTGTCATCAAGATATATTCAAACGGTCCGATGGCTTGTTTAATTATATTGCGGTCTTCTTCGTTTGTGATATGGTCATTGTATGATATGTGCAGGATTTTGCGGTAACATCTCACCTCCTTGGCCTGGATTCTTCTTTGCAGGTCTGCTGTAATGGTCCATGTCTCGCAAGCGGAAAGGAATACTGACATCACAAGGGAGTGCATCGGTCTGATTTTGGAGCTGCGTCAGATGTTGTTTTCGTTATAGATGGCTTTTAGAGTGATGTTATGTGGCCCTGCGCAGTCGCGCGGTGTCATGTAAACAACTCGAAACAAGAGAGCGATATCAATTTTGACGCGGATCACGAAAAGTTTGATCATATATATTTCGGTGACAGTGAGGATGACTTTGCCGAGATCGACAATGTTGATGTTAGCCAGTTAGTGTGGCATCGTATAGACACGAACTAGTGAAGAAGCTCCGACTGACCGGGCCCACTTGCGCAGATTCGCCGGTAACCGAATCGCCTTCGCCTCTGTTGTGTTCGTCGAAGGAACGGCAGATTTCTAACTTACGCCTGAAACCCATCTTCCATTGTACGAAGCCTTCGAAATCGCCAGGCGCAACGAAATGCGAACCACAAATAGTGCTAGTTGCCGTAGCATGGGTCCAGTCGGCCCTGTTGTTGTTTCGAACAAAACGTTTCCATTTCTGCCGAGTAACTGGCTCTTTGGGAAAATCGTGCACAGAATGGCCAGTCAGATTCGAATTGTTGCAGTTTCCAACAACACATTTGCTCACCATTTCTATATGTGAATGAATGTATACCAGTTCAAATATCCACCAAAGAAATCCAGCTGCCGAGAACGCTTGCGATCCCGGGAATGTTTTCCACAACTGACGTCACGATTCTGCCTCTCGCGGCATTTTCGGAAAACAGACTTTTCGAGGCTTACCCCAGGACAGGTCCCATTTAATGTCAATTTTAGAAATGTTTCAGCAAACGTGTGGTTTCTGGGTTGTCATTATATTGCAGAACACATATGTACATGCATATTTTTATATTTAGTAGCAATCCCCCCCCCCCCCAGGATATGGCCTTTAACGTGTTATCGAACCGGATTTCGTTGGAAATACAGACTACGGGGCGAATTTCGTTTCGTGTTTACGATCTTAAAAAAATCAAAGATGGCTACGCCCATAACCATGGCATGGATGCACCGAAGACGGCGAAGTCGTACGATCTTGCTCGGTGTTTCAACGCATTGGCATTGGTGAACATGCAGTATATCGCAAGTGGGGACATCCTCAAACTCCTCGAACTTGTGAATGACTACTTTGTGGCACACCCGATCGGCAATGATGACAATGATTCGGACTTGTCTGATTCGAGCGAAGACGACTTTGACCAGGAGCTGGCAGAGGAAGTGAACGGATCTGTCAATGGTGACCGTCAAACTGTTTATGATGACCCGAGGCGCAAGATGAGAACACAAACGCCTCTCTTCAGACCCAAACAACAACAGTTCTTTTTTACAGCTAACCACATATTCATGGAAGAGTTTGCTACCTCTTGCGTGTTGATTAGTAATATACGTTTTTGCTAACAAACTACAACTTTTTGACGGGTGCTCTCTTTAAATTATTGTAACTTTAAAAGTAACCATCATAATTTGATAATATTTTAGTGTTCCAAAGGTGAGATACATAGTTACATTTTATTCACTACATTGGACATGGTAATAGCACTGGATATTTTGATATAACATTAATACTGCAGCAAGATTTTATTTTGACATGAATTATGATGATTCCAGACACTACGAGTACTTTTTTCCTGCAATAATGTTTGATGGGTTCCCTCTTTAAAGTCTTGTAACTTTAAAAGTAGCCATAAGAATTTAATAATTATTGATGTAAGCTAAAGATAACAAACACAGCTACATTTGCTTCACTGGATTGTATATGGTAATAGCAGCAGATAGTTTGTTATACCATCATGACATTTTGTTTTCATGTGAATAACGACTCTCGACTTTAAAACTGATTTTTCTCCTGAACTAATTTTTGATAGGGGCCCTCTTTAAATTCTTGTAACTTTGGTTCTGGTGGGAATATTTTAATACAGTCAACAGAATTGGAAGAAAAAATAGTGCTGCTTTCCATTTCTTGAATAAAAATACATATTATTTTGTTGTCAATGTGACTGGTTTTCCTAGGCCGCCACACATTTATCAAACAGGAATATTGTAACGCACTCTCAAAATGATAAAGATATCGATTGAAAACAATAAATATCCTAGTTGACATTAGACATGTAATTTGAACTTATATTAATTATCTCTACTGGAATAGTAAAAATACTATATAGTTACTGCTGCCGGCTATGGGCAGGTGATGTGTCCAATTTGGCCGTTAGTCGTTCATGTAGTTATCAGGTCTCAAATCCACCATGATTTAAAACCCAAATAATAATCTAGTGTTTTAAACACTGATTTCACACCTAACGATTGACGTTTTTGTGAAACATTGCAGTAACTGGTGCAGCATACACGTGTTGAATCCTCCAGCAACATATACTTAGATAATTGAGCGCAGTGGTATAGCTATTACGGCGATATATTCTTAATCAACAGCACTCTGATATTTCGCGTCGAACCCAAATGAACCGATCTCCAAACAGGTTAATGACATAGAAATTCATCCCAACACCAATTCTATTTCTCTCTGCGATGACTACTGCATGATATATTAACATATACATAAATGACCATTTTCATTGTGACGTTTTCATTTTGTTAATGTCCTTGTTAGGTATACAATGGAAAGAAACGCCAACTCACCAACACAGTTTGAGTGCGAACTCCAGATACCGTTCTCCTGGCATGACGTCACGGCTTCTCTGTACGGCACGTAACCACGGTTACACTCGAGGGTGCATGTTTCTGCCGGTACATGCTCACGTGTGGTGCAGCTATCATTGGTGTAGGCCCCGTTAGTCACTCCAGGCAGTGCGCTACATTTCACTTCTGAAATAAGTACGTCATTATTAATTATTACATGTTGTACATAAACGTTGACATGTTGACCGTCATTCCAAGTAACATTAACGGTTAAGGTAAGTTCTTATATAGCGCAGAATCCAATTCTAGGACAGCTCAAAGCGCGTTACACTTTACTCCCTGTTTAGTCGGACACAATATTGACTTCTCTTGGGAAGCATCCAGCCACGCTGTAGATAACCCGGGAATACTATTCGTATACAAATATCCACCTCTGTCTACAGCCATGTATTCATCCATACAGCTGAGTGAAACGGAGCAACGTAGAGAGAACGAACTTGCCCAAGTTTCAAAAATGCAGCATAGGATTCGAACCTGGGTTCTCTCTTTCGAGAATCCGGAACTCTAGTCGCTGCACAACTACGCTCAACAATGATGTTATTACGCAACGTCGATTTAACTCAGATGACATAAACATTAGTGTTGTCTCACACCGTTATTCCAAGTAATATTAACGCTTAAGGTACGTTCTTATATAGCGCAGAATCCAATTCTAGGACTGCTCAGAGCGCTTTAAACTTTACTCCCTTGCAGATCTGCTTATTCGGACACAATATTGACTTCTCTTGGAAGCATCCAGCCACGCTGTAGATAACCCGGGAATACTATTCGTATACAAATATCCACCTCTGTCTACAGCCATGTATTCGTTCATACAGCTGAGTGAAACGGAGCAACGTAGAGAGAACGAACTGGCCCAAGGTTCGAAAAGCAGCATACGATTTGAACCTGGATTCTCTCGTTCGAGAATCCAGAACTCTAGTCACTGCAACACTACGCTCAACATTGATGTTGTTACGCAACGTCGATTTAACTCAGATGGCATAAACATTAGTGTTGTCTTACACCGTTACTCCAAGTAACCTGACATTAGTCTTGATGACGTTACACGCCGCCTTGACAAATAACACTGATGTTATTATGCACCGCACTTTTAGTTGAGATGATATTCATATGTACACGCACACGTACAAGCCCACAAGTAAGTTTAGTAAGTTTACACTTATTATTCCGAGTGTTTACATTAATTCGCTATGAGCATTTGTACAAAGCGATTTCAGCCAAAATCAATAATATCATCCAACTATAATCGAGCCAGCGTATGCGTGCGTATGTCTGGTTATGTTAATGTTTTCGTTTAGACGCATCTCGGGGCACCAACCTATAAGATATTAATCTACGACCACAACAAATTTAAGTAATCTTTCTTCGAATATTTACATCAGCCAAGTATTTTGTACTGATTGTTTGGTTGATGAGTTTTTTGCAATGTAAAACATATATTGCTGCAATCTTAGAAACCACGTGCATGGTGCGGACTCGTTTTCGTTATGGATAGCTTTTAGTGTTATGTTGTTGTCTGCGCTATTGTGGGTATCACTTTAGGTGTGGACCGACTGACAACATTAAACATTATACGTGCATTTTCAAGATGTCGTAGTCGCCGATCTTAGGTTTGACGTATATCAAGTAATCGAAATAACAATGTGTAGATGATGGAGTATTGGCTTGAATATTTAATTGCTTGCAATATTTATCAAACAGGAATATTGCAAGGCAGTCTGAAAATAATAATGATATCGATTGAAAACAATAACTATCCTAGTTGGCATTCGACATGTCATTTCAACTGATATTAATTTTCTCTACTGGGATAGTAAAAATACTAAATATTTACTGCTGCCGGCTAAGGGCAGGTGGTGTGTCCAATTTGGCCGTCAGTCGTTCAACGTAGCTATCAGGTCTCACATCCACCATGATTTAAAACCCCAAGAATAATCTAGTGTTTTAAACACTGATTTCACACCTAATGATTTACGTTTTTGTGAAACATTGCAGTAACTGGTGCAGCATACACGTGTAGATTCCTCCAGCAACATATATGTACATAATTGAGCGCAGTGGCGTAGCTATTAGAGCGACATATTCTTAATCAAGAGCACCCTGATATTTCGCGTCGAACCCAAATGAACCGATCTCCAACAAACAGTCAAACATACCGCATCAGACAGAGCAAACACATATGAGAAAATATTCAAGTGTTTGTTCAAATAAATAACGAAGACATTTAACAAACAATCAAGTGGACCTATTCCACACTCAACTCCCTCATACCAGTAGTAGGGCCCTCACCTCTGTGCATTATTGCAATGCCGTAGAATGCTCTCTTGTTGTAAGTGCCCATGTTCAGATCCTTTTTAATTCCTCCTTTCAGTTGGAGTGAAGTAACCCTGTAAGAAAACAAAATAATTTACTGGAATAAATAATAACAGTGTTCTTCTGACTTTGCTCTGTTTTGGGGACGGATGTCTGTTGCTAGACAATATGTGTTCAGTACTCGGTCAACTCTCTCTAAGAATCGTTCCATGAATGGCTTTTGTAGTCTTTTCCTATTTTACTTATTTCTTTTAACTATTCGTTATCCTTTTTCAAAGCCCAATATGGATATATTTGCATCCTTAGCATGCTGCCATTTGATGTCTCACTTGTTCATATATATATATATATAATATATATATATATATCTATTATATATATTTATATATATATATATATATATATTATCTCTGGAGCGTGAATTATCATCAATAAGTATTTATATGATCGGTGTAAACCTTCTAAAACTCTGCATTGGAAACTCACTGTAAACCATATACATACATGTACAAATATAAAGATTGTTTATAATTTATATAAACATGAAAGTCAAGGAGACCCCCAATAAGACATAAAATAATAATCAATAGTAATATTAATCATATAATTCAATGTTAGTAAATATGTACAACAATACAAAATAAATACATAATTACATGACATACTGTATACGATTATGTGATACAGACATAATAATTGTGGATATTGCAGTGGGATTTACAATTCATAATTAAGTAGTTTTTAGTATAAGTAATGAAACAGAATAAACTGTGTGTATAAACTTTATCAATGATAATGCTTGCAGTATTGTTAACTGTTTCTATAATCTCGTGTCGATCATATATGTTTTGCATATTCATGATTGCATCTGGGAAGAACAGATTATTTATTATTTGTGTGTAGTGTGTATGGATTTTAAAATTACGTAAGTAAGGAATGTGACATAAATATTTCGGTAGGTCGTTATTGACTAAGTTATAATACAATTTAAGTTGGTGCATTTTATAAATATCATCGAACTTAAGGAATCTGAATTTAAAAAAAATCGGATTTGTATTTGCATCGTATTTACTCACATCAATTATTCTGATAGCTTTTTGGCAAATTAACAACTCTTGGTGACCCCGAAATAGAATGCCATGATTGACATGAGGAAGAATGATTTATATGTGCATAATACATAATATGTGTTGTCGTATATAGTGTTTAAGTTGATTCAAAATGTGAAGCGTGTTATTTATATTGTTAGCAATTTTATTTGTATGATTCCGCCAATTTAAATGGTTAGTTAATGCAATACCTAAGACACGTATACAATCAATGTTTCCCATCTTTTTCCAATAAGGGAATTTCAGTTTTGTTTTGAGGCATATTAAATATCATTACTTTAGTTTTTTTATTGAAAGTTTGTTGGCTTTTAGACAGTTACTAACCTTATTAAGTTATATATTTATATTGCTATTTTTGATTCTGAAATATAGACCATTAAAACTATTTACTGTAGTAGTTAGAGTCGAATAAGATGGGATCGATGTAGTAATATACGAAAGGTGTGGGGGTTAAGTTGTAGTAAAATGATATCCTTGACATTGGACGTGTGCTACAACCCGTAATGTAATGATCGACCGGTAATGTAATAAAAACGACTAAGTTTATTATGATGACGATGATAATGAAGGTGATGACAATGACGTTAATAATGACAACGAAGAAAAAAGGATGGGAAATGATTACGATGATGATGACGAGGGAAATGAAGACACTTAAAGGGTTACCTTAGTACTGATGATGAGTATAACGATGGTGATTATGATTATAATTATTATTATTATTATTACGATGATGATGATAATTATTAAACAATGCTAATAATTTTGATAACGTCATATATGACGAGGGTAATAACTAATAATTATGACGAGGAGGAAGAAGATGAAGGCAATGAAGGCGTCGTCTTAGTGATGTGAAAGTGTCGATGATTATGGCTGCGGTGACGATGACGAAGACAATGATAATAATGATGATTTTGATGACAAAGATGATGACCATGAGGGTATTGATTATTACGATGATGAGGACGACGACAATGATATCCTAACGGCTAATCATTCTGACACCCTATTGACGTTCACTAATCGTCATTTGATTAAATTAAGGGATCATCTCAAACAATTTAGGGGAATTATAAAAATTCATTGTTACGGAGAGGCATTATAAAGCAACAAGAAACTTAAGGGTAATGGGTAATTTCAACATAATAATAATTAAAACGAACAGCTGAAACAATCTTTAAAAAACTAAGTTGAAGGTGTTATCTCATTCGACGTCATTCATATAAACGAACAACGAGTACCTAAAGTATTTTATATATGCCTAATATTAACAGATTATATAAATAACAATCTAAATAATTATTTTAAAAGAAATCATTTGATAATTAACTAGCTGGTCATCTCAATACACGGCGGGGTCATCTCATAGAATCAAGACCACCTTATCAAACAAGTTAATTAAATTAAGGGGACACACATAACAAGAATGGATCTTCTAAAAAAAGTATAATTACAAAATATGTAAGAAGTCATTAACACATTAAAGGATTATCTCAAAACAATAAGTGATCATCTCTCAATAAAGGGGTTTTCTCATAAAAGGTAATATCAAAAATGTAAATGTTCCTTAAAATGCTCAACTACGTTAAGGGAACATTTCAAAACATACAAATATTGATTAAAATGAACTGATTGAACGTGTCAACTGTTTCAGGAATCAGTTCAAAACATTAAAGTTTCTTCTCATAAATAATAGGTTTTTGTCAAAATACATTATGGTGTGTTTCACAAAAACATGTAAATATTAATCAAAAATAAAACAAAAACTGATCGTCTAAATAATTTTGAAAAACCATCAAACATTCAATTGTAATCTAATGAAATAAAGTGGCCTTCTCAAAAAGGTAAAGGGGACATTGCCAAAACAGATGTATGATTAAAATAATTGGTTGATCATATTAACACATTAAAGGATCATCTTAACAAAATCGTATTCAACTATCAATAAAGCGGTTTTCTCAAACAATTTAGGGGGTATCCAAATATGTAATGGTGAAGAGTGCTTTTATAAAATTATTAGAAACTTAAGGGTAATCTCGAAATAATAATAATGGTAATAATTATAAATATAATAGTAAGTAACTGAAACAATTGCAGGGGTAATCACAAAACTAATCTTAAGTGTTATCTGAATCAAATAAAATAGTCATATAAACGGATAACGGGAACCCAAATATATTTTTAATTCGCCTAATGATAGGAGATTATGTCGCAAATAATTTAAAGAAAACATTTAAAGCTCGTTTTGGAGAGGTCAATTTTATAACAAATTAGCAAATTATCTCAACACACGACGGGATCATTTCAAAAAATCAAGTGATCTTTTCGAAAAAAAACGTTAATTCAATTTTACCAATAGGCATATTTAAAAATACATTGACTGCCCTTTATTTGTTTATGCGAACTTATCAATTTATAGACAATACATTTAAATAATTTTTTTAAAGATTACTCCTTTACCTGTTTAAGCTGATCTTCGTTATTATTATTATTATTATTATTTTGAGATTACCCTTACATTTCTAATAATGTTGTAAAATCATTTCTTGATATTACATTGTGAGCTTTCCCCTACATCGTTTGAGAAACCCCTTTATTAGGAGATGACTACTTATTCATTGAGTTGATCCCTTAATGTGTTGGGATGGTCAGCCAAATATTTTAACAGCGGTTCTGGTGGAATTTCAATGACACCATAACGTGTTTGAGAAGTCATTACTATTTTATTAGATGACCCCGTGATGTTTTGCGATGATCACTGATTGAGATGACATGATCAGCCTGTTGAGTTTAATCAATATTGCTATGTTTTGAAATGGTCCTTTAAGTTAGTTGAGAAGACCCCTTTATTTGTGAGATGACCCTTTATTACGCTAAGATGATCTTTAATTCATTGAGACGATCAGCTTGTTCGTTTTATAGACCATTTATATTTTTGATATTATTTTTTTGAGAAAAAAACATAACTGAGAGATGACCATTATTGTTTTGATACGATCCCTTAATTTGTTGAGATGATCAGCCAATTATTTTTAATCAACGCTTCTATTTTAGAAATTATCCATTAACTTTGTTGAGATGATGATTTAATTTGTTGAGAGTATCAGCTCATTAATGTGTTAAGGACTTCTAACATATTTTGTAACGACACTTTTTTTAGAAGAACTTGTTATGAGTTGTCCCCGTAATGTAACTAACTTTTTCGAGAACACCACTTAATTTTATGAGATGCCCATATCATGTGTTGAGATAAGCAGTTAACATTATAAAATGAATTAATTATGAAACAGTTTTAGAATATTCTTTAAACATTGCTTTTGAGGTAATCCCTTAATATTAGGCATCATTAAAAATACTTATGAGCTTTTAATTCGGTCATATGAATGCCGTCGAGTGAAAATACACTTAACTTTAACTTAGTATTTTGGATTACCCTTTAATTGTTTCAACTGCCCCATTTATAATAATATTATTATTATTACTTTGAGATTACCCATTACTCTTAAGTTTGTAATATTGTTTAAATATCACTCGTTAACTTTGTATTTTGAAATTAATTTATATTGTTTCAGATAACCATTTAATTTGATCAAATAATGATCAGGTATTTCATTTATAAGCACGCTTTGATGGTTCTTAAATATTTGTTTTATATGATACCTTAATTTTGAGTAGATTATCCCTTTCATTTGTTGAAGTGACCCTTTTAATAATCATTCTTTTCATTGCCATTCGTTCCCATTATTTGGCATTTCGTGTGTTCTCTCAGAAAACAAACGGCTGACTTGTTCTGAGAATCCTTGTTAAGTATACTTTAGTGAAGATCAACAGGTTGTCAGCATGGTTAGCCGTTACAAGGGTGCTTGTGAGAATAACGATGAGGTCGAGGAGAATAATGAGGTTGAGGGTATCATTCTCGTCGTCCACGTGATCGTAATAATAATGACCCTCAACGTTTTCATCTTTGTCATCATAATCATCATCATCTTCATAACTAAGACAATGACTTCGTTCAATTGATCGTCCTCGTTCATCGTTTATCACACGATGAGGTCGAGGAGGATGGTGAGGTTGTCGTCGTCCACGTGATCGTAATAATAATGAACCTCAACGTCTTCATCGTTGTCATCATAATCATCATCGTCATTATAGTCATAATCATCATCATCTTCATCACTAATGCCTTCATTGTATTGATCGTCCTCGTTTTCATTATCATTGATCACACTCATCACTGACGTTATTATCTTTATTAGTATTATCATAATGATTATTATCATCATCACCGTCATCATAATCACCATCGCGATAATCATCATCATTATTAAGGTGTCCCCTTAATTGTCTTCATTATCCTCGTCATTGTCATCGTAATCATTTATCATCCTCGTCATCACCTTCTTCGTTATCATTACTAACATACTTACATTACCGGTCGATTTATTACAATACCGGTCGATTATTACACTACCGGTCGATTATTACATTACCGGTCGATTATAACATTACCGGCCGATTATTACATTACCGGTCGATGATTACATTTTGCTTGTAACAGACAGAGACACAGTGACAGTGAGAGAACGGTCAGAACAACTGATGTCTACAATGTTATGCATAAAAGGGAGCGTCCAGTGCCATAGAAACTGTGCGAAATAAAAAACATTAGTAATACATTTAACTGACAGTGAGATATGCAGTGAAACAGTGATACAGTGGTACAGTGGTACAGTGGTACAGTGATACAGTGATACAGTGATACAGTGATACAGTGATACAGTGGTACAGTGATACAGTGATACAGTGATACAGTGATACAGTGATACAGTGATACCGTGATACAGTGATACAGTGATACAGTGTTACAGTGATACAATGCTCTTGTAAATCTAATTGTGCATATATGGTCAATTCTCACGAAACCTGGACATATTTGTCTTATTTTATTAAACGACCCGCCATTCAAATTATATTTGGCGGATACGCATAGCTGGGTACGCCATATGAAGTTTAATAAATGCGGGCGCATAATATGTAAAAATGGTTCTGCTACCGTGAATGACAAACCTTTGTTAGTTATTTTCGTCTAAATATTATTTAACCGACACCACGCAACACGAAACTTTCCGTGAGCATTAAACCGAGAAAGAACAAGCTTTATTCCAATATTAAATATTTCGTGCAAGCCTTAACATAGATTACGTTTGTATACATGACTTAGTTATGTGTAATCCCAGTCAAATTTTGCTGAGATTATATTTCTCCGAAAAAAACATTAAAATGGTCAGTAAATGCGATATCATGCGAAAGCCTTTTAATGACAAATAACCCAGTCATATATATATATATATATATATATTTGTACACATACATACGTGATCACGCACTCGCACACACACACACACACACGCACACACACACACACACACACACACACACACACATTAGTAATATATATTTGCCCTACACAATGCACTTCGGTTAGTTTACTCGTGATCAAAAATATATTATTTCCACTATAAACTTTGATGAAACTGAACTTGGTAATCGATATCCGCGAATGCGATACCACGTGAAACGCAGTAGGTATCGACATGGAATGACACACTAATGTCACATAACAGTAAAACCCTGAGCTTCAGATTGACATGTGTATGCTAGACCATTATAACTGTGACATCCCTGGCATTTACGTATAAGTTTAATATTTTAGAGCCCTTATTAATGAAACAATTTGTGAAATTGTTATCAGGGTGTACTGTAGATATCGCATGATAATGACTTTCACAATGTTCCGTACAATTTAATGTGGAAATTGATGGACAGCAACACACATCATAATTTCAAGTTTCATACTGCTACAGCTGACAGAGCTTCACAGCGGACACAGCCACGACTGACAACACAGCTACCACTAATCACGTAACCACCACTGATATCACATCAAGCGATAGTACTGATGATCCTGCAACTGTTCACCCTCAAATGTGAAAGATCATCAAACATGCAATAAAAGTTATGTATATAGACGATGACTTTCTTGCTGTAAAACATGATAACAAATGGTACTTAGAGAACGTAAAGAACACCGTATCTGTTAAAAAAAGCCAGCGCGAGACTGACTCAATTAGGGGAAGTGGTATATAAAGAATGGGAAATGTTATACCAAGTAACATTACAAAACTCTGTCGGCAGTGTGTACGACATTCTAGCCAACGACAACAAAATTGTAGATATGATGATATATTTGAACAATGCGTGTTGTTATTCTAGAGGCCCCAGTTGTGTTAAATTTATAACGTCTGTGGCAAAATTATAAGGAAAGCTTTATTGTTATCAATTGTGGTCAATCATAAGTTAATTACACGATTACATCATGAAACTGTACCAAATCCTTTGGAAGAAATGGGTCAATCCGAAAGGCTATTCCAGGCAAAACGTATATGTTTTTGCAACTGTTGTGCCAAAACTTGTTCCAAAAATGTTATCATTGTTGTTTCGTTGCTAGTACACCCATCACTTACCGTTAAAGCAAAATAGCTGGTGGGACTGTTAGAAACATGTTACGTTAATTGTGTTATGGTTAAGTCATAAAAAAATTGCGAATCAAAATATATTGTTGTATATGGTTGACTATTTATTCCATGTCAAGTTACTGTTAGATATGAAATATTCTCAATAAAGCGACACAGTTAATACGTTATTAGCTATTCGACAGGAACCCAACTATACAAGCAATTTAAGCGATACTTTGCGAAACACATTGTCTAAGTCCACATTCACCATGTTATCAATGATCGCACAACAACAAACTCGATACTATTGCAAAGCCATTTTTTTTATTTTGTCATGTCATAAGTAACAACATTAGTTTATATGCACAACATAAGCACACTAATAACATTTAGCTTGGTGTGATGTATGTACCAGCAAGCCATAAAGTTCCGTAATATATAATATTGTAGAGACACGAGTTGTTGCAAAACGGACGGTCTATGCGTTTCGCATGGTATCACTCGAATCGAACATTTAACTTCATAACACTCTCTGGCAGGAATAATCATAATATTTATTAAGAAGTCCCATTGTTTTTCTTCAAGTCTTCAATATGTATAATATATATATATATATATGAATACATACACACAATTTTGTTGTTGTTGGTGGTGTATGACCCACAATGAAGTATAACTTACAATAAAAAAAACGTTTAAAATACGTTTTACCAGGCAACAATGTATTGTTACCTTTAAACAATATGGAATAAATTCTTAAATTGTATTATGTTGCAAAGTTTGATAATGCCCAAATCACAAAATAATGCATTAGTGTGATTTAGTGAATTCTTATTACAATTATTCTATTACATTTTTATACTACCAGTACATAGACACCGTTAGTGTAGTTGTATGTGTATTTTCCCGAACATTACAACAGTACAATAAATATGGGAAAAATAGATGACTTTGTACCTAGAAGATATTTGCCCTATATATAATGGTAAGAGTTTTTGTTAGTCTATACTTAATCATATTTACATGGTGTTTCCAATTAACTGATCATCTATTAAGATTCCTAAAAAATGTTCAACACATACACTATCATTGGATGTGTTATCAATTTTTATATCAATATTTGACTTTTTACAACAGTTGGTAAACAGTAATGTGTAGTTTGTTTTTGCTACATTTACTGAAAAAATACTTATTGAAAACCTGAGAGGTTACTTTTGTAATTCATTGCTGACAACCTTGCTAAGCTGGGTTGTATCTTTCCCAGAGCAATGTGTATTAGCTCTGTCATCAATGTTGTTAAAAAGAACTAAAAGTCGCCGCCATTACCCTCTCGCTTGAAAAAAGCTGTGATATCATTCTACAGACGGCTTTACTGGGTTTACATCAGTTAGTATAAGCAAAACAAAATGAAAGCATTTTGTTGAAATCAACGAAAATGTAAAGTGCATTGTGTGATTAAGTATAAACCAACTTTATTTACTGATCAGATATTATTGTCAGTGTTTTGTCGTACATAACGCGAATAATGGTGAAACATTGTTTTCGAGGCAATGCAGATGAACAGTTTTAAAATTGTAAGTACTTCACACAAAGTAACTTTTCAAAACAATTTGTTTGTACTCAGTTGATTAAATAAATGGTGCATGTTAAGAATATGAATATATTATGGGAATAAATCTTCAATTTTTTGTTGAAACAATTTTTTCTATAGCGTCAACGAAATTGGAAGGCACCAGTAAGTATTCTGGTCTAACCAGTTTCTACCGAACGTAAATCAAATACGCTGTTCTCTCAAAAATAAAAAATATACACTTTGGCGCGTGGAATCGATATTCTAAAGTGTTTTTGTTATACATGATTATTATTTTGAAATTATTATTTTCGGTGCAACAAAATTACAGTTTTCAATAACAGCCAATGGACTAATTGTTGACTTCACAGGTTGCATAATCCTAGCAGAGAGCATTCAACATATTGCTATTAGTAATAAAAGTAAGTGAAGCTACAAAGGACTTTACCTGTTTGGGTTGATTGTTGTGTAGTAAGCCACACCATCTTGAATTGTGAATCCCCTCGGACTACCATTTGTGTTGAACACTACTTGTCTATCACCGCCCGCGTAGTTGGAACATTCCACGTGGCGCAAGTCTATAAAACAAACAGTTGGTAATCAGAAATGTGACGTCAGCAAGTATAAGAAATGCATTTCAGGTAAATTAATTACTTTGCTAGAAAAAAATCGCTATGCATGTTAAACATACGACTAATTGTGTTGGTTCAGGTGAATAACGTCAATTGTAGATTTGTTTCTCTGATTTGTGGAGCATTTTTGTGTACAGTTAAACCAACAATAAATATACTTAAATAATAATAAGAGAAATACAAATGACACAATAAATTACAACATTAACGACCCAGTTCTAGAGTAAATAAAAATACCTGCTAATGTAAACGCTATAGGATATTTATATTTATGTTCATGAACAATTACTGATCAGGGACACTTTGTTTTGAATCAGTGAACTATCGAATCACCCTCGGGTCAAACCACTGTGGTTCAGTTTTTTTATTTGGAAATGGTGAATCACATTAGCAGTGCAAATTTTGTAAAAGTTGAGTAACTTGTTCTGATTGTTTCACTGATTATTTTATGCTATGATATGGAACTACCTGAATTTAGTTTGGATTCGTTAGATTCAGATACGTAGCAACTGCAACCTACTTCAATGCATGTTAATTCTGATTTTATTCGGTTATTGTTTGTGTATTGGACCAGTGTGACATAATGTTTAGTTTTGAACATATATTCTTTCTCAAGGTTAGTTTAATAAGGCAATTAGTTCGATGACGTGAATTTGGATAGCACCGTCGATGGTTTAAGAGCACATCAGGATGACCAGAAGTGACAAACACCCCAATAAGGATGGTATGACCACTAACATAAGTGACCAACACCTCAAGAAGGATGGTCCGACCACTACATAAGTGACCAACACCTCAAGGAGGATGGTATGACTACTAAGATAAGTAATCGACACCCCAAGAAGGATGGTCCGACCACAAACCTAAGTGACCAACACCCCAAGAAGGATGGTATGACCAGTAAGACATGTTACTGACGCCTCAAGAAGGATGGGATGACCATTAAGATAAGTAACCGACACGCCAAGAAGAATGGTATGGCCACTAAGATAAGTAACCAGCACCCCAAGAACGATGGTATGACCACTAAGATAAGTAACCAGCACCCCAAGAACGATGGTATGACCACTAAGATAAGTAACCAGCACCCCAAGAAGGATGGTATAACCACTAAGATAAGTAACCAGCACCCCAAGAACGATGGTATGACCACTAAGATAAGTAACCAGCACCCCAAGAAGGATGGCATGACTACTAAGATAAGTAACCAGCACCCCAAGAAGGATGGCATAACTACTAAGATAAGTGACCAACACCCCAAGAAGGATGGTATGATCAATAAGATATCTATCTGGGAGATAATTATAAAATTAACTCAGACATGTGCTCATTGAGGACATTTCCAAGATGATTCAGAACACAGTTTTGGCTCTAACATGTCCTGACAGCCAACTAAAGATTTAAGGAAAGTTTGGGTGTCGCCAAACATGTTGCATTTGGCTGATTTATGTTCAAGAGTTTCAAATCTCGGAAGACTGTCTATTTTAATATGGCATGGGATACAATAGGTGCAACTACGTCATGTTAGGTCAAAATCTTCGAGATGGACAAAACTGTAGGCTACCTTGCACAACTAGGTTAAGACAGATGGCTTATCCACATTTTAGATTGACCGGTGTTAATAATGATGGATGCATTTCCACCGGCGGTAACCTGTTTTTGTCGTGACAACGGCGGAAACCGTCATACACTTTTTCGCCAGTCAATGAGTTTCCGTCTGCAGAAAATGGAGGAAACCGACAGAAACCACCAAAGACTGTTCAAATAAGCCATACAAATCTACGTATAATCGAGCTAGCGCATGTATTAATGTTATAGTATCCCTTTCAGACGGCTTGAACCTCGAGAGCCAAGCTTTCAGGGATTAATATACTACCCTTTAAATAGGAAATACTTACAAACTAAAAGAAAACCCATATGTGTCAAGATTGTCACCTTTTACCAGTTCGTTCCTTGGCTGTTCAGAACCTGAAGGTAATATGCGCTTACTATATAAAACGTAACGTAATTATTGCAGGAACTATGCGCGCGCGGCAACAACTTCGGGAAAACAACCTCTGGTTCAATGACTTGGCAACATGGAGTATAGACGCAGACACAAAAATTCTTATGTCTACCCTTATGCAAATACTATAACAATACGAATTTTATTTGATAATTTTACGCTATCACGTCTATGGCCTATCGATGGACGTGAACGTCACATTATCTCCGATCTTCGTAATTTTGAAGAAACACCGAGTATCTGTGAACGCGTTATGATGTTCATCAAACACTGCTTCTCGCATTTCTTATACGCAACGCCAATATGACGGTCCCATCTCAATATGCTGTCAATTGTTATTCCGAGGTATTTGTATTCGTCAACTGTGTCCACCTTGCCTACCTCATCGTTAAGCAATGAACTGAATTCAGCTGTGTCATCTCAGAATAAAACACTCCAAATTGGGATTGGTGCTCCTGCAGTCACGTGTATACACAATGACCAACAGGCGAAATAAGACATATATCTTACGGGTGAGACAGTGGAGACAACCTTCACACTAGACACTATGTTATTTGCATGAACATGTTGGGGTCTTCCCACCAACAAAGTCAAGCACCTATAGAGCTAAAACAGACTCAAATTTAAACTCATAAATCAGTTTTTGGAAAACAGCAGGTGAGGTCGCAATGTATTAAAAGCAGAACTGGTATCAAGGTAGACGACTCTGGCATGAGCTTTAGCCTTCTCAATATGGAGGTGTAAAAGGTTTAGCAGAGTAGCGACTGCATCCTCCACCTCTATCCCAGGCAGATATGACAATTGCATGGTATCTAGAATATATACTGTACGGTTCATGATCGTGGTTTCAACAATTATTATTTTTAAACTCATCATAGCGTGGGCTGTCAACGCCACTGTGTGAAAATAATTTTGACTGCCGATTTTCACAAGATACTGATAGAGAGACTTGGAAGATGAAGTGGAAGATACCAGACAACTGAGTTGCATAGTGCTTCAAAACGTAACCGGAAATGCCATCAGAACCAGGATTGTTCCTCACATTTGTACTTTAGAATACTCTCAACACACATTTTTCTTCAATTTCTAGTTTACCATCTATCTTGATTGAACTCAAAATATTGTCAATGACAGATCGAAAATCGTATTATGTCAAAGCAAGTGTAGAAATAATTCACATCCACCGCAAATACCCTTCATATTTTCCCCTTACCCCCGAGGGTGATGAGCGACTGGAATTCTGTCCATTTTGATGCTTGTCACTAATGGATTCAATGCCTTTCCAGAATTATATAACATGTTTTAAACGCCAGTTCTGTTTTGTTTTATATACATGCCATTATATACATGCGATTTTTGTCGGGACTTCCGATGGTGAATTGTTTCGAATTTGGAGCAGCAAACTTGCGAAATTAAAAGGATATTTGATCAAGATAAGTTATATTATTGAGTGTGTATCATACATAACGTAGTTGCAGATACATATTAAGCAAGTTTTGTTGTTAAAATTACCTAGACGGAATAATATAGGGTAGTTTAAAAGTAGGCGATTTGCGAGCGACAATTGGGGACGTTGATGTAATCGGAACGTTGCATACAAATTAAGTCACTGGCGAAGTAAACGTAAATTGAATTACAATAGAATAGCGTCAGTTGAGATAGTTGTTGTAGTTAGATGAGTAATTAAAACCTGAAATAACAAACTTGTAAAGTTTATACTAGTACACAGGAAACATTCTTTGTAAAGACTACCTTGAATGTAAGCCTAACTTGAATACATCCTAAGACTCGGTGTGTCATTGTGGGTTAATAATTATACCTATCTATAATCTAAACAATCTGGTGTAAATTGTACACATCAAAGTCTTTCTAAAGACTACATACAAGTATTCTGAATACAAATTTTTTTTGATTTGTCACCTTGCAAGCGGCAACTCATGACAAAACGACGCTTAGTTTGCAAAGACTGCCAGAGCTGGGTGGATTTTGCAATGTCTGGCTGTCTAAAATCGTGGGCAGAGACCAAAGAAGACGAATTCAATTTTCGGTGTATGTGTTGTTTGAGGGTGGAATGTATGATGAAGGATGTGTGTAAGATGGCGGATAATATGAAGGAGATGGAGATGAGACTAAACATGGAAACAGAGAGGGGCGACATGGAGAGAGTTGAGGATACTACGATACATAAGGAGCAGAGTTGTGACGCGGAGACTGAAGAAAGGAGACTGATTCAGAGGGGATAGATCAGCAGGTGGTTAGACTGTAGAGAACGAGAAGAGGCGCGACAGCGATAAAGGTGGTGTTGAGGTAGATACCACAGAGACAGTTAAAAAGACTGTGAAACAAAAGTCTGAGAAAAGACAGGTGGAAGAAGACGGAGTGTTCAACAAACTGAACAGGTTTGTGTTGAGGAGCTGCAACAGAAGGAACGCAAGAGTTATACAGATGCAGTAGTTAAGACGAAAGAGAGGAAATTGCGAGTGGTCATGGGGGATTATATTAACAAGAAGTTGGACAAGACATTAAACAATGGGATGTCATGACTACGTATGACTACAAAGGGCAAAGATAGAGGATATCACAGAAAGACTAGGCCAGATCATGGGTAATGACAACGGGGTATCTATTCTTGTGAATGTGGGCACCAATAATTCTGAGAAGGAAGGTACGACGGCCATCATTGATAAGTAATGAATATGGAAAATATCAGGGTCAGTGGGAATAGATCAGCAGGTGATTAGACTGTATAGAACGAGGAGAGGCGCGACAGCGATAGAGGTGGTGTAGACCCTGATATTGTGATCATAACCAGATCCATTTTTGTATAAAAGTACATTCAGGGAATAATGGTAAAATAGCGATGGAGAAGAAACTTTAACGAAGGCAAATATAAACAGATGAGAAAGTATTTAGCATACATAGATTGCTCTAACTCAATGAAGGACAAGACAGCAACAGAACGTTGGACGATTTTGAAAGGTTAGATTGAGGGTATTATTTAAAGATATGTTCCGCAAAAACCAAGGGAAACGATCTAGGAAGAAAGATCTATCACAAGAAGCTATACGAATGATTGCTCACAAACAAATTATTTGGAGAGTTTACAGAGACATTGGAAACACAGAAGACAATAACAACTATAAAGAGGCCCTTAAGCTAGCTACAACTGAAATTAGAAATAAATCTAAACAACTTTTTGAGCAAACAATGGCGAATTATATAAAAGTGATAGCAAGAGTTTCTACGCTTATGTAAGGAGTAAACAGAAGGTTATTATAAGGTGGGACCAGTAGAAAGCAGTGAGGTGATGGGTTTCAAATGGCAGAGGCCCTGAACGTGTATTTCAGCCCAGTGTTTACCAGTTATTTGTTACTCCTGAAAATATATCAAAGAAAATTAAGACGATGAAAGAAAACAAATCACCTTGAGTTGACGGGATACCACCAAAACTAATTAAGGAAATTGTCGACCAAATCAAGACACCACTTCCTATAGTCTTTTTCTTGTCACTTAAAGAGAGAATCGTTCAACAAGAATGGAAATAAGCAAACATTACACCACTAGTTAAAAAGGGATCGAGGAGCAAGACAGAGCATTATAGACCAGTGAGCTTAACACCAGTTTTATGCAAATTATTAGAGGCGTTTAATATAGACCACGTGGTGAAATTCCTTGTGAAACACAAATTAGTCTCAACATGGGTTCTTAAAAGCTAGGTCTTGTCTAAGCATATCTTATGTTTTTAGAAGAAATTACAAAGTGGGTAGATGATGGGTCACCAGTCGATGTTGTCAAATTAGATTTTCAGAAAGCATTTAATAAAGTACCACATCAAAGATTGATATTAAAACTAAAAGTCCATGGTATTGGGAATGGTGTGCTCAGATGGATACAAACATTGTTGACAGACAAAAGACAGAGAATAATAGTAGAGTGGGAGATTTCAAACTGGAAACCAGTTTTGTGTGGATTGTCACAGGGATCGGTGTTGGGACCTATATCATTTTTGATATTTGTAAATGATTTGGATGATGATATATCAAGCAAATTACTTAAATTCGCAGACGATACAATTGTTCAGAACAGTTAGAACAGATGCAATTAAACACACTTTACATGGTGATCTAGCCAAAATGGTCATTGATCTAAAAAAATGGCAAACGGTATTAAATTTTGGGAAGTGTAAATGCATCCACATGGAAATGACAACAAAGAATACATAATGGGGGATATTATGTTAGGTCAAACTGTACAAGAAAAGGACTTAGGAGTAACAGTTAGTGCTGACATGACGGTTTCTGAGCAATGTGGAATTGCTGTTTCAAAGGGTAACCAAATACTACGGCTAATTAGGAGAAATATCACATATAAGAAGAAACAGCTAAGTGTACCACTGTACAAAGCAATAGTTAGGCCACATTTGGAATATTGTATACAAGGATTGAGGCCGTATCATAAGAAGGACATAGATAAGATCGAAAGAGTGCAACGAAGAGCAACTGAGCTGATTCCTGAACTTAAATATATTGGTTATGAAAGACGCCTATTTTAATGTGGGTTCACTACACTAGAGACTATGAGATTACTACACTAGAGACTATGAGATTACTACACCAGAGACTATGAGATTAAGAGGGGACCAAATATAAGTTTTTTAAGATATTGAATGGTTATGAGGATATTGATAGAAATATGTTCTTCAAACTGAAAGAAATCAGTATAATCAGAGGGCTCAATGCAGAATTAGTTAAGGAACAGTTTAGGTTGGATATGAGAAAGTACTCCTTCTCTCAGAGGGCAATAAATGACTGGAACAAATGATATGATATTGTGTTAATGTTAGCAGTGTGCACATAAAAAAAAAATTGACAGCTATCTGACGAGGACGGGTTATACGTATGTGGAAAATTTTTGGACTCTCGATAAGCCAAAGGCTTCTTTGTCCGCATGTCGTCTGGAGCTTATAGATCTGGACGGCAATCGTGTTAACTCTTGTTAAATCTTGTTATAACTCTATCTTGCTTTCCTAATGTTTTATCTGATCTACCTTTAGACTTCCTTTCGCTGTTGTTTAGAATCCAAAGTTGTTTCGTTTGGGAACTGTGTCATGCTAAAAAAGGTTGGGGTTCCTCCTGGCGAATGAGGCGAAAGTGAGGTTCGCCATGTTTTTGGAGAATTATCGTAGGGACAATTTGCTCATGGCCTGCAACGTATTACGGGGAGGATACACGGTTGCCCAGTCAACGCAAATAAACATTGTGTGTTCAAACTAGGTTTTCCTCTATATAGACTGCCTATATAGGAACATTTTGCACTTCTTCTCATGTAAAAGTGTCAAAACAGAAATAAATGTAACATATCATAACTTCGGTAATTTCGTCCAGACTACCACAGGTATCCCCCCAAAATGAGTTAGTACATAGTTCAAAAAGCCCTCTAGTCTATTTGTATTGTCTTCATTTCACACCTTTTGCCACATTTATATCGTCTTGTTTCCTATTCTCATAAAGATAATCTCAACGCATGCCAGCATAGTAATAATAATAATGACAAACTTATATAGCGCCTAAATCCCCAGGAATCTGAGCACAGAGGCGCAGCATACAAGAATCATTGGGCAAAATCGTTAATAGGGAAAAGCAAGTAAGTAAGTAAATTTATTTCCTCATCCAGATAATATACAACACAATTCGAGAGCAATGTTACACAGATGAGGTGGCTATCAGAGAAGTATAACTTATCGAGCTGGTAGCATGAGTCGTCATTAGAGCAAGGGACCGCCAAAGGTTAGGGTGGGAATGCAATTTCAAAACAATTAGTCTTTGTTTTTGTACAGAAGGTATTGATAGTCTCAGATTATTTTAAACCGATAGGGAGGTGATTCCAGGTTTAGGGTGCAGCTTCTGAAAAAAGCACGTTTGCCCATATTAATGGTTTATCTCTATGTATAATACTTCTAGATGTTCATCAATGAGTTTGTAATATGGAGGGTGGCGAGTGGAATATTCAGCAGTATATGCAAAAGTCTTTATTAGGAATGTAACATTTTCAGTTCAGGGAAATTACACCTTATACAAGCCATGGAAATGTGGTGCTTATGGAAGATCTTGCGCATATCATACAAAGACCATGTTACTAACCAATACGTTCACAACAAGATCAAACAAGCCAACGGACCATACAAAGAACTGCTTACAACGGTCAAGAAGCGCAAACTGAAGTGGTACGGCCAAGTCTGACGGTCTTCTGGCCTTGCAAAGACCATCTTGCAAGTTACTGTGTTAGGGGGAGAAGAAGAGGTAGACAGAAAAAGAGGTGGGAAGACAACATCAAAGAGTGGACAGGACTGGAGTTCGCTGACACATTGAGGGCTGTGGAGAACAGGGAAACGTAGAGAGAGCTGGTTGAAAAGTTGTCATTGGTGCCCCAACGATCCTTATGGGTTATGGCAAAGTGAAGTGAAGAAGATAAATTACACCTACTTCTACAACAAACCAAACAACTTTAACATTTCTCGTATTAGAACCCGGACAAGTAATATGTCAGTATATGTAATTTTCACAATATAATATGCACTATATTTTGTGTCATGGCTGACGTATAATGTGTAATTTTGCACATTATATATCAGCCATGCCACACAATGTAGTGCATATTATATCAAAATATGTGTTATGCTGATCACGTGGTGTTATTATTGTTAGTACCTATATCCATGGGGTGGCTTCCATATTAGCAACGTTATACGTTGTACTGGGAGTCTCCTGACCTTACTGTAACATTGCTTCAATTATTAGACTAAATTATATTTAAGTAACCCAACTAAATTGGTAACATATTAACTGTTCACTGTGTACAATATGAATATTAAAGGGAAACACAAGACATCTTTTTGGGGTCTATGCATCTAGAAGAGTTAAACAAATTAACCAATAGCTATTGCAATCAATACTATTATGCCAGTAGTTTCTTACCATAACCTTGCTGAAGACACACAAATTAAATTGCACAGACAGCATCATTGGTATGGAAAGCCTTACGCTCCCAAAGGCAGACCATATTTGGCTTTTTTACCGGATCGGCTTCTGCATGACTATTCAAAATGTGCATGTGCCAATTGTTAGATTGCATTAATTCCTTTACGTTTGCAGGCCCACAAGAAACGACCCAGGTGTAATCTGACAGCTTTGTCATATAATAGGTTTATCAATATAGCGATATACACAGTTGGACAAATGGGGGATCACTGCTTCTCGTTCTGCACACACTTTCTTCTATGTATTTTTTTATTTCCAACTCCAAATACTGTGACATCTACATATTTCGGATCGATGACAATTCCAGAATTACGGGTAGAATTGAAGACAAGAAATGCCAAGCTTAGTGGACGACGCATGAGTTAGTAGAGAGGCGAGTGTCAATATAGCGGGCGATAATGTAATCAGTCGTGGTTACTCGTACGTTGGAAAAATGCGATGACACTCTTATATCGTCTCTTGGAGGCGGGCATAATATGCACATTATTTTAATAGAATAACTAATGGGCTCTTGTATTTAATGTAATAACACAGTGACTATTTTAAAGTAATTATCTATGTAGTATTAGTATTACAATTTTAGCATATCACAAATTATACAGTCACATATATGGCCTATATATATATATGTCCCTATGGCTATAACTATGTTTCAGGACATAATTAATAACATTTTGATATCTGATATGCGTTTTGTATTTGCAGGTTCGAAGCCTATGAACGGAACCAAAACTTTAGTCACGTGGACACCGATGTGACTACAACATGACGTTGCCAGATAAGAGTGGCTACAAAGATGTGCACGAGGGCTGTAGCATGCCGAATATGAAGAGGGCTGTTGTGGACCACTACCTAGAGCAGTTTGACCCTTCGTTCACTAAGGCTGCTCGGGGCCTCTATGAACAGAAGTTCCTTGTTTATGCCAGGAACTGTCAGCACGACAACTTGCACTTTCTTCATGCAAAGTGTTATGCTCAAATGAAGAGGGCCGTGTCATACCTGGTGGATGTGTCAGTGACAGAGGAAGGCAATGTACTTCAATACCAGTGTGAATGTGCTGCAAATAAGATGCCTTCATTTTATTTATACTTATGGCACTATATTGCATTTCAACACACTCCTGAAATATACATGTTGTTATGTTCATTCAGGAATGGTTCCGGAGTGCCACTGCAAACACGTCCAGGCCGTCATATGGAGTATAGTGTATTGGTCCAAGTCTGGGACAATGCAAACGGAGGAAACCTGCACGTAGAGGCTGAAGACGTTCCATCAAGTTAAGAGGCTAAATGATCACCTTCAAAAGCTGGTAGTCTGGTCATCGGAAACAGCGAGTGTGACTTTGATCCTCGACCCAAGGAGTACATTAACGATGCAAATATGCCAATATAACATATTATGATACCTGCAAATCCATACCTCATTGACGATGACCATGGCAGTTATATAGTCGACCCCCTGAAAAAACTGTTTTTAAAGCAGCACCACAACACTGAGCTCAACCATCAGCAACAAGCTTTTATTGAGGAAATCATCCGGGTTCAATCCAAGAATAAACAGTGGGCACATGAACGCTGCAAGCGAATACATTCATCAATGTTTGGACGAGTGTGTAGGGCTATACCAGCCACCAACTTTCAGAAATTGGCTGCTAGCATGACTCTTTACACCAATGTGACATACGCTTCCATCAAGCATGGAAACAAGTTTAAGCCAGTAGCCATCCGGAAGTACGACGAACTAAATTAAATGTCCACCACAGAGTGTGGCATCGTCGTTGGCATGACCCGACCATATTTGTCTTGTTTTCCGGATCGGCTCCTACATGACGATTCTTTGGTCGAGGTGAAGTGCCCTTACACAGCACGTGATCAACTCATCACACCGACAACTGTGCCACATCGCTACACTACCAGCAATGGCTTACAGTTAGACAACAGCCAACCTTACTTCAACCAGATTCAAGGACAGTTATGTTGCAAAGAACGTTCAATGTGCTACCTGGTCGGTTACACATTCAAGGACCTCAAAGTAATAGAGATTGTTCGGGATAACGCCTATATTTCGCAAAGGACAGACAGTCTACATGTATTCTTCCAGGACCACTTTCGCACAGCTTTACTACAGAGGTTTTACTACATAGATTGTTCTGACTATTGTCGAGTTGCCGCCCTACTATTTTCAGTATGAACCCGGAAATGATTGGTAGTGTAAGGTTTTTTCGCTGAATCATGCAAGTTATGGTTTCCTGAAGTCAAATCAGCGGGATGTCAACGCGCCATCGTTGGGCAACTTATGGGAGCCAGGCAAATCGAAGATGGCTGCCGTAAACCTAGGTCAAATTAGAAAATGTGTTACATCTTTGCACTGGAGCATGCTAGGAACATGATTTTGGTGTCTGTACACATGTTTTGGCATATGAGGAATGCAATGACACCATTTTCAATGATGTTCGACTATGTTCGCATGACAAAAAATCAAAATGGCCACAATTTTCACCGAAAATAATCAATCATTGATGAATACTGATGTCTGAGGACTGGAACAAAATCCACTCTCGTCTCTAAAGAAAATATCTTCAACCAGCAGTTACAGACAGACATAGCGTTCGTCGATGGCCAGCAACTTATATATCATATTGTTTGGCCCTGTGCTGGGTCTCCTTCAGATCTCGCCAAAAGTATGAAGGACAGACTCAGCCAGTACCAAACAACAGAAGTGCTGGTCATCTGTGATCGCAACCCGTCAGCAAAGGACAATGAACGAATCCGGCGTGCAGGTGAAGGGGCTATTGACTACAACATCACAATATCCAGCAAGCTCCCATGCCGCCATGCCAGCATGAAGAGCAACGCAAATAAGAAGGCTCCCATCGGGGTTCTCTCCACATTCAATGTGGGCAACAATGTGACGATAAATGGAAGAGAGGAGGGCGTGTACAGCCATGATAAAGCATTATTACTATCATTATCTTCTGTTATCTTCTGGAGGCTGTGAAAAATGGTAATAAAACTGTACGAGTGATCAGCGATGAGAGTGACGTCTTTGTTATGCTAATCTTATGGGTGTGGAGTACGCAGCTGACAACCCGTGTGCAGCTAGATCTATGGAATATAGCTATCCTCAACATCAATGAAATTTCTTTCCTCCTTGGTCCGAAATCCTGCTTGGTATGCATGCAGTGTCAGGCTGCGATACTGTGTCCTCTCCATGTTATCATGGCAAAGCGATAGCGCTAAACGTTTTGAAGTCTGCTGACCACTCTGGCCTCTACAATGTCTACGGTGAATAGGGTGCTACTCTCGAACAATTAATGGTGACTGGACGGAAATTCATCTGCTCGCTATATGGTGTTGCTGAAGTGTCTGCCATTTATGCGCTTTACTCCAAAAGAAGCAGAGTGAAAACTGTATCTGGAAGGCAACAGAATGCAGATCAGCAGACTCCGCCAGTGGTTGATATCGCTGATTATGTTTGGGAGTTTGTCACTGGTCCATCGCAAGAGGAGCAGCAGCCCCCCCCCCCTTCATAGACGTCATCATCTGTCAGTGTAAAGCTGTAAGGAAAGCATGTAGCTGTCATTTTGCAGGATTGTCTTGCACACCGTATTGCTTTTGTGTTGGTGAAGCCATGTGTCTGAACCCGTTCACCAAACATGATGAGCATGAGAATGACGCTAGATATGATAATGAGAAAGAAGGTGACGGACAGAGGGTATAGAAGAGGAGGATGAGAGAGAATGGCGGGACTAAATTTTTCTATGAGAATGTAAGGTGAATGGCGTCCCTTTCATATACCGTTGGTTTTGAATTGATTAATGATTTACACATTGTCAATGTCCAAATGAAACCTGTCATTACAAAAATGCTCTCAAATTGTGTTTCATTGTGTTTAAGCACATTTATAATTTAGTACTTCTTTCTTTGAACTATGAATATTATACTTTGTGTATGATACAGATTCATTCATGTTTCATTCATTTTGCTAAGTTTTTGAATGTTTCTTTTTAGAAGTAGCCATATACATTGACATGTATGTATAGCTATTAGCATCCTCGTAGCTCAGTCATGATGATAGCAAATGAAAAACTGTAAATACATATTTTATCTCACAAACGTCCCAATTTTAATAGCAGCTTTATTGCCTTGTCACATCAATACAAAATCATTGGAAAAAATTTCAATGAACTCATTAGGCTATTTTCAGTAAAAATGATGACCATTTTGAAGTTTGGTCAGGTGTTCATAGTCAGGCAAAATGTACAATGGTTCCATTGGATTCCCGATATGGCAAAACATACGAATGGAAACCAACATCGTATCTCTAGCATATACCAATCAAACGTTATGCTCGATTTTTTGCTATGTTCGGTAAAAAATGACGACCGTTCTATTTTGTTTCAGGTGTTTATAGTCAGGTATCATTGGACATGGTTTCATTGAATTCCTGATATGACAAAACATCGGGATGGTCACCAAAATCGTGTATCTAGCATAAACCAATAAAAAGTTATTCTTGATGTTGGCTATTTTCGGTTAAAATGGCGGCAATTTTGAATTTGTGTCACGTCAACATAGTCGGACATAATTGGAAATGGTTCCATTGGATTCCTCGTATGCCAAAACATGTGTATAGACACAACATTTATGTCCCTAGCTTGCTCCAGTGCAAATATGTAACACGATTTCTAATTTGACCTAAGTTCACGGCAGCCATCTTGGATTTGCCTGGCTCCCACAAGTTGCTCCAGGATGGCGCGTTGTCATTCCGCTGATTTGAGTGCAGGAACTCATCACCTACACGATTCAGCAAAACAACCTTACACTACCAACCATTTCCAGGTTCCAAAAATGGCAACTCGACTACTATGCATCTATTATCACCTTGGTTGTCAGAAATTTGCTTTTGAAATCAAGTGAAGCATGGTACTTAACACGATCTGTTGACGGCCACACATCAATTTCTTTCTACTGGCGGTCAATGAAATTTACCCATGTCAGAAATATGTATGACACATATGACTCGTAAATGCCAAACAGTCTACTGAGCTCAATGTTCGGCTTGTCTAGACAAAGTTTCATAAGTGTCAGAAAAAAACTGGTCTTCTATAGATAGATTATTGACTTGGTGGTACAGGTAGGTCAAGTTATGGGCAGCTGCCTCTAGAATTTGTAAAACAAAAATGAAAGTGTCATATGTCTTGAGACCATTATAGAAATGTTTGACGTCGTTATCAAACATGAATTTTTTCTGGCAGAAAATTCTTGCCAAGAAGGTGTCTGTGTCTGCACATCTACTTCTTGTGGCGCTGCTACTACGTCTACACCAGTGTCGGTTTCTTCTGTGAAGACGACTTCTTCTGCTGCCATTGGCAAACTGTCCTCCATTAAAACTGTTCCACTGGGCTGCCCCACAGCGCTTAGCAGATTTCTCCTCCTGGCAACCCTCTGTCCTCTAGCCCTGCTCTGGGGAGTGTCGGTGGTTGGTTTGTAAGAAAACAGACTGGGAATAGCGACAGGTTTTAACTTGCTAATACACGGCTTGCTTCCTAGAAGAAAAAAAATGGTTCTGTTAAGAAGAGGGACGACTTTTCGAATGTGTGTATTTATATCAGTGTTCAAAACTTATTACAAATTAGATATGTCTTAATCAGTCGGTCATACATGAGAGGATAAGATGTGTCAATGTTTAGTGTAAATACAATTTTTTTTTCTGGAATAATGACACATTCATGTATTGTGTAGTACCTAATCATATCTGCTGAAAAGGTCATTGTATTATACAGCCTAAGGTTAACTTACCTGAGTTTTTAATATAAAAATATAACCGTAATGATCTAAAGCTGTGGTTAGATGCGGTTCTGAAATAAGTTTTTAGTTGTATTACAAGTTACGAATGCAGAGTAATTCAAGTTGAACAATGACATTGTAATTCGACAGCTGACATACCATAAAACTTTGTCTCGGATACGAAGCAATCCTGGGCGAAGTGTTTCCTGCATACCTCACTGCGCGGTGCCGGCTTCCACGGTGTATTGTTCCTAAGGCTCATCTGCCGTTTGATCGCAGTTGTCCACGCAATTAGCAGTGCTGGGTCGTTCTTCGGAAATGGATGCCCCCCTCTTTTCTTATAAAACGGGTACGCAACACCTATATGGCATAATGCAACCTGTCAACCGCTCTTTGTGTGCATTTGCTGCACCCAGCAGCAGCAGAATGCACGTCCGGGACGCTGCTGCCTCCTATTGCGCAAATGTGCACCGATGATCGCCATTGTAACGTCAGTCTCAGTAACGTCAGTCACGCACCCTTCTATTCGTGTTTCCCTTTTATTTTCATTGTAGTAGTTTCTAATGAATTCAATAAAACTCGTCACACTTAATGTTATGTCTCTAACGCAACAATAAGTAATTTGATGTCCAATGTTAAATTTTAGGCGAATTTTGTTTTTTTTAAATCAACCAAATATTTATGTTTTTGTTGTGTAACGTCAGTCACGTTGATTTGTGTATTTGTAATTAATTGCGGATAAAAGTTGTATCCTAATAATGCAAATTTTCAAATAGCATTTGGTCTAAGCTTGCTACATACTGTTGTTGATTCATTTGAAATAATATCATATGGAAGAAAATATCAATTGTTTTACACAAACATGCTTAACATGTAACTTCAGGTCACTGTGGAATTGCCCAATACACGACTAGAAGAGTTATCAACGATTAATCAATCAAATAATGGTACTCGATACATACTCCACAGTTTGCTAATACATATGTAATGTTCTGCGACGTTTGTGTATGATATTTAATAATTGAGTAGCATACATCTTACATTAACTATTATGTGAGTTGTGTCTGTGGGCTCAATGTATGATCTATTTATTTGTTCAATAATGATAACTGTTTATGTCACACTGAATACGTTGTGTTGCCAAATGCTTAAAAGAAAGTATCCATTGTGAAGAACCATTGTTAGATGCTGACTATGATGTGTCATCCGTCACCAACACCAGACAGTGGGACGATGTCGTCCGTTACCCAGAATGTTTACAAAGTGAATGGTGTGTTTCCCATTTGAGTTGTGTTAGATCTGGTCACTAAGACCTGACAACGGGATAAAGACAAAGACACGCAGAACGCTCCAAAATTACACAATGAGGAGATTGAGCAACTCAACATTGACTGCAAACACCATCTTCATTCGGTGTTTTAATAGAGACAGTTCAGTAGCACCTACCGTAGACAACCCAGCAGATCCTGTCTGTGCTGTAGTCTATGTCTAGTTGGACGAAATATCCCAGATCTGTTGACACAATACGTGTGAGTTCACTTCCGTCCAGCATGGCCTTGTAGATACCACCTCTGTTGGATGTCGCAACAAACAGTAACCTGAAACGTAGTAGCAGTATGACTAATCACAACATTCTTCACGAGGTGGTAAATTATATACCACTTCAATATACCGACGTTGACATTGGCGTTTTGAATGATAATAAAAAAAATGAAACTACTATAAAACATATAATAATACATAATAATAAATATTTCCTCAGCATTGCAAACTTCACCATTTAATAAAGTCATTACCTTATTAAACATTACACATAATTGTTCCGGTTTAGTCAAAACGACGTCCGTGGGCAAGAGGATAAATTGTCTTTACCACACACCTCAGACACTACTCCAATGCTAGACTATGAAACACTGTACACACAGGGCTGCGTGCTTACAAAAAACGATATGTTTGTTACTGGAAACATTGTAGCACTGCTTGAAAATGTTACCTGTTGTTGAGATCAACAGTCAGACCTCGTGGATAGCGTCCACAGTCCACGAGTTGTCTTCTCCCACTGCCGTCCAAACTGGTCACCAATATATTTCTGCTCGAACTGTATGAAATGTACAGTTTGTCTTCTTCTGGATCAACAGCAAGTCCGAATACCCATCCAACTGCAGAGAACACAACACACAGGTGACACATTATTATACATCCTTGTGTCTCTCACAGAAAGTTTTTTTTATCAAGCAAGCACATCCTGTTTCAACTTGATCACCTTCGACTTTTGAACCACATCCATTGATCTGCTACTAAAACAATATAATCTGCAATAATAATCATTATTAGTCACCTGACACTCACCGCTAATCATTGCATTTAAAATAAATACTACTTTTGCAAGCCAACAAAATCAGTACTTTGCAAAAGTAATATACCCTAGGGCAATTATAGAAAATCACCTTTCTGATTAACTTTCCGGGGAAACGCCCTATACCAGTATGATCTTATGCAGGAACAAGTACTAACCACAGTGCCACGGCCATATGATCATAACCCTGGCTAAGATGTGTCTTTAGTGACAATAATGTTTGGTGGATTGCTATGCTAATGCGGTATATGTGTGTAGGCACATGTGAATATACCGGTAAGAAATATAATTATGGCGTTGTATATTTAGAACTAGTATTTCACGAAGCATGTCCCACCGAGATATTCAGGTAAGATATCATAATACAGATGCATTTGATCTGATACAATGTCAGATCCAATTTAAATTGTCCGTGGCACACGATAAATGAAAAATGCTGTTTAGCACTGCTAAATAAACATATATTATTTTCAAATAGCATAACTAAGTAAAGCTACGCTATGTAAGACAATAAACTATTATGTATCTAGTGTAATGAAGATATAATATGTTTTATATATGCAACTGTTTTTTCTTTAAAACTAGGCTTGGGCAGAGATTTTTCACTGAAAATGCCCGTAGTTCTGACTGTCCTCCAAACATTGGTAAAACATGTATTGAAATAAAATGCATATATATCAACAAACGTCATTATATAGTCTGTTCATTTATGAAAGTTTATTTTTGATAACTCCAACAATTACGCATTAAGCAAGCTTTTAAAAAACATATGGAACCACGATTAACTGGCCGAGGCGACAAGCCGCCGGTTCTAAGATGTCATGTTGTTACACGGGGGATTAGCGTAATGCTGCATGTTCCGAACAAATCGAGAACTTTCGCTAAAGTTATGCTATCGCCACGGACCTCGCGCGGTGTTAAATTTGTCCGATTCAACCAGAATAAAGTTCGTTTTGAAAAGCAATAATTGCTCTATCAATCTGAGATACACACTAATCTGATTGAATAAAAATAGCCCAGACACATACATGTAAAAACTAGCTTTTGCGTGGCGGTCATGCTTTTAGTACAAACTTCACCATTTCACAAAAGCACGCCTATTGTGTACGACCAATATATTCAGAAACAAATTGCAATGAAATAAATGTTATTTTGTAAAGATTACATTTAGTTTATGGTGCCGACACAAAAAAAGGAGTATCGATGCTTAGCGTGGCTTCGTTAGCTCGATTCGCACATCATTTGATAAGGTGCTGATGTCTTATTCTAAGCCTACGCAAGCTATTTCGGCAAATTATTATATTTAAGTCCACAACATATGATCAACATAACATATTATATTGTACTGATCAGTGGTAGCGAATAATTTGAGTATGTTGTATTACTGAACGTGGATCTCCCTGTTACGACAAAATAGGCTAATCCACATCACGTTCGCAAAGGATAGTTGAACTGGTCGACCTTTAGTGTGACGGGAGCGCGATACCCATCATTAACTGCTAAACAAAGTATATTATATTGTCGCTGCATTTTATCCCTAAGATGCTTTAAATATTGAAACGGGTATGAGTTAACGAATAACGTAATATAGTAAATGAGTCGATAAGAGGAATGTCGGCAACCACGCCGTTACGTCCGCCGTAGAGGAGGTTGGCAGGTTCTGGTCATGCGCACTAAATGTTTAGCTCTACCCATTCGTTACGTATTTAAGGCTGTCTTTAATTGGCGCAAGCTATAGTTGTATGTCGTTTTCTATTGATACGTGGTGACGTATTCATTTATTAATAACCGAGGGAGCTGTAGTGATAATGTTTTTTAGGATGTGAGTAATTATATTTTGAAAGTTGAACTTTTGTAAGCAAAAATGGTTATGAAGAACAGTTCGGATGTTTACTTCTATAATTATAAAAACAAGCGTAGCTACACAAAATTTGTTATTTATTGTGGATTATTTTGTTATATATTTGTAGTCTGCATTTACAATGTAGTAAATATATCGTAATATCTGCTCATAGGCGTTAACAAGATAAAATCAATTACGCCATGTGTTATACAATTAGTCAAGTTAATATATAATAATATAATAAATAAATGTGTGTAAAAGACAAATAAACACTTTAAATAAGTAAGTGAAATAAATAATTAAATGTTAAGCCAAATAATTGAAATGTAAATTCTACCATAATTGTATCAACATCAAACAAAATCACTATATAAAAATGTGATTAATGTAATGTTTGTGTTGGTTTGTTGTTTTATTATATAGGCACATTGATCGTATCGTTGTTTGCACGCAGTTACCCACAGTTATAAACTAGTTAACACGTACATTAGAGTACCTGTATATATAACCACTGGTGTGTTAAAATAACTTTTACATGAACATGAGTTTAAATGAGATCTGAAAAAGTTCCACGAATTATTAGAAGGAACAAAAATGAGTAATTATTATTGACATATTGCCTATCCTAGCCTAGGACTAAGCGCTTGCATTGGCTTAAGCTTAGCAGTCCGATTAATTGACATATGTTTCATTATACATTTGTTGGTGCTGGGTTGGATTAATTACCAGTTACAGTACAAGCTGATCGCAACACAACATATTAAAATAGCGTTCTTGTGATGTTTTGATATAGTCCAGTTAAAACGCACATCGAGGTGACCTACAGCACCACCTAACGGTTGACCGTGTATGACACTTTGCTTGTACAGGTGTACAACAGTTTTTTGGCCGTAGCATCAACATTTTTTCTGATCAGTTGAAACGAAAATTTTTCAACATGTAAGAACCATTGCAATATATTCACAATTAAACGCATTTAAAAAAACGTCCAAGTTATGCAAATGTAGATAGACAAATAGTTTAAATAACTTGTTTTTCGGTTATGTGTAATGTCTGTATACTATTATACGCATTTGTTGAAGAACTTCAATGTAGCATATATTTATATATATATATATATATGTATATATATATATATATATATATGTAATGTGTATATATTTACACGCCATTCCCCAGGAGAACACAGTAATGGCGCCTCCATTATCCACTTGTATAAGCGGAAGGGCAATCACAAAGTACGCGATAATCACCGGGAATCTCAGTTCTCTCGATTGCTGGTAAAATCTTTACCAGAATTCTTCTGAATCGCCTAATATACCTCCTTTGATTATGGCTTGCTGCCAGTGAGCCAGTGCGCCTTCAGGAAAAGTCAGGGAACCATCAATTTGACGTTTGTAGATAGGCAGCTTCAAGGTAAATGCCAAGAACATAATGTGGACCTCTACACCACCTCCATCGATCTCGCCAAGGCCTTCAATACATTTAGCGGGGATGGTCTATGGAAGGTCATGGATAAATATGGCTGCCAACAGAAATTCATCGCCCTAGTTCGGCAACTCCATGACGGCTTGCTAGCATGAAGGCGGCAAGTTGTCTGACTCGTTACTAGTCACCAATGGAGTGAAACAAGGATGTGTGATGGCGCCAACACTCGTTAGCGTGATGTTTTCTGTTATGTTCAATGACGCCTTTCAAGCGATGCCTCTGGCATCGAAATCAAATATCGCAGAGATGGCAAACTGTTCAATCTTAGACGACTACGGGCCAAAACCAATGTTCAGACGGACACTGTCTGTGACTTCCTGTTTGCTGACGATTGTGAACTGAATGCCTGATCATAGACTGACGCGCAGCGAAGTATGGACATATTTTCATCTGCATATGGCAACTTTGGGCTGAGGATATATAAATTCACCTGTATCAGGGACCAGGGACTTGGCTAGCCTAAAACATCTGGGGGGAGGGGGCAGTACAAAATTACAGTAAAGCATAGAAATCCACGTGGGGTTTCTCTCCCCGAAAATGTCCCCCTGTTGGTGCTATCTAGCGTTTTTTTTCTGGAGATTTCGTTAACGTCACAAGTATTGCTTCAGTGTCGGTCGCATGCTGCATGGCAATGAACAAAGTTCGTGAAAATAAATAATTATGACAATACATTAATCCAAATACAGATATGCATGATATACGGAATATGGGTCCAACAGTTACACCCGTCTGAAATTGTTTTACAAGATCACTTCTTCTCGCCGACGCGTAGAGTAATTTGCCAGTTGGCTTTACACAAATTAACCTCTTCGGGGTTGGGATGATAGTTTGATTTGTTTATGAACATATAGCACATTCCGGTCCACTGAGCTGTCTTTCTGTCATTGTTGACCAACTCCACCTTTTGAGGCGTCGCAGGGCAGTAAATGACCGCTCGATAACAACGCTTCGACTGTGAGGAATATGTTTACGATCTTGCTGTTGACGGCAAATGTTTGACCACACGCCGAAATCAGTTCAGGTCAAAACGACGGTCGTGGAACTTGGTGGTCATCGTATCTGTCGTCTGTCATCTAGCTTATATAGGTTGGACGGCTGAAGGTCTTGAACTGCAGTGAGTCGATGGTTGTCACATGAAAATCGATCAGTCAACTCGTCAACGACGTGATGAATAAATGGGTAAAATATATTGATGCGATAATAGTCAGCTGCTGATTGATTCGTGTCTCCAGCATTAGCGCGATGGCGCTCAAACTGTGCTCTTCTTAGTTTACGAATTCAAATACATGAAGAGTTGGCCACCAGCCCAACACGGCACCATATTTCATCACACCTGATGGGATGGTCATGCAGTCCCGGATGCATATATTTGCCATAAAAATGTCCTCGTATGGAATGTCCATATTGTATATTTGGCTTGGAGGTTCTTGGTGACGGACCCTAAATTGCCCTTTTAAGAAAAGGTGCCCATGGATTACCTTAGAACGCGGAAACGCGTCAATGAATACTTGTACGCTGGGATGCCGCATTCGTTTTGTCGCATGTACTGACAAGACGCACACAAATACGTGTCTGAGAAATCTGAGAAAATTACTGGCACTTGTGTAGAATCCAGGCCAACCTCGATTTTGCCGTTAGTAACTATTCTTGGGCAAGGATTTTTTACTGAAATTGTCCGATTTCAATTTGTATTCCAGCCCTTGCGATTATAACTACTGAAACAAAATTCACAACACTAAAAACATCAATATTAATTGTGCTTATTTCGCTGTTTGTTATCCCACTTTGCCTGATCGAATATGTTTTAAGACTACTATAATATGTATGCGTTAAAAACGATTAGGGAATTAAGAAATATAGTAAGTAAAAGGAATGTCGACAAACGGCGCTGCTACACAAATCTCCAACCGGCGAGAATATGTTGGCGTGTCGTTGGTATTTAGGCCGACTTTCAAAGTGCGTTTAGGAGCTAGGGATATGCATGGGAAATCGTATTTATTATATAATATATACTTACTCGACTTTGGAAACAATGTTCATATATACGTTATATGTCAAATTAAAGCAAACATAATATAATTTAATAAAGTAGTGTCGATAGTGGAATGTACGGCGCCGAGATCGACGACAGTAACTTTAATAAGAACGTATGTTGGTTGTTCTTTTTGTTTTGTGACCAAATAATTTTGAAATGTACACTAATATATTTTAATACGAATATCCAACTATACAAAATTACAAACAAACAGTGTGTGTTTTAAATATGTGATTACACCTAGTTTTAAGTTAATATTTGTTATATATAAATAAAACGCTTATACTTATACAAAGCAAGCTACATTTCTTACAGAACATAATTCTGTAACTAAAGTGCATTGGAAATATCCCATAATCTCTTCATATAATTACTTTACTATGTCGTAATGAATATTCTGGTTTCAGGTCCAGAACAGTTTTATTTTGGACAATATTTTCTCACTTAAGGTGATCATGGAAAGGAAACCCATTTAAAAAAAAAGTCAGATAACATTTTTGCACATTTTGAGGCCCAAATAGCGCCCGAACACAGACAATGGCCGCGCTGACAACAAACAGAACAATGGCCTGCGTGGAGTTATTTAAATCACATCCACATTGATGCCTGGACACTGAGAACAGTCTAATCAATACACTTCTGCCTTGCACACCCTTTGCCTGTCGTTGACATTGTTCATAAGCTTTAGTCGAGCATCATGATGAACAGCGTTTGTTGCCGCCAACACCATACTATCGCCCATCGTCAACTTTCAACTCTTGGCGAAAAAAGTGCAATCCGTTCATATCTATACAACATAATATCGATCCATACATCTAAACTATATGCACATTTTTTATTCAAGTGCATATTTAATAAACTTTACAATTGGAGTACATTATTAACGCATTTTTTAAAGCATGTTTACACGGCTGATAAATAGTACATTCATTACAAGTGCCCACGTCACACAGTATCATAAACTTTGAAAACAGGCAATGCTGTATGTATTGCATGTAGTGTTAGTCTTACGTTATAATATAATTTAATTGGTCTAATTTAACTGGGTGATTTTCCCACAACTTATCACCCAATTTCCTTTCAAAAGACTGTACTGATGCAATCTTTACCACATATTTAATTAGGCTATTCCACACACATGTTCATCGGTGTATCAATGAGTTTGTTTACCTTTAATATATATGGTTCTTTGAATATTTTCAGTTGGTGCTCTCTCATTTTTGTGTGAATCGTTTTCTCTCAATGTCACAAAATACTGCATCGTATTTCTCAGTTAGAATATCCCTATCCTTGGAGCAGTAGACTGTAGTAGCATGACCAGACCACGAAAATGGGGCACATCTACCGAGAATGTATCTAGTTGATGAAATTTAGTTGTTAAAAACTAAAATCTGACTTTACAGGAATATATGAAGGCTTTTTATTTGTTATATCGAATTCATACACCGAGGTATATTAATGTGAGAAAAAAACTAGCAGTCTACTCCCATCCATGGCTGAGTTATTTAGATGAGAATCTGGCATTGTTCTTTTTTTAAAGGCAGCAGTTTTTGGTGAAGGTGTACTGGAGAATATATGAAGAAAAACAAATTAGCTAAATGAACATGACAAAAGTCTGCGACATAACCCTTCCTCAGTTGATTTCCAGAAAGAAAATAACATGCATTATTCACGTTAAATTTAGTTTTGAAAAAGACTGTGAACCAAATGTGTCCCCTTATGTCGCGTATGTTATAAACTATTTTAAAAAATAAGAACGCGACAAAACATATGAAATAAATATACTATGCAATACTATATACTTGACCCATTTACAATTCACTTATACAAAATCATTAATGACTGATTTGCAGTTATAAAGCATTAATTAATTCCGTCCCTCAAAACGTTGTAACTATCGCATTGTGAATGGCGGACATTTTCTTTGTTACCATGGAAATGGGATTCTGGCTAAAAAAAAGTCACTACATCTGTTACTCAGCAAGACCCTATCTATGCTTTGGGCAGAACAATTTGCACTATTTGCATAAATTAACAATTATTCTATCTCCCTGCCATGTTTGGCTTTAATGCCTACTTTTGGAAAGGTACCAACATTGAAATTAGAATTGTCCCAAAGATTTTGCCAACAATTGGTTGGCAGTCTTGTAAAAATATTGTGCGCTGCATAGTTATTATGTTAATCTATTTTTGCCATGAAGACGGCTCCACAGACAAATCATCTAAGGGTGTAACACATAAATAAAACAAACACACAAACACATTTGTCAATAACTGAATAAGCCTATGTGCTATATCTCTCCAGAAAACCGTACAAGAAACATGAGGACAGGTTACAGCTTAAATAAGACCACAAACCAAATTATTGTAGTTTAATATTAGCATTTAAAAGGATGGTTATTGGAAGGAATATTGGCCGAAAAATATCAGCAAAATAAATACTCATGATCAAAGGACAACATCAAAGTTATTTCAACAATGGCTAAGACATTTGCAGTTTCTAGTTATAAGCAAATAGTTCAAGTGCTCGTTGGACTGCCAAGTTTACAAAAGGAAAGGTTTCCCCTGCAAAGTATTTAAATATGAAAATCTGACCTTCCCTGTACAACTATCTGAGATTCACCCCATTAAATCGATCGTAATCATATCTAGAAATTCAATGTCTAGTGATTATATTCAGTTCGCCTGTTCCAAGCATACGCAAGTGGGAGTTAGCTGTTTTGATAGCATTCAGGACAAAAAACATAAAGCCCAGCTCACACAAAAATAGGAGACTGTGTTCAGGAAGGCCAAAAAGTCAGATGATGTCCATCCACCTACTATTTACTTTAACCAACTATGCCTCACAGAAGTGTATCTTCTAATAGTTCCTCCTCATCAGGTCATCAAGAATAACATTTTAAAGTAAAAACGATATCTTCGAGAACTACCACAAACAGGACAGGACATAGCGTTGCGTTTTATTAAGCTTTATGTAATTATATGTCTGACAGCCATTTTGACATTTGTGTAATCAAATCTTCAGTTATTACTATGTTACAGTAATCACAATTTGCATAAAAAATTTATTGAGATCATATAAACCAACAGCCCAACCAAGTAAAGACACAGTTTAATAATAAAGTTTCGTTTTATTTACCTTGTCGTTTATGTTGTGTCTATCACAATTGCTGCCGATCCAGTAAAACTGGGTTTTTTGTCCTCTAGAGTGGATTCTATGGAACTCAGTGCCCCATGCAGAGTTAGATGTGAGGAGTACGACACACCCAGACAATTAATTTATTTTCTATGGGGAGAAATAAATATGGGTGGAAATTTCCCAACCGGATTTTTTTAAATGGAAAACATTTTGCAATTTTGGCACAGTCTTTTCACCATATAAAAAAAAAACTAATACTTAATTTGATGCCTGGTTACCACCTTCACAATACACCTGTACAAGAAACTTGTATGTGTGACAGACACGACACAAAATGTGAATGATCTATTTCGTCATCCTATAGGATAAACACCAAGCAAGAAGTTATCTTCTACTTATCATGTTGGTACACTTTCAACCCTATACAACAACATCATACAGGAAACAAATATTTTGTGATAAACATTTTTAACTCCCAATTTTTACACTAGTGTTCCATTTGTTGTGACTTCGCTCTTATGCATCAATTCATTGATGTCGTGTGAATTGATGCATAAGAGCTTTGCTGCTGTTATTTGCATGATGGTAGATGGTAGAGTTCCTGATTTGCTGTAAATCTGTAGCAAATAAGACTCGTTCTTTGTGCCCCATTACTTTGGTTTTCAATACTTATCGATGTTCAGTGTTGACTTTTGAATCAACGTATGGCTTACACAAGACCATGTAGAGTTCGGCTCTTGTGTGTGGCGGTCGGTAGAGTTTGTTCATATTAGTGCAGATTTCATCTAATGTGCCATCACCGCTTGCGTGAACAGTCGGTATCTGCTTCAAATGGTAGTGAACTTACAAATGTCGTTCGGGTAGATGATTGAACTCAGAACTCAGAATCAATTTATTTGACCAATAAATACGATACATATACAACGAATAACGCAAGTAATAGATGAGGTCGGGAAATTCCCATTAAAATATAAAATTTCGCTAACACAGGAGCCACCCTATCTTATCTGGTCATTGAAATCACCAGATAAGATGATGCCAGTGTGGGTGAATGCCTTTGAAAGCATCCACAGAGACTGCTCTGACGCATTCTCAGATCATACGGAATATCACAACACATCGTCAACATCATCAAAGCTTTCTACACCAATTTCGCATGCGATGTTAGAAACAGCGATCTTCACTTTGAGGTTAAGACAGGTGTGAGACTGGGCTGTGTTATGTCAGCTGTCCTTGTTGTCGTCGATTGGGTCATGCAACGAACGAGAGAAGATGTGCCATGATGGCATCGCTGGACTCCCTTTTCTGTACTAGAGGATCTGGACGTTGCCGGTGACCTTGCTCTTCTGTCCCACATTCACAAACACGCCTTAGCAAATTTGGCCGTCAGGTTGGTTTGTAAATCAAAATGCCTTAATGAGCAAACTTCAAGTTTGGCGATCAGCAAAATACAGCACTTGGACAAAACTCAGAATTTTCCACAGTTGCGAGCTGTCAACATTGCTGTATGGAGGCAAGTGCTGGAGATTGACATATGTACCAATGTATAATTGAGTAGGGGGTAAAAATAATAGACTCACCCAAGAAAATTGATGAATCCATCCAAAGATATACCACTAAGAATGTAGCTTAAGGAAATAAAGGAAAACGTTTGCTGATTTCAACCAGTCTGTACCAATGTCCAGTTGCAAAATGTAGCAAAGTTGCATATATCGTTTGGTGGGGGTAAATTATGGACCCACCCAAAATATTGTCTCAGTCCGATTGAAAGTTGAAGATACTAAACTATGAATACTGTGGAAATAATGTGATATGTGTACGGGGTCTTTCGTAATATACCAAACATATATCACTACGCTGCCTGTTAGCAATGCTACTGCGTGTATCATTATAGAATACTGTATAACAACTGGTCGTTAATATGCAGCTCAAGTTACCTGCTTGGAAGATGACCGTCCTTTTGGAGCCGTCGAATCTCGCCCGTTTCACATATATGCTTTCACTCCAGTACACAAAGCCATGAACGTCGTCCACTGCGATAGCTCTCATCCCATCTACAATCACGTAAAATAATGATAATAATTATGAACGTTATTTAGACACTGGTATCCAGAGTACGACTCTGTTCAATAGTGCAGGCTGAGTCAACAATAAAAACTGGCTACAGTTAAACAATATATGCAGTCATATGGAAGATTTAGTTATTTAAACGTAAATTCAGTCTGAAAGAACCTTTAAATAGCGTCGGCTAGTATAGAACTTTATAACTGTAACTCTTAAAGAAATAACTAATAGAAATGAGACTAGGTATTTATAAAAAAAATGAGTCTAAGATAGCAAAACTTTAAAGCAAATTAAATTAAAATAAAACACATTAATATATATATTTATATACAATAAATATTAATGAATAAATAATTATAAAATAATATATTAGTATAATAGTAGACAATCCAAATAATAGCAATAATAAATAATACAATTTGATGCTGTGTACCACTTTTGAAGTCTTTGTATTGTCTTCCTGTACGATATCGTATAATATTTAAGATCTGTATCATTACATACTAGGCACTGTCCCGCAAGCAACCATCTTATTTGCATTCACTGCTTACTCCTGTAAGAAAACCTCTCCAGTTTCTAACATCTAGTTCTGACCTAGTTTGTGTTCCTGGAGTTAACACTAACATTGGAACAAGGGTTTTTCTGTTGCTACACAAACTCTTTTGGAATATGCTCCCACTTAGTGTCAGATCAGTTGAAAATATTAAAACATTCTGTCGTCATTTAAAAAACTTATCTTTACATCCATACTTATCCACTATAGCTCCCTAACGCCTTGAGCCGTATGCTGACAACTTGAATACTGCTGATGAATGTTGATATTGACGAATCCTTTTGTCTTAGTGCACATTTGAGCTTGGATTCCAAAGATTTAGGCGCAATATAAGATATCTTATTATTATTATTATGGGGAGATGACATTAAAACTAGACGTTAAAAGCAAGTTGAAAGTAATATAGCAGATTGTAAATGCCATGTGTTCAGTGTACAACGGCATATTAGGTTCTTAGCAGCCTATTACAATTGATGAAGACTTTCTCACAGCAAGTGCTGCAGCAAAATAAGTGTCTTTTGTTCAGTACAACGATATACTAAGTATGCAAGCAGTAATGACTAAGTAACTAAGTAGTAATGATTTTAAAAACTTCTGGAAAAAAAAAAATAATAACAATGCCAAGTTGCCAAATGCTAGCAATGTTTGCGAAGCATGTAGTGCTGAAAACGTAAAGAATATGTGGCTTCATCATTACCAGTCTCGGCTTAATTGTGTACCTGGCTCTCCAACACAAATTGACATGTATTGCATCACTATGCTGTTGAACGATTAAATGAGTGTTGATGTTAAAGAAATGCAAGAAATAATTCAAGCGATGCATACAGGAAAAGGTCCAGGTTTTTAAGTATGTTGGTGAAAAACGTCATGTTTATAAAATTGTGTCACTGCTATTCAGCAGCTTGTTAATTCATTGTTTTTTATCTGATGCTGTGATGGTCACAATGTCACAATCAGGCTTTAGAACAGATGGTCAAAATAATAGCTTCAATAATTAAAAAGAAAGCTGGTGATTCGTCTGCTAACAATACCTACATACACATTGCTCTTGCAACAATTGCTAATACATTAGTTGTATATTTAATATTATCAACAGCTACCATTTTGTTCACAACGGTGCCTACCAATTCGGATTTTAAAAAACGTATATCAACTGAGATGCTCTTAGATCTATTAATATATCTTGTTTTCGACACTACGTAGCGAATGGCTAATCTATGTATATCACTATGTTGGATGCCTCCAAGGCCTTCCACGAAAAGAACCGTAGCGAGTTATTCACTAAACTAATTAACCGTGGCTGTCCTGCTTTTGTGTTGCGCATTCTTTACCACTGGTACAGTACCCAGAAATTCATCGTAAGATGGTGTCAGAGCTTTACTAGACATTTCACTGTCTCAAATGGTGTTAAACAAGGTGAAATCCTTTCTCCACACCTTTCTAATGTCTACATAGACGACTTCAGCGTCAATCTTAACAACATTATTACACAATGGATGTCATTATGCACGCAACATAAAAAATCACTTGATGTATGCAGATTATCTCTGTAATTTTTCACCTAGTTTTTCTGGGTTGAGAAAACTAACAAATTGTTGTGTAAAGTATGGCGAAATGTTTAAAATATCATATAATGCCAACACATCGTATTGTATGGTTATTGACAACACACGAGAGGACGTGAACAATATTCATCATGTCACTCTCAATAATCGTCCGTTACCTCACACTTTTAAATGGAAATATATGGGTCATATAATTAATAACAATCTTACTGACGATGATGTTATTGTCAGAAAGAAAAGGTGCACATGTGCTCATGCTAATGTCTTAACACGAAAATGTCGCCTTTGCAGCTCTACATTTAAAACTTCCCTATTTCACTCTTACTGTGGTACTATGCACACAACAAGTATGTGGTGTACATTTAAAGGTATCACTGTTGCATATAACAGGAGGTTTATATTTTTTCACAATTTGTCATCACACTGTAGTGCAAGTTTTATGTTTGCTACAATGTGTTTTAAATATTTCAATGAACGTATGCGTTCATCCATATATAGCTTATTATGTCGCCTTCAACAGTCTGAAAATCCTTTTTTTTTGTTCCTATACTGATATACATTTTGTAAGTCCTATGTTTAAATAATGGACCACCAAATTGCATATTTAAAGTTGAACGCACATTTTACATATAGTGTTTGTTAACCATATATTTTGTATTCCATGTGTGTCTATAAATTTGTATTTGTTTTATTTATTTGCATTGTATGTAACATTTGGACTATTTATCTGAAATAAACATTATTATTATTATATATTATATTAGTTTCACAGCAGTCTACAATTGATGTAGTCTTTCACGTAACAAATGCGGCAACTACGGAAGTGTCTTCTGCGTAATGTAGTAACAGCACATATCATGATTCATATGCTGTGGTAGTAACCATAATTACTGATAACTAAAACAGAGTTAAAGACTCGGTGAGTGATATAATTTGATTTTATTATAACTCTTTAAACGTGGCTAAAGCAGATGTTGTACATGTTTGTTTTGAATTAAGCATTTTCTTAGACTTTCCTATTTTGCTTTTATGTAAATTGGTAAATTGTCCAATATAAAGGATATTGTTTTAAACAACATTACAACCTTTCGAAACACCGTATCTAAATTGTCATTTATGTGTCACAAAGTGGTAGACGTGGAATTATGACATTATTTGACCTTGATTTAATCTTCACATTGATCTTTTTTAATTGGGAACCCCTTCCTGAAATTGTGTATTGTCACAATTATATAAATTATATGTCACTAGTGTATCAATGTTGTGCTTGACATATGAACTTAAGGCACTCCACTACAGGGGTAGGGCTACCAGGGCCACTGGGGCACCATGGCCATTGGGACAACATGGACATTTGATTGTTTGGCCATAGGAACGGTAAATTATGACATTGTATGTTCTAGGCACACAACATCAAGCTACGTTTACACAACAATGTGTTGTTGAATGATGAAGGGCTGGGATAACATAGCCGGGGCACCATGGCCGGGGTACCATGGCCAGGGCACCATTGCCGGGGCACCATTGCCGGGCCACCACGGCCGGGGCCCTATGGCCGGGGCACCATTGGCGGGGTACCACGGACATAGCCATGGTTCTCCAGCCATGTATACATGAGTGAAATCACAAAACATTGAACACTTTCTTTTTCTAAACTTGTGAGCTTTGCTATTAACTTGATAAAATGGATATCCCATTTTCATTTTGTTAGGCATAAAACATGGTCTTATTTGTCAGGAAAGACAATTTTAGAAAGTTTCATCAATAATTGCCTCTTCTGTAACAATTTGAAGACCTAAATAATGAAGGTATTTTGGCATAAAAAAAAAAAAAACTGTTGATGACATAATAAAGAAAACAATCAAGCAAAAAACTAAAATTACAGGAATATCTATCAATGGGCTTGCTAGATCGCACACAACATTTCAGCACCACACATTCAAAGCCGACGGAGGAAAGGATAATTTTTAAATTGGGACCGCGAAAGAAGAAATCGTCACACCCGAACAAATATTAAAACATCAATATGATAACCAACCCAATGGGTCCGCCAGATCACATACAACATTTCAGCCCCATTTTGTCAAACTAATACGGGTCCACAAACATACATACATACAGAGAACTATGTTGTTTTATAACATCAGTAATAAATACGTAGTAGGCACAAATAACCTCGGAAACCACTAGCTCAATGGTGTAACAAAAACAAAGGAAAAATAGTTCACCATTATTGTGGTTTGGTGTCTACCAACTAAGTAAGATGAACACCAGCACACAACAGTGAGTTCAATTTAGAAAGTGAGTTTTGAGCAATGGTATCAGAGGTGTCAAAGAGATCAAGCGAGGAAAGTGTTGTTTCTTTGCCTTTGTCAACGATTAGGGTAACATAATTGTGTAATTTAAAAACAATTGTTTAAGCAGAATAAAAATGATATGAGCTGATTGTGACACATCGGATAAGCAATTTCCATAGACGTGGGTTCTTCGACAACTTGCTATGATTTGTGTTCTACTATTTTGAAAATAAAGCTGAAATTGGAAATATATATTTAGTGGCATGTCCACTTTTGTGACTTGCGTGACACTATTTTGTAAACTTTGATAATTTTTTTTTTTTTTTAAATTCTTCGATAGAATCAGGCAAACTCAGAAAGCATGCTTAAAAACTAAGATAAATTAACCTCTGTTATTCCCAATCAGAATAAAATATCATCTAAAAATAGCTTCCTGATATTCAACTAATAATTGTGTATCCATCCGTCACCCTGTTCAAGCTCCCATTTGGTTGCGCTTTTAATGTACACTTTCTATACACTTAACGGTCTTGGTGACGTCACCGCATGCAGCACCGCTATGATTTAGCATGACGCCCATCTATATGCGGGTTAGTGTATCAGTTCAAACCTAAGATTGCAATCGCGGAATATAATAGTTTTTATATCACCGTAACAATAATAACCTTACCAACATAAAACGCGCTATGCACCCATGATTTGTTTTTACTTTTTAAGTTATTGCCGTTTGGACATTTCGATTGCGCAAACTTGCAATGGAACATAATATTTGTTGATACCACAGTAAAGATAATAATCGTATCTACAAATATGGATAATACGCGCTAATCGGCCCTGCCTGTGGTGATGTAAGCGACATATGACGGGCGGGATGCTTTGTCAAGTTTGTGACACGCAAATGATCACGTTTGTGCGGGCTTAGTAACATGAGTTCACAATGAACAGGCACATTACTTAACAAAGGTATTAGATTTACGTATACGAATTTTGATAGATATTTAAAATTTTATTTCACATAAGTCTTTACGGTAGGGTAAGATCGGGACCAATGATCATAGAGGAGCTTTGAGCCAACCCCTGCAACTTTGTTAATACTTATCATACGTTAATTTATCGGATTCTCTTGAAGCAGGTCATGCTTTTTTACAACTTCATAGCCATTTGAATAATTGCGAAAGACTAACGATTGTATGCGTTTTTAACGATGACATATGTTTGAGTGAATAGTTTGTGTTTTCCTTTGTTTATGCATCTACCATAAGCCTACCTGGGTTCAATTATTAATTGAATTGGAATTTAATTAATCAACAAATCAAATTGAATTAGAATTGAACTGGAATTGATTCCCATAAATTTTGATCGATTGAATGAATTGATCAAAACAGAAAATCATTTTACAACCTTTTTCTATACAAATTGATAGGTATTAACTACAAAATATATGTTAAATTGTAACTTTCTCGGTAGTGTCTTGTTGGACAAAGACCAACATAAAACAACCAACAGCAAAATGACCAGTATTTACATGCACAAAAGTTTGTTCCCTGAATCACTCATCGTAAACGGACCTAGTATGTGAAGATATACACGCTCACCAGCGATCCCTGCCTGATAGTTTTATAATGGTGCGCGTTGCATGCGACCCATTTTGTTGATGTGACATACCGCACATTTTTCTACAAATAATCGACAGTCCCGATGGATGGATGGATGGATGGATGGATGGATGGATGGATGGATGGATGGAGTATGTTGGTCGTGGGTCATCCGAAGAAATTGCTTCATTGAATGAGGGACTACCGACTTCATTATAGCCATGCCCAACTCTGCCTCCCACCGGTAGTACATGTAACATACGGAGTTGTTCTCAACAGTTCCAAGAACACGAGTAGTTGTTTGTTGCAGTAGGAGGTCATTCTGCGTTGGCCATTCCCCTCTAACCAGTTGATTACTGCTCGTAAGTTATCGTCTCCTAGTTGCGCGTAGTTGCGCGTTCAGTATTTCGTCTGTGTTGTTCTGGTTCATGTAGTTAGCGTCGCCATGACCGTTTACTACTGCTCCTTCGATGTTTGCTGACTCGGTACAGTTTTGCGGGTTGTTTACTTGTTGTACTACTGACGGGACAGGGTAGTCAACATCTTCCTCAAATTTACTCCATTGCATATGTAATTTCGTACAGCAGAGAGCTTACCTCCTTTCCTGCCTCGTTGCAATCGCACATGGCAAGTCCTTCTGGAATACGCGACAGTCCATCAGCGTTGGAATGTCTCATACCAGGCCTATGTTGAATGGTTATGGTATATTGTGACAATTCCTACAACTGCCAAGTTGGCCCTCAGGATGCTTGAAGCGAAATAGCCACGTTAACAATCCATGATCTATCGGAAGAATAAACTGTCGGCCAAGTAAGTAGTGTTTGTCGTGGCGTGTGAACAACAACGGCTAATAGTTCCTTCCTAGTGGTGCAACAGCGTGTTTGTGCAGGAGTTAAAGTGTGTGAACACTACAACGGCTAACAGTTCATTCCTAGTGGTGCAACAGCGTGTTTGTGCAGGAGTTAAAGTGTGTGAACACTACAACGGCTAACAGTTCCTTCCTAGTGGTGCAACAGCGTGTTTGTGCTGAAGTTAATGTGTGTGAACAATACAACGGCTAACAGTTCCTTCCTAGTGGTGCAACAGCGTGTTTGTGCTGAAGTTAAAGTGTGTGAACACTACAACGGCTAACAGTTCCTTCCTAGTGGTGCAACAGCGTGTTTGTGCTGAAGTTAATGTGTGTGAACAATACAACGGCTATTAGTTCCTTCCTAGTGGTGCAACATTGTTTTTGTGTTGGAGAAGTGTGTTATGCAAACGAAACGGGGCGCTCCACTCCCTTCTGTTTCTAATACAGAGCGGCTCCGATTGCAATGTCGTTGGCATCAGAATCCAGAATGAACGGATCGTCATTATTTGGAAATATCAAAACAGATGATGTAGTCATGTCCCGTTTCAGTTTCTGAAATGCTGCCTCACACGATTCAGTCCATTCAAATGGTTCTATAGGTTTGGTTAGTGTAAACAGGGGTTTCATTGTATCAGCCAACCCTCGAATAACCTCTTTGTGATAGTTCACAAATCCTGTGAACTTGCTCATCTGAATGGCATTCTTTGGCTGGGGCCAATCTACATTGGATGTGGTCAATGGTGACCGACACTCCATCACGGGGCACCTTACGCCTTAGGAATCGTACCTCGGTGCTAAATAGAGAGCATTTTTGGGGTTTCAGCTTGAGGTTGTGTACCTGGAAACGCTGGAGAACATTCTCCTGATTTCCAAGTGACTCCTCAAAACTACCCAACACGATTACATAATCTAAGTACATGAGTACTCTATCCCATGCGAAGCCGCGTGGAACTATGCATCACTCGGAGAAATGTGGCTGGTATCCATAACGTCCATAGCGCTTTATATAAAAGTAAAATATAAATAGCAAAAATTAAACAAATTTAAATTCAACAAATTAACAAATTAAAATAATAATGGTGTGAAAACATCAGTAGATTAAAAAGAAAACAATTATCATGGTAAGGTACGTACTTAAAATGTTGTTTCGCCTGTTAAAATATCAAATTATGAATAACTTAGAATAAAACTGTTTCTGTGGTCTTTCAAGCAGTTACGCCGTAATGAAAAAGGTGAGGTTTTAAGGCTGCCTTGAAAGATTGCAGGGAGGTTTTGGAAGTAACAGTAGTTGGTAGGCCATTCCATATTTTAACGACAGCGTGGACGAATGCGCATTCACCAGCTTTGGTTCGAGCTCTAGTAACGACAATAGTGTTAACCTCAGCAGAACGAAGATCTGGCTGGTTTATAAACTGACACAAATGACTGCATATATGGTGGCGAGGGTTCAGCATTTAACGCCTTATATGTAAGTTCTGTTATTTTGTAGGTAATCCGTTGCTGGACAGGCAGCCAGTTGAGTTGGCGCAGTAGTGGTAATGCACTGTCGCATCGCGCACGCCGAGTTATTAGACGAACAGCAGAATTCTGCAGTTGCTGCAGCCTGCCTATGTTCATGGCAGAAGTGCCAAACAGAAGCAATCTAAGCTTGAAGTAATCATTGCATTTACAACACGTTCTGCTGTCAACTGTGGCAGGTAACGGTTGATTTGGTTGATGTTACGTAAATGCAGTGAACAATTACTAATGGTACGATAAATCTGCACCGTCATGTAAAGACGTTTATCTAAGTATACAACAAGATACCCCACACATTGGACTACATAGACGACTTCAGATCCAAAGCGCACATGCAGTCCAGCAACCAAATCAGACGCCGACCTGGGTACAATCGGTAGAACCTCGTTTTTTGGCATCAATCATCAGCAAGTAGCTGAACGTCATCCAGGATGTGATGTCGTCGATGCACTGCTAGAAACGATGCACATTCAAGTCAAAATTACATAACAATTGTAAGTCATCGGCATAATGGTGATATTTCAAATTATGGTTACGAATGATGTCACCGATCGGCTGCACATGTAAAAAAAACAGCAGTGGACCTAACACTGACCCTTGCGGTACACCAGGATGCAGAAGTCGTTTCGTTTGAAGTTCCGCTACCGACAACAATACTTTGTCTACGATCGCAAATGTATGACTCAAACCAACGTAATACAACTCCGGCGAGGGCGTAGCGCCACTGTAGACGATTGAGAAGTATTGTGTGGTCGATCGTATCGAAAGCAGCGCTTAGGTCAATGAACATAACGACAGTGCCGTTTATATGTAATACAGTGCTACAGGTGGTGACGTTTCATTAATTTAGTTTACCTCCCCCAATATGGTACATCTCCTTCCGTAGTGTGCTCGTCTACTTTAGTACGGCGGGCATTAAAACTCTGTATGTCTACGACGGTATCAAGTTCTACAGCGTGAGGTAGTACATCTCCATGCCTCAAACCAATATGGTCTTTGGAGTCATTTATAACCTCCATAATCACAGGTCCTACACCTCCACAAATTATGCCCGGTGGGATAATCAAAGTATCGGTTATTTCCGGCATAGTGACATACTGATTTGGACCAAGTTTAGTTAATTCTACCGATATATTAGCTCTATGCTGTGGTGGAATCACAAAGCGGTGTGCAACTTGAATCTTAATCACATTATAACATGCACTAGGGCCTTTCATCACGACAGCAAAGACGGTGGTGTCATATCTAGTGACAGTGCTTCGCTCTACATCAGCCACACTGTTATGTTCTAACAGAAAGTCCAATCCAAGGATGACATTATCAGTTATGGGTCCCACAGCAACATCAATTTTGAACTGGTTATGTTGTATAGTAACATATCGTTGTCTAACGAGTTACGAGGCTATATTTGGCGGAGATAGAACGTTGAAATTGGTGGTGTATCAAAGTTCATAAGCAAGTGGAATTACTGATTGATAAGTATTATTCTTGCCTTAATATCATTCATAAAGTAGCAGTAAACATATATTGAGTAGCAGTTGTGCTTAAAGTTAGTTAGATAAAGTATTTTAGGACACTTTAGTCTAGTGAGTGATAATAGGGTACGTTAGCTTACGGCTACGATAAGTTTGTAAACAAGATTTAACAAACCTCGTTATGTGGTAGAATATATAGGTGATAAATTAACAACCATAAACTACCTACATAAGATAATATCTGTGTAAGTCAGTACCTGCTAGACATTTTGATAAGGTAGCTTTGTTGTTAAAATTAAGCATTTGCGATAATCGGGCGAACTAAGTTTATGTAGCTAGTGTCTCTCTTATTCGCTAGGGCGCTGTATAACCTAAATAAATAAGGCAGTCTAGCGTACGCAATCTTACGAAAAGTGTAACATTTGTGCACAGAAAACAGTCTTCTTAAAGACTACATAGACAGTGAATGGTGTAAACACAGTTGACAAAACTATTTTAAATAGCTAATTACATTATTATTATTAAATAAATTCTGATATGGCGCCTTGCAAGCGGCAAGTCAAGGCAAAGAGACACTTGGTGTGCGACGACTGCCACAGGTGTGAAGGTGGCAGGAGAGAAAGTGACCGTAGAGAAAGAGGTAGGAGGGAAAAAGAGACGGGAGAGGAGAGAAGGAAATGCAATGGGAGGAAAGATGACGGGAAGAAAGGAAGTGAGAGTACATGTGACAGAAGAGAAGTCGGGAGGGACGATGACAGGAAGAAAGGTGACAAGAGAAACAGCGTCAGGAAAGAATGGAACGGACGAGATTGTGACGGGAGAGCAGAAGACAGGGGAACAAGATTACAACCAGACATATGCAAACCGTAGAAAGAGCTACACTGAGGCAGTGATTGAGGGGGCAATGAGGAAAGAGAGGGTGTTTATGGGCGATTCGATTATGAGAAAGACAGATAAGACTCTAAGCGAGGGGGAGGACGTCGTTGTTTGTCTACCGGGGGCTAGGATAGAACATGTAACTGAAAGGGTAGAGAAGGTACTGGGGCATGGCAAGGGAGGGTCTATACTAGAACATGTAGGGTCAAATAACGCAGAGAGGGAGGGAACAACTGGGATAGTTCAGAAGTCTAGACAGTTAGTGAAGAAGTTAAAGAAGACAAGAGTAGAACAGATTATCCTCTCAGAAATTTTGCCAGTAATGGGAGGAAGGGGGCCGACATATAGAAACTGCAAGAGGATGGCGATCAACGCACTAGTTGAGCAGATGTGTAAAGAAGAGGGGGTGGGATTCGTAGATTCATCTAAGTGGAAAGGGGGCAGCAGTTTTCTCAGAGAACTTGCTGCAATCTGTTGACAGTGGGACAGGCTGCATCTATTTAAACTAGATTCGCAGGGGGGATTCACAGAGAAGCCTGAAACTGGAGGCATAGATAAAGACAGCAGAAATAAATCGGCAAAGAACAGCCTGGAAAACTTTTCTGAATCAGGATATAAATGCATTTGTTTAAATGCAAGGAGCATAGTAAACAAAAGAAGTGAACTAAACATTATGGTAGAAGATATTGACCCTCACATAAAAGGTATAACCGAATCGTGGGCCACCACTGATATATCAGATGCCGAATTGGGACTAACAGGATATGTAATGTTTAGGAAAGATAGAATAGGAAGAAAGGTAGGTGGAGTTATTTTATATATTAAAGAATCTATCCAGGCTTATGAAATAAAATTAGAAAGAGAAACAGATTGCGAAGAAGCTGTTTGGTGTAACATAGTTACAGGAAACTCAACGTTAACAGTTGGGTTAGTTTATCGAAGTCCAAACATAAGCATAGAAGAGAATGAAAAAATACAAAACGCTATAAGGGAAGTAAGCAAACGGAACTGTATTATTATGGGGGACTTTAACCATGGGCATATACAATGGAAATCTCTACAGAGTATGGGGAGTGAGGACCACAAGTTTTTAGTTTTAGTACAAGATAGTTTCCTTTCTCAACATGTGCTAGAACCAACCAGGGGAGAGAATGTGTTAGACTTAGTTTTGTCCTCACAAAAAGAATTAGTTGACAATGTCAAGATATGTGAGCCACTGGGGAGTAGTGATCACAACCAGACACATTTTACCATCAAAGTAAAATCAGAAAGGAATAGTAAAAAGCAGTATAGGAGAAATTTCCACAAAGGAAGGTATAAGGACATGAGGAAATATTTAGCAAAGATAGACTGGAATAACACATTGAAGAATAAGACAGCAACCGAATGCTGGAATATCTTAAATAGTGAAATTAAGTGCATAGTCGATAAATTTGTACCTTTCAAAAAAACAAGGGAAACGGTCTAAAAAGAAACACTTATCGAAAGAAGCCATTAGAAAAATTTTGTATAAACAAATGATGTGCAAGTCATATAGATGTACTGGAAATGATGAAGACTACAACATTTATAAAGAAGCACTTAATCAAGCTACAGCTGAAATTAGAAATTCAAAGAGAAACTATGAACAAAAATTAGCTAGTAATATAAAACATGACAGTAAGAGTTTTTATGCGTATATTCGAAGCAAACAGAAAGTTCAGGATAAGGTCGGTCCTCTAGAAGATAGTGCTGGAAATACAATATCAGAGGGATTCTTAATGGCAGAAGACCTGAATGAGTATTTTAGTTCAGTGTTTACCAGGGAAGATATTAGTTCACTGCCAGTACCAGAGGCTAAGTTCAAGGGGGCAGATTCAGACTATTTAGGACAGTTAGTTGTAACCTCGGAAATGGTAACTAAGAAAATAAGGGCTATGAAGGATAATAAATCACCTGGAGTGGACGGGATTCCGCCCAAACTACTATTGGAAATTGTAGAACAAATTAGCGCACCGCTTCCAACAGTTTTCAATTTGTCATTAGAAGAGGGAGTGGTTCCTTTAGAATGGAAAGAGGCAAACATTATACCGTTATTTAAAAAAGGTTCGAGAAACAAGTCAGAGAACTATAGACCAGTGAGTTTAACATCAGTGATTTGCAAATTATTAGAAAGACTAATTGAAGATCACATGGTGGATTTTCTTGTTAAACATAACTTGATAAACCCATCTCAACATGGGTTTTTAAAAGCGAGGTCATGCTTAACAAACATGTTATGTTTTTTGGAAGACATCACTAGGTGGGTAGATGAGGGATCACCAGTAGATATCATCTATTTAGATTTTCAAAAAGCTTTCGACAAAGTACCACATCAAAGATTACTCCTTAAGCTAAAGGCCCATGGCATAGGAAATGGTATAATAAACTGGATAGAAAAATGGCTGAATGACAGAAGACAACGTGTAGTAGTTGATGGGGAGGCTTCAAACTGGAAATCGGTATTGAGTGGGGTACCACAGGGATCAGTACTAGGACCTATATTATTCTTAATATATATGAACGATTTGGACGATGATATAACAAGCAAGGTGTTAAAATTTGCGGATGATACAAAAGTGTTTAGAAGGATTAAAAGTGATGGAGACAGACAGCATTTACAAGATGATCTTGATAGGTTGATCAAATGGTCTGAAAAGTGGCAAATGCTGTTCAATTTTGGGAAATGTAAATGCCTCCACACAGGGCATGGGAATGAAGAGGTAAAATATAAAATGGGGGGTACTGTTCTAAGTACTACTGTAAAAGAAAAGGACTTAGGGTTAACCATTAGTGCTGATATGAAGGTTTCAGAGCAGTGCGGAATTGCAGCGTCAAAGGGAAATCAAATCCTTGGATTAATTAGGCGAAATATAGCGTATAAGAAAAAAGAATTAATAGTACCGCTGTACAAAACTATAGTGAGGCCTCATTTAGAATATTGTATACAAGCATGGAGGCCATATCGCAAGAAGGACATAGATATGCTAGAAAGAGTACAGAGGAGAGCGACTAAAATTATACCAAATCTGAGGGATCTTAGTTACGAAATACGCCTAAAAGAATGTGGTTTAACAACACTAGAGACCAGGAGATTGAGAGGAGATCACATAGAAGTGTTTAAAATATTGAATGGTTATGAAAATATTGATAGAATTTTTTTTTCTCAGTTAAGAAAGATAGAAGGACCAGAGGACATGAAGCTACATTAGTAAAGGAGCAGTGTAGATTAGATATAAGAAAGTTCTCATTCTCACAAAGGACTGTAAATGAATGGAACATATTATCTCCTGATTGTGTTGGTGCTAGTAGCGTGAATATGTTTAAAAATAAAATCGACACACACCTTAAAAAGGCGGGATACATGTAGATAAAAAGTATTGGACTCTCGATAAGCCAAAAGGCTTCCTTGTCCAACTGCCATCCAGAGTAATTTTCTGGATGGCAATCTTGTTAAATCTTGTTAAATCTAATGACTTGACAATGCATATAGGACCCGTCCTCCGCATTCTTTATCCCTATTTGTTCAGAGGATACCACTGCTGTATAATCTAGTGTTTTGAGGAAAGATTTACTTAGCATTGATATTTGGGCTGCATTAAAATATCTATGCTGCAAATGGTAGCTGGGATAAGTAATGTGTGACCTACTATCGGACCCAAATGTGTGTGTCTAACTACAGGCTCATCGACGTGTACTGGTTTTGCCTTAGTACTGTCGATTTGATCACTGTCCTGTTGTAGGGTCAATGACTTATTACACTGAGACCCGTGTTTACAATGATCACTGTCCCGTTGTAGTGGCAACGACTCATTACATTAACATCCACGCTTACAATGATCACTGTCCCGTTGTAGTGGCAACGACTCATTACATTGACATCCACGCTTATAAGTTTTTCCATTGCTCCTGCTGTAATGTCTTGACCGAGTGTTGTCACGTCGAATGTGTTCTCTGGCGTCCCCGTAAGGCCGGACGTCGCGACGGGAATTCGTTCGTTCCCTTTAGTGTTTATCAGATCGATGTTCATGGCGGTCATTGTCATGGCGAAGTCTGGGACTGTGTCGGTGGCCTCGCCGATACCTACGGGGGTCTTCCGAGTCCGAGTTGGAGGAGCTGCTTTTTTAGTTGCTACTACGCCAGCGTCGGCGCCGATGACCTGTTTTCACCACCGCTCTCTGCCGACGTTGTGTGTTTGAACATTCACGCGACACGAGGCCTTTTCCGCCGCACTCATAGCAAGTAACGGGTGATGGTGATCGTCTCCGCTTGTTAGCGCATTCCCGTGACCTATGTCCGGTGCCTCCACAAGTCTAGCACGTGTCACCGTTAGGGACTGCCTTGGCAGAGATAGCAGACTGTTGAAGTTGTCTCACCACTCCATCTGCCAGTCTCTCCACGTATGTGGCTTCTGGGAGGGCCCCTGTTACCCTCACCGTTGGCCCATCGTCAAAGGACACTTGTCTGTGTCTACATCCAAACGTGCGAAGTGCACCGTGCATGTGCATGACATGCCCCATTGCGTCTTGAATGGTGTCCGGATTGTGCACTTTCATTGTCTTTTGAGCCACATTTCTATATCGGATACTTTTGAGAAACGCTGCCACCGCGAGACTTTGAAGGGCGTCCTCGTCCATCTCGGGGCATGCTTGTCAGGCCAAGGCATACACGCGATCCCCCAAACCAGTCCATGCTGTCCCCTCCCTCCTGTCATATAGTTGTTAGGTCTGCCCTGAGTGTCATCTGTATTATCGGTCTCTGGTTGGCATACCTCTTGTGGAAGGATTGAATGCAGAGGCCATAATCCATCCGTTCTTGACGGGAGAATCTGCGGTGTGCAGTTATTGCTGCACCTTTCAGACAGGACGTGAGTCGAAACAATCGCACACCGAAGTTCCAGTTGTATTGATCTGCCAGAAATTCAAAGTAGGAACCAGTTGTCCCATCCTGTCCCATCCCCCCGTCTTGCCCTCGGACTTGTCAAGAGTGACAAATCTGTCACCATGATAAGGAGGGGCACCGAGAGAGGGGACATGAATTTACTGTCGTCGCCTATCCCTTCCCCTACTAACAATTGAGGGATGGGGGTCTCTTGATGTTGAGGCATGTCAGGTGCATAGGGCAGGTGATATTCTGGGTCATATAACCCAATTTTATGATCTGGGCCAAACTGATCATATTCGGGGGACTTGGTTTGCATGCTGTTTGATGCCATGTTGTCAAAGTAACTGGCTTTCTGCCGTGTCCCGACACCTAGCAACCCACGGTGTGTCATTGCTGCTGCTCCAGAGGTAGACATTGTCTGGATACGTTGAAACTGGTCTTGCATGTGCCGTTCTTCATCAGTTTTTCCACTGACTTGATGTTCAGTGCTCTTAAGCTTGTTCCCAATCCTCTTATTTGTGTAGGAGATTCTCTGACTAATGTTTTGGTAATTCGCCTCCACAGATCTAAGTATTTTATCTGGTGTTTCCTTGTGGTCTTTCAGCTTTGTGACAGAGTTCCTAGAGAGCTGATCTGATATAGCCTCCGAAAGAAGAGCATACCAGAATACTACATTACCACCGGCAAGCATCATGACAAATTCTGGAAAGACAGAAGAAAACGAGATTGAAGTTGGTTTACACCAAGGGTCGACCCTTATCCTTTACTTTTGATCATTATTCTGGACGTGATTTCAAAGGAGATCAAGGAGCACACACCGTGGGCTATGTTGTTCGCAGATGACCTGGTGTTGTTTGATTCAGGCGGAGGTAGGATAGAAGAGAGATTAGACAATTGGAGAGAAAATATGGAGAGATATGGGCTAAAGATCAGCAGAACGAAGACGGAACACCTTCCGCCAACGGGGCACACGTAGCCGGTGAAGTTGAGAAAGTATGGGTCTCAGAAAAAGGTAAACCTCCCAACTGTACATACCTTTAAGTACATTGTCTCTGTCATAGAGAAGGAGGGAGGTGTCAGTAAGGAAACTGAGAGCCGAGTGTCAAACGGGTGGCCAAGGTGGAGCGAATTATCTAGAGTGATATGTGATAAGAAGGTGCAACAAAAGATGGAGGTCCCGCTGTATAAAACGGCACTTCTCTACGGCTGTAAAACATGGACACTATCGACAAGAGACGAAAGCCGACTGGCAACAACGGATATGAGAATGATTGAATTGACAAATTGGTGTAAGCCTGTAGGAGCACCGGAGGAATGAGGACATCTTGAAGCCGATGTTGAGAGCATTTTTGTCATCATGAGGAGAAGAAGGCTGGAATGGTTTGGTCATGTGAAAAGAAGGAAATAAAGGGCCACCACGGAGATGAAGATAGAGGGGGATACCGCGAGGAAATATATAAAGGCATGGCAGATGAAGGAAGAATTGGCAGAGGCCAGGAAGAAGTAAAAGAGACTCGACAAAACCGCGAAGGGAGAAGGCTGGGAAAGATGAGAAAGGCGATAATCCAGCTTTGCATCAATCTTCTCGAGAATGTTGTATATTATCGCAAAATTGCAATCCGAGATGTCAGGACTGTCTGTGCCAGTTGTGGGAAGGTCCCTGTGATTTTCTCTAGCGGGAGTGTAATTAGAGTTTCAGACATATCGTCTAACGTTTCTGGTGAATCTTCATTGGCGTCCTTAACTCGTCTAGTCCTCATACCAAGGGTGACAAAATATAGCCAGGAAAAACACGGAGTTCAAATATGCAATATTCAATGAAGATCAAACTCGGAAAAAACTTAATTAGCTCGGAAATGCAGGACATATGACAACAACTAGAAATTAGAGGTGTCTAACAATTAACGACCAATACCTGTCGGTGTAACACATCAAAACGTGATGTCCTGTACGAACATTGCAAAGTTGAATCACAAACAGCAAACTTAATGTTGTTACCAATGGAAGTTAAATCAATGTTGTCAAATATATATTTTGTTTGTATGACTCTGCCAGTTTAAATGGTTGTTTACTGTGTTGCCTAAATAATTGAAATCATTTTCACTTTCAATGTGTAACACAGAATATTCTACTTTCTTTTGAGGCATATGAAAAATAATGAATTTAGTCTTTTTGGCATTTAGTGATAGTATATTAGCTTTTAACCAATTGCTAATCTATGTTAGTTCTTTGTTAATATTTTCTCTTCGCATTTGGCCTTTTCAATTGTTAAATGTATTTAGTGAACTAGTAAAGGTGGTGTCGTCAGCATACGTTATGAATTGGAAAAGGTCACTAGAAAGTGCTATATAATTTATATATATAATAAATAAGAGTGGCCCAAATATTGAACCTTGGGGGACAACAGTGTTGATGACTATTTCCTTAGACTTAACATTTTCAATTTCTAAGTACTGCTTTCAATTTTGTAAATAATTCTTACAAAGGTCTAGAGCCTTGTCGTATAATCCATATTAATTTAACTTCTGTATCCATGTATTGTGATCAATTGTGTCAAATCAAGGTATATATTTATTGGGGTAACCGATTTATCAGTCTGTCTATTATTTCGAGTGTAGCAAGTTCAGTAGAATGTTTCCTTCTAAACCCATATTGGCTATTGTAAACAACGTTTCCGACATCTTCATAGATTGAATGTATACATGTCACAATTTCATGTATTTTTTGTAAAACAGGTAAAAAAGAATGGTTCGAATGACATAAATAATAGCTTAAATGAGTGGTGTAAAAAGTGGAAAACCGGAAAAGACACACGTTTTGGGGTACTCCTCATATTGGAGAGAATATATTTGTAAAACTATTGAACCGTTGAAGTAGATTGAGGTGACATCTTACAGATATTTGGTTTGCTTTTCATCAGCCCTTAAAAATAGCTGTACGGGAATTTCTGTGACGTCTACAGCATGTACAAATCCGAAGACAATTGTTATCAGTTTGCCAAAAATAACTTTTGCTCATATATTCAGAATTTGACATATCCTAGCCTTACAAATTTCACGATCCTCTTAGAGGACATACATATTTACGTGATAGTAGAATTTTAATGTTAAAAACTGTATTATCTTTAGATTTATCGCTGAAAACCTGAGAAATGGCTCATGGGTCCCAACATGTCCCTACTGCCCATCAATGGCTGGTGCTTGAGCAGTGTCTCGTGTATTAATACATGCATCATTTCATTGATTATGATTGTCACATTTTGACCAGATCTGGCACTGGCAATGCTTGAAATGAAAGCCTTAGAAAATCCGTCCCGTCGATTCAATTCACCAAAATGTTCAAGTTATCGGCCCGACACCCCGCCGGTTCACAAACGCCACCGGTTTATCGCGGCGGACACGGCTAGGCAACATCTGATGCATAGTTCGTTATAATTCTTAGACCCGACTCAGTTATAGGAGAGAGTAAACGCAACTTTGGTAATAATTCAACAATAGTTCGTAAAAACTGAACTTTTGTTACGCAAACGGTTGCATTCAATAGATAAACGCAGTGTTGTCATCACGCCACTTGGCAACCGGCCAAGCTGGTTCCAAGAAATGTTTTCAGCCGTATCTGTTAACATGGTGTTACGTTTTGTTCTACACTGTAATCAATATGTTGAAAGTCATGTATGTAGTTATTTATGGTTCCCATAAGTTGAAAGTGAGAAGCTAACATGGGTGAACAAAAATGTTATTTAAAATATTTTGGAACGAGAGAAAATAATGTTGTAACGTAAGTTATGTTGTCGCATTGACAATATCAGTCGCGGAGTAACACCGGCTTTTTGTTTTGCATCAGGCTATGTTCACCTCAAAATGCCAAAGGAGAACATGTCAATATTATTTAATTGATGTTAGAAATTGCCAATGTCGAAGGATTTGATAATATTGTAAAATAAGGAACAACATAAGTTTCAGGCTGAGAAGTGAGGAATCGGCCATTATATAAGTTGGAATTTTTTAGTCACCATCCAGGAGGATGCAGTCGGAGGGTTTTGGGGAACCTCATATGGGGGTACAGTTTGGGATTTTAGTGAGCTTCAAGAGGGGTGCAGTTGGATTATTTGGTGAGCCTGCAGTTGGAGGGTTGTAATGATATATTCATCACGTTCCGACCCATAAGCAAAACAACATGACAATTAACTAATTTTGTTAAATTTAAGTATCCTGTTAACAAAATTATTAGCTAAACAAAGTTAATGAACACTTTAGGCAGTTAATTAACAGTAATATTAATCAAATATATTGCATATAATAATTAACTCCACAAATATGTATGAAAATATAATTGTGAGTCTTGCTACCACGAAAACCAGTTATTGTCTTGGATTTGGCCCAATTTCTTGTAGTTTCCATACCATATTTTCAAACTTAGTGCTATAATGAATTATTTAACCTTCATACTAGCATGCGAAGAACGCTTGGAAAATAAGTGAAACTATTAACATGATCAGATCTGAATTTAATTGTTCTGATTTTCTCCCATCCATGCGGTTTGCGCTCTTGTTAAACTAGCCAATTGAACCTCCGCTTGAGATTCATCAAAAACGTAAACTTAACTATCGCTCCCTAACTTCTCAGCCTGAAATATATTTTGTTCCATATCTCAAAATATTATCAAATCCGTCGATTTTAACAATTTCGTACAATCATTGTATGATGTTGACCCGACTATCCTTCCGCATTTTGCGATGACAGTAGCGTGATTCACAACAAAACATATGTTGCACCGCGATCGATTTTGACACTGCGATCAAGTGGCTTGCGTTAAAATATTGCTTTTACGTTCCAGAATACATAAAATACATAATTTGTTTTACCCATATATACTTCTCACTTTCAACGTATGGGAACCATAAAGAAGTACAAGTATGACTTTCAGAATAATGATTACAGTTTGGAACCAAACATGACACCGGGCTAACATATAAGATGGGAGACATTTGTTTGGAACCAGCGCTGCATCGTGACGTCACACTTCGGTGCTCTATGGTTCGGCCCATGAACGCCAAGTGTAAACATCGGTGGCGAAGCTACCAGCAGTACATTTTTCCAAAAAGTCAGACTGGACGCCATTTAACATAGTTTTGCCGCGTCATCTGAACTAAATGTTACTGTTTTTGGAAGTTGTTTCGATTGTAGGTCAGAGTCATGCATGCTTTTTTGTTCTTCTTTTACTACAAATAAATACGGCCCAATTCCAAATTTGACTGGTGACAAAAGTGTAATACGTAACGTAACCAACATCGGCAGGGTGAAATGCACGTAGTTTGGAGGTGTCACCTAGCGGATAAACCGGGAAACACCTAAAAGAAGTGGCAAATGATACTTTGAACAATAAGGCTAGTTTGGTAATTAATAACATATTATTTTGATAAGTTGCACTTTATTATCATAGTGTGCTTACATACATGTATGTACATTTGTCAAAGCTTAATTTTAATTATTTACTTATGTATATATATATTTACTTACATACATATATATATATATATATATATATATGCTATATATATATATATATACATATATATATATACATATATAATATGTATATATATATATATAATATATATATATATATATAAGTAAATATACATATATATAATATATATATATATATATATATATATATATATATACATAAGTCTATCATTTGAATTTTAAATGAAAATACACACTATATTAAACTGTAATCATTTTAACATTAACTATATGTACACTAAACACTAAGTTATGTTATGTTAATGTACATATAGTTAATGTTAACATTATTACTGTTTAATATATTGTGTACTTTCAATTGAAATTCAAATGATATACATTCACGTGGGTGATTAAAGAATGTGGAAAATGGAAATGTCTCAGTGTGGTTTGTAAATCAGTTAGGTAAGTTCAAATTCAGCAGGATATGATCAACATTGATCTGGGCCAGTTCAAAAAAAAATTGGGCATGTTTGTTGTTTTGCTAATTTAAGACACTGACTGGGTGGTTCAAGAATTTTCAAAAGGGACGTACGCTCTCTTAACATGGGGCAATCTTCAGGAGATTGTGATTAATAACCCAGTCGTACAGACCTCTTTCCACAAATCAATTGATGGCAACTACTTTTATTCATTATGTGAACTATCCTTTGTATATCTATGGTCCATATGTATACAAAACTGCATTGTATCACTGCCAAGAATGGTCCATATGTATACACAACTGCATTATATCACTGCCAAGCAAGTTGTCATTGCATCTTGTTACTTACATCCACTGATGATTGGTCTTGGTGAAGGCGAGTCCGGTTCCATTGCGAGTATTTGTGTGGATTGAACAACAAGCAGAGTTCCACGTCTGAGGTCACCAGCAGCTGTTACAGAAAGAAACAACAGTTATAGTTGTAACAATTGATTATCAGTTCGTGGCTTAGTAAAGACAACCTTCTGTGGTGTCCAGGGTGGGGCCAATTAGTTGTACTCGGACAGGTGTTGTTATAGTATTCTCAGTGTATGGACTTATAATAACGCATAATAGAGTCGACAGTTCTGTTTTCAAATTAAACTCTGAAATGCACACTTCACGGTGCTGGCCATCTACTTTTAATGTTGTTGCAGGGTTTTGCGTTGAGGATTTTGAAACGTCTATGTTAAAACCTTCTTTTCTTAGGTTGTTGAAGTGTTCCCGGTGTTTGTTTTGCTTTGTTTTCTTAGCATTAGCATGAGTTTTGTCCCGTGTTCTTTGTAGTCTGGTTATGTTTTTGTTCAGGGTAAATGCAGTTTTGATTTTGTTATGCGGCTAGGAGTGGATTGGTCATGGAGATTAGTTTAGTTTTGGTGAAAGAAGTTCCAATTTGAATCGATGTCTAGATTATCAGGATTTCAGGCAAAGTACCTTTGAGCAAGACGGGTATATAGTTTGATTTTAGGGCATCCCAGTTACCATACTTATAGTCGTACACTTTGTGTGGAGGTTTGGTTTTCTTCATGGGTTTCATATTAATGTGAAAGAGAACAACTTCATGATCGTTCATGCCTGTCACTGTGTTTACGCTGGAGAAAAGGGCGTGGTTTGATGTAATTACAAGCTCATGGCTATTTTCAGAGTCTAGTCGGACTGGTTCATTTACCATATTTGTTAAACCATATTCACTAACTATTTCAAGTAGTCTGTTGTGTTTGGTGGTGTGTGTTGGTTTGTTGTACAGAGGTTTTCCCTGTTGATGTGTGGTAGGTTTAGGTCCCGGGCGATTATAATTGATGGAGGAAGTTTGCAGCCACGCTAGTGGATAATCAGGGATTCGTGTAGGGCTTAAAGGGATGTTGTTTGATCAGTTGGGGGACTATATTAGGATGCCAAATAGATGGCTTCCGTATGAAAGAACTGTAGTTTAGTCCTGATCATATGTAGCTGCCGATAAAACGTATTCAAGATGCAAAATCGTGTGTCTGGTTATGTTAAATCGTGTGTCTGGTTATGTTAATGTTTTCGTCTAGATGCATCTCGGGGCCCCAACCTATTAGAGATTAATCTACGACCACAATAGATAAAAGTAATCTTTCTTCGAAATTTCACATTAGCCAAGTTTTCTGATGATTTGGTTAATCAATTTTTCGCAACATAAAACAAATATTGCGGCAATCTTAGAAACCACGCACGTGCGGCGAAACCTTCGTGAAACCGTCAAATGTGTTTAGGTATATGGTGCGGACTCGGACCAATACACAATAAACATATATATTACTATTATACAACCAACACAAGTATTAATGGGCCTAAGTTCACTCACTGTCCCATAACCTGCCGGTCTTTTGGGCACCACTGTTGACTTGACAGCTCCCTCCATTTGTTTCGATGTTGTGCCGTCCTCAGGGAGGTGCCGAAGGTGAATCCATTCCACTCCTGGATTTTGTCTTCCCACCTCTTCCTCTGTCTCCCTCTGATTCTTCTACATTGTACAGTGCGTTTTAAGATAATTTTTGCAAAGCCGGTTGATCTAGTAACATGACCACACCACTTTAGTTTTCGTTTCTTGACTTTCGTCAAGAGATCTACAAAGGGTCCGATGGCTTGTTTAATTATATTGCGGACTTCTTCGTTTGTGATATGGTCATTGTATGAGACTTGCATGATTTGGCGGTAGCATATCACCTCCATGGCCTGGATTCTTCTTTGCAAGTCTGCCGTCTCGCAAGCTTAAAGGAATACTGACATCACAATGGAGAGTATCGGTCACATTTTGGAGCTGCGTGATATGTTGTTTTCTTTCCAGATGGCTGTTTGTGTTATGAGCGCGGCTGTTGTTTGCTCATTTGTGGATAGGACTTTAGGTTTGGATCGATTGACAACATTAAACATTATTCGCGCATTTGCAAGATGTCGTAGCCGCCGATCTTAGGTTTGACGTGAATCAAGTAATCGAATTGACAATGTGTAGGTGATGGGGAATTGGCGTGAATATTTAATTAGTTGCAATATTTATAAAACAGGAATATTGTAACGCAGTCGGAAAATAATAATGACATCGATTGAAAACAATACATATGCTAGTTAGCATTATACATGTCATGTGAACTGATATTAGTGATCTCTACTAGGATAGTAAATACACTACATAGTTACTGCTGCCGGCTATAGGCAGGTGATATGATCAATTTGGCCGTCTGTCGTTCAACATAGCTATCAAGTCTCAAATCCACCATGATTTCAAACCCCAAGAATAATATAATGTTTTATACACTGATTTCACACCATTTCACACTTTTTTTGTGAAACATTGCAGTAACTGATGCAGCATAAATGTGTAGATTCATCCAGCAACATATATGTAGATAAATGAACGCAGTGGCATAGCCATTAGAGCGACATTCTCTTCAAATTCCTGGGACAAAGGTATTTTGACATGTGTCTTCCCATGGGGTGCAGTAATTCATGTCAAACGTTCGAGCTCCTGTCTGATGCATTGCAATGGATTTGTCAGAATAAATTTCATGTCAGCAATATGAGTCACATACTCGACGATTTTGTTTTTTTCGGAAAAACTCTCCATGAATGTCATACTAGTCTTTCTCGTTTTTTTTAGCTTAGTGATATGGTTAACTTACCAATAAAGCAGGCTAAAACGGTGTTACCTTCCACGATAGTCACACTTCATGGTATTGAGGTTAACACTATGAATCAAACCCTTGCTTTGCCTATAGATAAGGTGGAATCACTACGCCAAAAGTTGCAAAGCATGGCCAGGAGAAAGAAAGCCACCCTTAGAGAGGTACAATCTTTATCCGGCTCTCTCTCGTTCGCCTGCAGGGCCATCGCACCCGGCCGATGTTTTCTACGAAGAATAGTCGACCTAACCAGGGGAAAGACAAGAGCCAACCATCGCATCCGCCTAACTGTTGAGGCTCGAAAGGACATATCGTCTTGGCTGGAATTTCTGCACACCTTTAATGGCACTTTATCCTTTCTACCAAACAGATGGACATCATCAGATGTATTGCAGCTCACAACGGATGCAAGCGGCTTTGCATATGGAGCTGTAGTGGGGGGTCAGTGGTTACAGGGACAGTTTCCTCCGTCCTGGGGCTCCATGCACATTGCTGTGAAAGAACTCCTGCCAATCTTACTGGCCGTCAGGAGCTGGGGGCCAAAATGGGCTAATCAACGGGTCATGTTCCTTTCAGACAACACAGCAGTGGTGGAAGTGATTAACAGACAAACTGCCAAGGACACACAGCTGATGTGTTTGCTCCGAAAATTGATTGTTGCATGTCTGTCGTATAACATATGTTTTCGTGCTAAGCACATCCCAGGAAAGATCACTGTTGTTGCCGATCTTATCTCACGGTTACAGGTAGAACGTGCACGCAGCGTTCAACCCAGCCTACACAACCACCCAAAACTAGTTCCCACTCACTGGCTTCCCTGGTACACAACGCAGTGAGCACCATGGACGCGGCCTTCGCACCAAGCAGTGCCAGACGTTACGAGAGTAACTGGAAAAGGTTTGTAACCTTTGTACAAACATTAAATAGGAAAAGGAGGTACCTGCCTGCCTCCCCAAACACAGTAATTGCCTTTGTTCAGTATCTCAAAGATGAGGGCAAGGCACCCAGTACTATTAGGACTTTCATATCGGCTATCTCGGAACGCCACAAAGCCTGTCGCTACCCCGACCCAACAAACGACTATTTAGTTGTGAAAATTGTAAAAGGCGTAGCACATGCCTGCCCTCATGTTGACCAACGCCAGCCTGTCAGCTCACGTGACCTGTCCCTCATCATTAAGTCAGTTCCGCGTTGTTGTCCGCGGTCCTGGCAGCAATGAGCAAGCGGTACCGGAGGCGATTGACCTACAATACAGACCGGGATTAATCCGCTCTTTCGATGGAGCTCCAGACCAAGTTTGGCTACCCGGACATTGTAACTCGTGGCAAGCACAAACGCTAGGACGGAAGGGCAAAGTGCTATATGTGGTGGGGCGGTATTGATATGTGTGTTCGTCTCTTAGCAGAGGGGGGGGGGCCGTGAGGCGGCCCATTCCTTTTTGTTGGGAGAGGGACAGGCATGATAGGTCAGCCTTCCACTAGCCCATACCCCAGTTTCTTTTAGTGTCGGACGTTTTTGGGAGGAACTGTTACATTGTCAGCGTTCGTGTCCGATTACACCTGTCAGTGCTAGTTGACAAGCCGACTTATCAGGTCCGGCCTATATGCAGCCCTTTAGTGGGGGTGAGGGCCACCAATGTGAACATGGAAGGCCAGGGGGTTTTTATCCCCCACTTTTGTATATATCAAGCTGAATTACTGTGGCTAGTACTATAGAAAGGTGTGCAGTCTGCACACCAGGTATCTTTTTCCCTTGTGTTCTATATACTGTAAGCATATTACAGTCGGTATGCTGTAATTAATATAACAGCAATCAAGGGTTTTTTGGTAAATGTCTAGTATGATTATTCTAAATGTACAAAATGTGTCGTACATAACATGTGTGGTCCATCACTCTGTAATCTCGATGTACCTGGCTGTGCACAAGATGTGACTATTGTATATATTATATGTGCACTGTGGCAATCCCTGTGTTAATAAATTTGATTGCCCAATACCAAGCTACCCTATAGTTGGCGTAAATTCAGTACAAACAGAGAAAGGGCTGCATGAACGTAACACGGATACACCGGGAATAGGGGGGGGGGGGTACCGAGTAGAGTAGTACACGAAATTAATTTTTGGCCTTCAGGATGAAAATAATTTTTGTGTAACAACAGAGCGAGCGCCTAGCGGTTAAGCTAGGTGGTTATACAACCTGTTCCCCCTCCTAATCTGCACACCCCCTTTGAATCGCCTCAACGCTTAATAAGCTGGCCCAAAATACCCATTCAGCCCGTGTCAGTTACGCGGCATCCTATTGGCCAGCATCGGGCGCGGGAAAAAAATTGTGGGCAGGAGACGATGCAAAGTTTTTCTCGTCACTTCATTTCGCTTCGCCATCGTGACAACTTCAGATTTGACTACACAATTTTGAATACCACCCACCCACCCGTTGTATCTGTTGTACGTATAGCGTGTGTTAGTTACTTCCATATGAGCATACATAATGCAAGATAACTAAATAGGGATGTTACATGAATGTTGTAAGATAGTTTTTTTTTTATCCCCCACTTTTGTATATATCAAGCTGAATTACTGTGGCTAGTACTATAGAAAGGTGTGCAGTCTGCACACCAGGTATCTTTTTCCCTTGTGTTCTATATACTGTAAGCATATTACAGTCGGTATGCTGTAATTAATATAACAGCAATCAAGGTTTTTTTGGTAAATGTCTAGTATGATTATTCTAAATGTACAAAATGTGTCGTACATAACATGTGTGGTCCATCACTCTGTAATCTCGATGTACCTGGCTGTGCACAAGATGTGACTATTGTATATATTATATGTGCACAGTGGCAATCCCTGTGTTAATAAATTTGATTGCCCAATACCAACCTACCCTATAGTTGGCGTAAATTCAGTACAAACAGAGAAAGGGCTGCATGAACGTAACACGGATACACCGGGAATAGGGGGGGGGGGGGGGGGGGTACCGAGTAGAGTAGTACACGAAGTGGAGTTATTCATTAATTGTTCGTACTTGTTCTTCAGTTCTGTTGTGTAGTGCGCTATACTATTGTTACACGCATTGCGTTACACGATCCACATCTTCACTTTGACGGTGAGTTTATTTCTAGGTTCTAATTTATGCATTTTCAACCTCACAGTATTTTTGAAGCCGAGGAGATTGATTGATAATTTATTCTTGTTGACACTCTTTGTCGAAAAGTCATTGCGCTGGTCTATATGTCTATGAATGACCGAACACAATTTAATTCGTCTCAAATCGAGTATCATTCCTTGGACATAGTTTGGTCATACATTCCTGCTGTACTGTCATACACATGACGTCAGGAATGAGGGTGTTGATCCGCTCTTGCTGGCTTTGGATGTGCGAGGTCAATATGGGGCCAACTTGCCTTTCGCACAAGCGGTCATCAGTGGCAGTCCTTTCTTTAATTCCGTTGACTGGCTCCTTTTGCAAATTGACGGTAGCCATCAAAATTGCGTTAAATTAACGTCAGTTACGAGTAAACATTCAATACACTTCTTGGACACTACGATCTTTAAAAGCGAACGCTTTAATTCGACGGGGCATCGTGACAGCAAGGTTTACATTAAACCAATATATACACATCAACTACTGTACAAAGACTTGTTCCATCCGAAACATACCTTCCCTGGTATCCTCAAGTAGCAACTGTTACGATTTCACAGGATTTGCAACAATAAATCAGACTTCGTGGAAGCCGTACAAACATTTTTTTCACATCCTGAGGCAAATGAATTAAACATCGCGTTTTAAGGTACATTAAAAGCACTACCCTTGCGGACATTAAAAATCAGAACAGGAAAGAACAAGCCGTGAAATGTCATGTGAAAAGGTGTCTAGGCTGTACGATAACGACACACAAGTGGCCAAGCATTTTAACGGAGCCGGTCACTCAATATCCCATTTGCGAATTACAATCTTGGAATCAGGGCCACTTTCTGACGTCGCCTCACTGGAAACCATTTACAAACGAAATTGTGAATCAAAATGGATTACAAGACTTACAACTACGCAGCCAGGGGGACTGAATGTTAGAGAGAACTCTTTTGATATTATACCTTTTGTGATTCGCTACTCCCACCAAGGACTAACAATTGCTAAACTAGCTAAAGCCACCTATATACTGCTTCAAACCGCGTATCCAGAAATATACACGCCGAGATTTACAACAGCATTCTCAAAGAACAAGAATCTGAAAGATATGCTGGTGGCCACCAAATTACAATGAACAACGGACTTCTACAGAACATTGACCCTAGCGTTCAGGACACTGTGATACGTCGTAGTGTTAGTGCATCTGTATAGTTGTTAGGGGGATTAGGCTGCATGTGGGGTTGTCGGGTTGCAGCTGTGCTGGCTTGTACGGCTTATGATGTTTCCGTCTCCTGTACAACTATGATAGGATAGATATATTTCATGCACAATTTAATGGCTTATTTTATTTTTACAGGTTTACCGTCCGAAATAATGACTGAATACCCATGTATTAATTATGAATAACAGGACACGTGTTTGTGGAAATGTGGGGTGGTCTGCTGTAGCGGCTCTGTAGACGGCACCACAACTTCGCAATCCCGTGTTTACTTTAATTTCAGCGCATACCTTCGTACGGCCACCGTATGTTGTTTTTAATGCAGCATCGTCCCCCTCTGATTCTGATGAATAACATCGTGTCGCACATACTGTTTCTATCTTGTAGCGAACCCTCTGTGATTGTATATGTATATGTATGTTAAAAAAATATATATTCATATATTTTATTTAACAGGACAAATGAGGTTACTATCCTCAGCCTTGTCCAGCTGGTCATTGTTTAATATTCAGTGGCATGGGAATATAAAGGTTGAATGCATCCCTGTGCCATGACTGGATAATCACGCATTCTCGTCTCCGTTGTAGACCGATAGTCGTTATTTAGATGTACCTTTAATCATATATATTTTTCTTTTTTAGGTTTAATTTACAATTTTGTTTTATAGAGTAGACCATCTACCCGAAATGACTCAAATCAGTTTAGTTCACATTCTCCACCTATACTCCGTTGCCAGTGCATTAGGGTCTTCGTTCATGTTCCAAATTCTTAACAGAGGACACTTACATGCGTCTATCAGGCGTTTTGCTAGATATATCAAACTACGATATTTTTTCCCGGAAAGAAATCAATCAAATTAAAACAGAACTTTACAGTAACATCAACCTGGAATCCGCCTTGCCACAACGAGGACATTAACTCTCAATTGGAACAACTGAACGATTTTATCTCGATAACTAACAAACACCGGAAGAGTGTTGGTAATTTGTTAGAGTCGCAATTGGCGTCGATTTCGGCACTCAAGAGAAACCCATATATTATTATTAAACCTGCTGATAAAGGCTCGGCCACAGTAATCATGTCTAAAGAAAACTATGTCACAGAGGCGAATCGACAGCTTGCGAACAAAGTACATTATACTAAACTAGACACATATTACGACAAACAGGTTACATATCCATGAAGCAACGAGGTTATTTAGAGCCACCGGATACACCTCGACCACGTCTGCTCTATCTATTACCCAATAATCATAAGGCTAAAGATAAATGGCCTCAGTCTCAAATGCCTCCAGGACGACCGATCATATCCGATTGCAACAGCGAATTATATAAACTAGCTGAGTATATTGACTATGTTTTAGCCCCATTGGCAGTAACATATGCTTCGTATGTTAAAAACACTACAGACTTCATTGATAAAGTGACTAAAATCGAAATTCCTAGTGATGCGCTATTGTTCTCCATGGATGTAGAAAGCCTGTACACCAATAGTGACAATATTTCGGGGACTGAAGCAGTAATATAGGCTTTTTTTAACGAAACCCGTATTTTGACCGAACAGACGCAGACATTTTAGAACTACTTAAAATGTCCTTAGAACACAACGACTTTTTATTCGGATCAAACTGGTACCTTCAAATTTTCGGGACTACAATGGGGAAACGACTTACCCCCAACTGTACCAAACTTTCTATGGCTCAGTGAGAGAACCAAGCACATTAAAAGCACTACCCTAGCGGACATTAACAATCAGAACAGGAAACAACAAACCGTGAAATGTCAGGTGAAAAGGTGTCTAGCCTGTACGATATTTGTAGATTTCACACCTATTAACAACGTAAGGAGGCCACCACAGGGCAACATCAACAATTGCGGTACATCCATCGTGGTTTACCTAATTACATGTAACGTCTACCCCGCAAGATACGTGGGTGAGACTGGCAAACAACTCCGAACACGTCTAAATAATCACATATCGGACATACGGCATCACAACGACACACAAGTGGCCAAGCATTTTAACGGAGCCGGTCACCCAATATCCGATTTGCGAATTACAATCTTGGAATCAGGGCCATTTTCTGACGTCGCCTCACTGGAAACCATTTGTATACGGAATTGTCAATCAAAATGGATTACAAGACTTAAAACTACGCAGCCAAGGGGACTGAATGTTAAAGAGGACTATTTTGATATTATACATTTTGTGATTCGCTACTCCCACCAGGGACTAACAATTGCTAAACTAGCTAAAGCCACCTATAAACTGCTTCAAACCGCGTATCCAGAAATATACACGCCGAGATTTATAATAGCATTCTCAAAGAACAAGAACCTGAAAGATATGCTGGTGGCCACCAAATTACAATAAACAATGGACTTTTACAGAACATTGACCCTAGCGTTCAGGACACTGTGATACGTCGTAGTGTTAGTGCAATTGTGTAGTTGTTAGGGGGTTTAAGGCTGCATATGGGGTTGTCGGGTTGCAGCTGTGCTGGCTCGTAAGGCTTCTGATGTTTCCGTCTCCTGTACAATTATGATAGGATAGATATATTTAATGCACAATTTAATGGCTTATTTTATTTTTACAGGTTTACCGTCCGAAATAATGACTGAATACCAATGTATTAATTTTGAATAACAGGACACGTGTTTATGGAAATGTGGGTTGGTCTGCTGTAGCGGCTCTGTAGACGGCACCACAACTTCGCAATCCCGTGTTTACTTTAATTTCAGCGCATACCTTCGTACGGCCACCGTATCTTGTTTTTAAGCAGCATCGTCCCCCTGTGATTCACATGAGCACCACCGTGTCGCAAACACTTTTTCTATCTTGTACCGAACCTTCTTTGATTGTATATGTATAAGTATGTATAAAAAAATGAGGGTTACTATCCTTAACCTTTTCCAATTGGTCATTGTTTAATGTTCAGTGACATGGGAATGTAAAGGCTGAATGCATCCCTGTGCCATGACTGGATAATCACGCATTCTCGTCTCCGTTGTAGACCGATAGTCGTTATTTAGATGTACCATTAATCATACAATTTAATTTACAACAGTTGTTTTGCAGAGAAGAAAATCTTCCTGAAAGGACTAAACTGATTTTATCAGATGTCTAGGTTTAGGGTTCACGTTCGCCACCTCTACTCCGTTGCCAGTGCATTAGGGTCTTCGTTCATTTCCAAATCCTTAACAGAGGATACTTGAGCCCAGTACACCCATTTTCCTAAAATACACACATACATACATGCATGCATACATACACACATGCATGCACACATGTATATACACATACATACATGTACACTTAGCAACGTGAACACCTACACAACTACAGGCATACACAGACACATGCTTGCCATACACTAATATACACACACGCACACGTGCACACATCAACAAATATTTCATGCAAACAAACACATGCACACATACACGTACATATATGTTCTCACACTCACACGCATACGCACACATACGCATGCACACACGCACACATACACACATAGTTAATGTTCTTGACACTGCGTGACAATTAAATAATAAAACGTAGGCGATACGTATAATTAATAATTACCTGAATGACCGAACGCACAACATTACCTGTAGTGCGTCATGCGTAGAATATGACCGAACCCCCCCTCTCTCTCTCTGTATATATATATTGAAAGAAGTGGTGACATAATTAAGTGATAATATATATATATATATTATCACTTAATTATGTAACCACTTCTTTCAATGCCTGTTCTAGGTATTTTATTAAAAAATAATTATTAGTATGCATTGTTCTGCCTGAATACAAACTGGTCATATTGAGATTGTTGTAATAAAGAGTGTTTCACAATAATATTTGTTCTAATAATACTAATGCGCGACTGTACTGGGGTACGCCCCCTACAAATAAAATATAAAAGGTTGTACGTAAATCGTTAACTATTCAATGTGCTTTACAGTTCATCTCTGATAGACGTAGTTATTCAATAAAGATTTCGACTGTACTGGAAAACATACAGCCAGAGTTAAATTCATGCGTGGAGCATATTCTTTCAAACATATCCACCATTATATATTGCTACGTACGCAGTTATGCAACTGGCTGAACTGAGGCAATGTGGCGTTATCGAATTTACTCATTCTTTGAATCGGCGGCAAATATTGTCTACCCTGTTTTTGGTAACTGTTCTATCTACTGTGCCGCCGCGCTTGACTGTACATATGCAGTGTTAACTCATCTTATCCGGTGGCTCATACACACACTCTCTCACACACACTCTCACACACATGTACACAATCTCTCTCTCTCTCTCTCACACACACACACACACACACACACACACACACACACACACACACACACACACACACACACACACACACACACACACACACACACACACACACATACACACACATAATCACAAATATGTACACACACACATTCACAAACACACATACATTCATACTTACTCTTTCTATCACACACACATACTCTCTCTATGACACACAGGCGAACGCACGCACGCACATAAACACAAACACACACACAAACGCGCATACTAGACATATATACATGCAAACATGCATATGTATATATGCAAACATACACACGCACACGTATGTATGCTCACATACACACACGCACATACACCACTCACACATACACACACACACACTCACACACATTCAGTGACTATGTGGGACTATAACTATTATATGGTAGTAGACTGGTTGAATTGCTGTGACTGTGTCACACCTCGTTGCCTATACGACTGAACATGCAACGTTACTAACAGTCGGCCTACGCTATTATCCGATCTTTAGATATACAATCCCACATTTTGAAATTAGTTTTGTGGCAGTTTCCTTCAGTTTGTGCATCTGGTTAGCGGTACGGATAAGTTCTTATATTTGAATATTATTCATTTGATGTAGTACTATTTCTGAGTCAAAACATGTGCTTATGGAATAGAATATATTAGTAGCAATCTACACGAAGTCTACATAAGTATTTGCTTATGGAACAGGGTTGTTCATCAACGTATGTCTGATCAAAATCTTGTCCACTTCTACTCTGGCAGAAGTATTTATACTATCACAATCTCGTGTATTAAGGGAAGCATTCAGCCATATTACAATTTAAACATATCCACCATTACATATTGCCATGTACACAGTTATACAACTGAGTGGACGGAGCAAGCATCTTCTAGCCCGGTGTTTGTTTTATAACAACTACACCACGGCGCTTCACTACACTTGCGCAGTGTTATCCTACCTTGTCCGTTGTCGTCGCTTATCGTGGTGCCGAGGAGTACGGCCGGCAACAGAAACACAGCTGACAGATAGGACCGAGCAAACGTCAGCCTCCACAAGGAGGCGAACGTTATCCTCCTCGTCTTCTCGCACACAATGACAGAACTATTCCTAGTCAAGGGTAGGCAACTTTACATTTACATGTATGTGATACAAGAATGAACCGTCCCATTAACTACAAATATGTCTATGACAGACACACAACACAATCAACTGTGTATTGTCACAGACACTGCGAAGTTTTTTTAAATCATAACAACGACAATTACGTGATTTGCGACTGTAATCAATCAATAATACCAGCGCGTCCCACGAAGGGCTGCTGCATATCTGGATTTGTTAATTAAAACGATTTGTTACGCACACACGCACACGCACACGCACACGCACACGCACACGCACACGCACACGCACACGCACACACACATACATAATATTATGTTTGTTCAGATGATGGCCTGACATGGTTTGTCACCAAATGAAAGCTGGTATGTTGTAGTGTGTGCCCCCACGTCACATGATTAAAGCAGAGAGGACAGTGTGCCAATCTATTGCGACAAAGATTTACAAAACAAGTACCTAAATGCACCAATTAATGACGTCAAATTATTGGTGTATGTCTCGATAAATGACCGGTGCTTCCCACCACTCTTCCGAGTTTTATTTTCCCATTCCGCTCTGCATTTTGTTTCCTTCTCCACCTTTTCTCTACTTCTGTCCCTCACTCTCTCACTCCTTTGCCTCCTCCTCCTCCTCCTTCCCCGATCTCTCTCTCTCTCTCTCTCTCTCTCTCTCTCTCTCTCTCTCTCTCTCTCTCTCTCTATCTATCTTTCCCCCTCTCTCTCCCTATTCCATGTCAAGAATAGGCAACTTAACATCGTTTAAACGGACAGTGAATATGATACAAGAACCAATCGTCCCATTAGCTGATAATGTGTCTGTGGCGCATATGCAATATAAATCAATATAATTCGTTCACAAACATATATATATATATATATATGTGAAGTGTTCTTTTGAAATAATTGTGTGAAATTCATACAAAGTATAACAAACTGGTGTTGGAGCCTGAAATAACCATTCACACTAGTGATAATATGAGTTTGGGTGTCCATATCATAATCCAGCAGCAACCATTCATCAAATACATCAGTTAGCCCCATGTCTGTATCTGCATTTGAAGATACATCTGCCATTTTAGATTGATCAGACGTGTGTTAGGAGCTCCGCAATAAATTGTTTTTTTGTTCGGTTGTATGCGTGCGATTTATATCAAGATTGGGTTTTGCGCAGCCGAGTAAGTGAATCTTCATATATGTGAAGGAATTCACAACATATACAGCCAAACACGTGAACATTTGTATATTTACATCGGATATTGTACTGTTGCACAGAGAATATTGCCCATCTGACTGGATAGTATGGCGCGGGAAATTTCGCCTTAGCTTACACGGAATCATAGCATTCACCTGGACACATTGACGACGAAAAATAGCAGCTGATGTGGAGTCCACTGAAATGCGTCAATGATAAGCCATTGTTTGCGGCTAAGCGGCTGAAACTCGCTGGGTGTCAACCAAACAGTGATGCCTAAGGCAAAGCCGCCCAAGACCGGAGCGGGCGTAAGTGGTGCAACCGCGGCCCCTGCTGCTGACACTCACCTAGAAGTAAGCACTTACTCGCACGAAAGCCAGACTTACAGTACTTTCGTTGAGAAGCTCTTGAAAATACAACAATATACTGCCAGGCGTGCTTGCAAAGCGCGGTAGCTGAAATCGACATGATGGTAGACTGTTTTATGCGTGAGACAACCACGGCGCTGACCGAACTCCGAGTCAGCCTGCAGTACACGCAAACCCACGTCGAGGAGATCAAACAGAAGCAGTCGAAATAATACATTGACGATCTGTCTAGGAATATGATCGAGTTTGAAGAAATGACCAAGAAAGTCGAGCACGCGATCGACTGCTAAGAAAACCAGTCAAGACGCTGTAATCTACTTTTCAACGGCGTTGTTGAGGTCGACGGCGAGACGTGGGAGCAGACGGAGTGGAGCGTGCGCAGGGCTATGACAACCGCCCTAGAACTCCCCGGAGCTTAAGTGCGCGCCATCAACATCCGGAGTTCACACCGAACTGGCGGCACGTGGACGAGAGCCCGGACCATCGTAGTCAAGTTTAAGTCGTTCAAGGACCGCGTGGTGGTACTGCAGCCGGCGAAGAAGAAACGGCCTCGTGGCATCTAAGTGAACGAGGATTATTGGCAGATGGTCATGGCGAGGCGGAAAGAATTGCTACCAATATGGTGAAGGCCAGGGAAGAGGGCAAGATCGCGTGTTTTTGATTTGACAAACTGTTGGTAGGAGAACGACCTGATGTCGCAAACCATGGTTACACAAGCAAGTGCATGCTGACTATCCTGGCAAACGTTAGTGTGATCAATTAACTATGGCGTCAACTACACAACAAAATATGACGGGTTAACGCCTACGTAAGAGACACCGTTTGATAATAATGAACACTCTTACAAACACGATGTTGATACTGATTGTTTGTTATTTAAAGATTTGTCCACCCAATATAAATACTACACCCCAGCACACTGTTTAACCATCTTTAGCAGTGCTGGCAAAAAACCAGCCAATCAAACTGAGTGTGATACATTGAAATGCCCGGAGTTTAAAAGCTAACTTATCGAATATTAAAGATACTACCCAAAGCACGGAGTACACATTTCTTATAATTGCTATATCAGAAACGTGGCTTAAATAAACCAGTTGGGACGGAAGTGAAGTAAACTGAAAAGATGTAGTATTTTCGGGTTACAAACTGTAGTGTAATTCCAGAAAGAAAAAAAACAAGGTGGTGGCGTTGCCATATATGTGTGTCAATCTGTACTTAACAATTGCGAGTCTTCTGACATTTGTTTAAGGAATATATCGTATGCTGTTGATGACTGTTTTGAAAGCATCTTTATTGTGATACAAATTAGTAAACACGAACAAATCAATGTCGGTTATATGTATAGAGCACCGAATACCAGTATCAGCAAATATTTAGTGACAATCTCTCATTCTTAATGGGAAATCTTACCAGCAAAATTGTTTATATATGTGCTGATTACAATAAAGACAAATTGCACTGCGAAGAGCAAGCTGAATCAAAATAATTCATTGATCAAATGTTCAGCTCTGGATTATATCCCTTGATCACCAGGCCCACACGAATAACAAGCACGACTGTTAGTATAATAGATAACATTTTCTGTTCTGAGCTGTGTGGAAACAAAATGTGCGGCATTGTTTTATGCGATGCTACAGACCATATGTCAATTTTCGTCCTGTGACAACAGCACTTATGCGGTTATTAACGATGATCCAATATATAAATATAACAGAACTTTAGATGAGCACTCATTAAACAAATTTAAGCACGATTTAAATTATGCAAACTGGGACATTATAATGAACGAGTCAAATCCAGATTTAGCGTTATCGCGCTTTATGCAAATACTAAGTAACACTTGTAACGGTACCTGTCCTGTCAAAATAACAATGTATTCAGGAAAGACAAAAAAGAATGATCAACCTTGGTTAACAAGAGGGCTAAACACGCTTGCATATAGAAAAATAACATGTATTAGCGTTTCTAAAATTAGGACAGAATTAAAAGAAAGCCGCTACACAAATTACAAAAATAAGTTAACAAAATTATTACGCCTAGAAAAGAGAAACTATTGCAGACAAAAATCGACGATAATGTTTCAATGTTTACATGGTCGTTGCCTGGTGTCTTCCCATTCTTCATATCTCTAAGCGCTGCTTCTACTCCCGTGGTGTTATCTCTGGTACCTCTTTCGGGTCGGTGTGAATTATGGTACTCTATTCACTGTCGTATAGCTCGGTGTAGAATTCCTCTATTCGTTCCATGATCATATTTTGCTCTTATATGTTTCTACCCTGCTTGTCTTGAAATATAATTACTTTGTCTCGGCCTAGGGCATATGTACTTCTGGTTTTCTTCTGGCCGTTGATGCTATAATTACTTCTAGTATGATCTCTTATTTGTACTTCCTTGTATCCTCTTCGCTTTCTTTTTTATGGTCTTACATATTTCTGCATATTCTATTTGTTTTTACCGTCGCCGTTATCCTCCATTTCTCGTCGTTTCTTCATTAGTGCTCGTGTCAGTGACGATATTGTCGTCATTACAGGCAAGTTGATTTCTTTGGCTACACTCGTCGCACTTACGTTGATCATCTCAATAACCTTTTCGCTCATGGCAACGATGTCGTCTCGTTCTTGTAGTGTCTTCAATCGAGTTCGCTGTTCAAGTTGGAATACGATCTTTTTTGTTCCCATTTGTGTGGTATCTACATTTGGTGGTCTCTTGTTTCATGTTGGTCATTGCTATTCTGTGGTCACTTCCGATGTTGACTTGGTTGACGACAGTTACATCAGTGACCATGTCTGGCATGTTTGTTAGGATATAGTCAAGTTCGTTCTGCGTTTCTCCATTTAGGCTTCTCCACGTCCATCTCCTTCCTGCTTTCTTCTGTACTTTTTACTTTCATGATGTCGCCTATTCTACCAAGGTGTCGCCTCTTTCGGTTCTCACATTTAGGCCAAATTTGCCAGTTGCCCTTTACGAAATGTGTGTTCGTTTCTCTTCATACGCATTAAAGTCGTCCATCACTATTGTGTAGTAGGTTGGTTTTTCAAAGGTCTCATCCACGTCTTTGTTGAAGTGGTTTGTGTCTTCTTCTGAATATGATGTTGTTGCTGCATATACTTGTAGTGTTTTCTGTTTGTAGCGTTTTGTTATGGATATAACAAGTCCTGCTACTCTGGGGCTGATGGAGTTTACATGTCTTTCCATTTCTTGTCAATGAGAAACCCTACTTCTGCCTGGCCTTTATTCACCACGGAATGGTATAGTATATGTCCGCTTTGTAAGGTAGTGAATCATTCCTATCTTCTTCTGACCTTTCCGATCCCGATCACATCCTATACCAACCTGGTTTCCTTAAGTCCTTCCTCAAGTTCTTGTATCTGTTCATCTCTTAGTAGTGTTCTAAAGTTATGTGTTGCTACCTTTAGTCTTCGTACCTTCTCTCGGCGTCTCTTCTTGACCCATAGATACTTAGCACACCCTGTACGTAACCCTAGTTAATCAGATCCGCCTCCTTGTTCATAGAATCTGTCGACGCTGCTGAGAACTGAGAGCCTTGGCTTCATTATACTTTGCATGCTGGTATCGTTGGCCTAACCTTCCACGTTCGCCGGTGCGGAATGGAAGGGGGGCGACGAATTGTGAACGGAATTGCACAAGCTACGATACGACGGCCGAAAACATACGAGTTGTGTTAACAGTGGACACTCTTGGAGAATTACCCACGAACTCACCGGGAGTCACCCGTATGTGTGTGCGAGTTGTAGGGTGGGATGTGTATGTTGAGAGAGAGAAAGAGAGATAGAGAGAGAAAAAAAACAGAGTGAGAGAGTGTGAGAAACGGAGAAAGACATACATACAGAGAGAGAGAGAGAGAGAGAGAGAGAGAGAGAGAGAGAGAGAGAGAGAGAGAGAGAGAGAGAGAGAGAGAGAGAGAGAGAGAGAGGAGAGAGGAGAGAGAGAGAGAGAGAGAGAGAGAGAGAGAGAGAGAGAGAGAGAGAGAGAGAGAGAGAGAGAGAGAGAGAGAGAGAGAGAGAGAGAGAGAGAGAGAGAGAGAGAGAGAGAGAGAGAGAGAGAGAGAGAGAGAGAGAGAGAGAGAGAGAGAGAGAGAGAGAGAGAGAGAGAGAGAGAGAGAGAGAGAGAGAGAGAGACTGTCAGGTAGCAGGCAGTCTTATTTATATACACGGACATGGTGGCACGACTGTTCATCTTTGTCCCACTAACCGTTCTCGCTAATTTATCTATGCAATATGGCAACAATTCAACAATTTTTGAAATAAAACTGAGAACATTTGAGCGCACTTGCGGATACATTATTGACCGCATCCTATGCAACATATAACACGGCCATGGCGAGATCTACCCATCCTACCAACGGAAACGTGTAAAACTCTACACTTTACTTTGGATTAAAAGTTTTCCGCAGAGCAATATTTTGAACTGTCATTTAATAATAATAATAATAATGCTAAAGTCTTATATAGCGCTGTATCCAGTCCTTAGTTCTGTTTGAAAGTGCTTTACAAAAAAGTTCACAATTATGTGTCACTCATTTAGGAAGTGAAAGCTATTTTAAAAAGGTGTATCTTCTGCGCCGTCTTAAACTACGCAAAAGGGTCACACTGTCTGACTGACTGCGGCATATTTTTCCAAAGTACAGGGGCCGCTTTGGAGAAGGCAGGGTCTCCGAAAGACTTGAGGCGTGTGGTTGGTACTGTCAGCAGACCAGCAGAATTTGATCGGAGGGAGCGTGTGGGCTGATATTTAACAAGAATGTATTGCGGTGCAAGTCCGTGGAGTGCCTTGAAGGTGATCAGGATAATTTCAAATGTAATTATTTCTTGGATGGGAAGCCAATGGAGAGTTTTCAGGACTGGAGATACGTGCTCGTGTTTCCTTGTTCATGTGATTAGACGAGTAGTCGTGTTCTTAATGCACTGCAGTCTACGTAGCTGACACTTGTTAATTCCGAACAGCAGCAAATTACAACCATCCTGTCTAGATTTTATAAATGAATGGATGATTTTGTTTGGCAGCTCTTGGCGGAAGAAATTTGATGACTTACCCACATGTCGGATTAGCAGACCAGAAGATATATAGATGGCACTGACTTGTTGATCCGTTGTAAGTCCAGCAACGAACATGACCCCAAGATTTCTAACACATGTACTGGGTGTCACTTGGGCATCTCCAACGTTGATCTTTGTTATTTTAGGTATCTTTCTGCGCAGCGCCTCTGATCCCTTGAACATAACTTCAGATTTGTCACCATTTAATTGAAGTATGTTTGCTGTCATCCAATCGTTGATGTCAGCAATGCATGTTTCTAGCTGATATATGGCAACAGATGTGTCGAGTATTTTACATTTTAGTGTAAAGCTGCGTATCATATCAAATCCAATCCATGTTGTCGGATTTTGCAACCCAGTTCACCAGCCGTGTATATGGTGAACAGTGACGGTCCCAAGACTGACCCTTGGGGTACACCGCATGTCAGCACCGACATGTTCGAGATGGCTTCTCCAATCTTAATAGCTTGTTTTCTGTTTTAGAGATACGAGGTAAACCAGTTTCGTGCTGTGCCCGAAAGGCCGATCTTCTTAGACAGACGTGACACAAGCACCTGGTGGTCAATCGTGTCAAAGGCTGCAGACAAGTCAAGGAGGACTAGACAAGAGACACACCGATTATCCGCAGGTAAGAGTAAATTGTTCTGTATTCTCAGCAGTGCAGTCTCTGTACTGTGGCCCTTTATGTATGCTGACTGATTCACTTCAAATAGGTTGTGCTGTGCCATGTGACGTGACAAACGTGACGACACCACCTTCTCAATTACTTTGGACAGGAACGTGAGATTAGACATCGGTCGGTAGCTTGTAAGACATTCGGTATCCAGGGATGGCTTCTTAAGAAGCGGAGTCACAAGTGCAGCTTTCAAGTTAGCTGACACATCTCCTGTGGCCAGCGAGATGTTCACAAACCTGGTAATGACATGAACAAATGCGCCAAGGCAATTCTTCAGCATCCGTGTCGGCAGAGGATCGAGAGCGCAGGATCGAGGAGCAGATGATGTAATAATGTTTCTGACCTCATCCTCAGAGGCTGGCGACAGCTTGTCCAACGGGAGCCTTCTATCATGTTCATAAGTGGTGATATGGGCATCACGTTGTGCTCCCGCTCGGCGATCTAGTGCATAGCGAATGCTTGCAGTTTTCTCTTGGAAATAATTTCGGAAAACTTAAGCCAGAGCTTCTGGAAAGGCATGTGTTGGCAGTGGTGGGTCCACCCGAGTGTGCATCAATGTTTGTACAATGCTGTAAAATTTAGTTTGGTTTGATCCAGCATCAACAACCTTGATGGAATAGTGCCGATGTTTGGCTTGACGAAGACAGTTATTTGTGACCGTGCACTGGTGTTTGAACTTCTGGCGATGAATTTCAAGTCCATATTTCCTGCATAGACGTTCATATTTCCAACGTGTCTGTATCTCCTTGCGTAACTCTTTGTTGTACCATTTCAGTTCGGGTCGCACCGTGATCGTCGTCTGCCTTACGGGAGCATGTTTATCCAACAAGCCGCGCTAGACCAAGTTATACTTGCGATCGAGTCCACCCAAGTCATCAGCTGGAGTAGTGTACAGCTCTGACTGAGAAATGTCTGCCTGCATGTCACACGCACTTACATTGCAGGTATAATCTGTAGCTGACCCGTTTCTTAGGAGCACAAGGTTTACAACCTTGTATCTTGAATGTCACTGCAGAGTGGTCGAATATACCCAGATTCTCAACCACGATATCACCAATGATGTCTGCTTCGGATCGCGTGAATATTAGGTCTAGAGTGTGACCATGTGAATGTGTCTTTTCCATCACATTCTGATGGAGATAATGATATTATAGGATGTTGTAAAAAAGCGTACAATCTGTGTATCATCCAACAAATCAACGTGTATGTTGAAATCTCCAACAATCACCAAATTGTCATGGCCCATGCAGAAACATTGCAGAAAATCTGAGAATTCGTCTATGAATTTCGATGCGCTCAGACCATTATGGGCAGACGGTGCAGGACTATATATAACACATACCCGGAAACAGTATGATTTATACATGAGCAGAAGACACATCACTTCAAATCAGCTGTATGTCTTTGTGGCAAGTTGCCTCATTTCAAAAGATGCACGGTAGATGACACCAACACCTCCTCCAGTTATGTCACTACGCGGTATGTGGTCAAATTTGTACCCGTTTGGTGACAACGAATTTATCTCTGTCCGATTCGTATCACCCGGGCTCAGCCAGGTTTATGTTAGTGCTAGAATATCAAGTTCGTTTTCATCAAGCAATTTGACAAGTTGATCCACTTTAGATTTCACGGACCGGGTATTTAGTAGACATGCAGTTATTGTAGGTCTTGAACACTTAGTTACATGTGGAGATGTGTGAATGTCCACTACAATCAGATTGTGTACGCAGGCTTGGCGTCTCACAGCAAACAGGGGCGGGGGACGAGGCTTAGTCAGTACAGCAATAGATCTTTTCTTTGATCCTCCAGCCCTACAGCCCATACGAGTCCGACGACGATGATTCAAGCGTTCACGCGGTGCTATACAATTGTGCAGTGCTGGGTAAAGTCGGGTCACAGAGGAACATTTAATCAGCAGTAATTCAGTCCTATTGTATGGGATCATTCTGTAGGAATGTCTGTTCACAATGTTCTTTTTGTCAACGTCACGTCTGATCAACCAGTAATGTTGCAACACAGGTGCAGTTCAACTACACAGGTGCACCCAATGTAAAAGTTACTAAAATACAAACAAATGAAGAAACGTTTGCTAAAACTGTATAGTCCAGCATCATCATTATACTTTCTTAAAACCAATTGTATAAATTTCGCCGCTGTGTTCTGGATAAAAACTTGATGAAAATTTAAATATTCCTGAACTTGTCATGGTGCAGCCACATACAGGCGCATCCCACTAATGGTATTATATTTAGGACAGCTAGATCGTTGGGGAAACATTTTCGATAAGGAATATTAGATCTTTGTTTGAAATTATATGCGAATACGGCGTTATCGTGGTGATTGATCGCTGTTCGGTGTAGTTAAAAAACAACATTAATAATTAGTTACTATTCTGTGGAGGATTGACATTCAGGTTTCATAGGTGTATTACGGCGCCTGTTACAACCGGCTCTGGAGAATTAAAGCGACAACAACAACAAAAGGTGCAAATACCGATGATGCACAACAAATATAAGATCTTTTGACATTTTCTGGTCACATAACGGGTTGGGCCATTGATATTGGACACTGTGCAGCTGTGCAACATGTGTGCACAGAAGGGAGAGTACACGGTCCCTGTACACGGGGCACAGAACGAACTGAAATAACTTAATTGTGGTCCAACAACCGCCGCCACCACAACCCGAATCATCGCCACAACCAGAACCACCGCCATCAGAACCCCCGCCACCTCCAGAACCAATTCCAACATTAGAACAATCGCCACTACGAGCCTGAAAATAAACAGCGGAAAAGGAAAGGGAAGATATCGATGATGCACAACACATATCAGATTTGTTGACGGGTTCGCAACATTTTCTGTTAAGAGGACCTGTTGGCCCATAATATGTAAGTAAGTAAGTAAGTAAGTAAGTAAGTAAGTAAGTAAGTAAATTAATTTCCTCATCCAAATAATATATAACACAATTCAAGAGCAATGTAACACAGATGAGGTGGCTACCAGAGAAGTATAACTTATCGAGCTGGTAGCCAATTAAATCAAACACATATAGTGTACTCCCACATACATAATATTACGTATATAAAGGTTATACAGTGCATACAATTACAGTAGCTTCAGGTTAACGACTTCCGTAAATTAAAGCTAGAGATGTTGTACCAATATAATATAATTCAAAAGCGAATTTCTTACCATATGTAATTAGATTTAAACTTTAGTTAATGCCAATTATAAAGCTCCTGGCTTTATGCTTAAACATATTTAGCGTTTTCGAATGTTTAATGTCTACAAGTAGTTTATTCCAAAGTCGAGCCCCTATTACTTTCAAGGAGTTCTCTCCAGTTCTATAATTACTTCTAGGTATATATAAATTGTTCTCCTATCTGGAACTTCTGGTCATGAAGTCACTATTACATTGGTAAAATTGGTGGAATAGACTAGGGAGTTGATTCGTACGGTGTTTATACACAAATATTAGAACGTTTAGTTTAAATAGTTCCTGAACTTTAAGTATAATAAGTTCCCTATGCAATGTTGTGGCACTGTCACGGCGGTGAAGTTTTGCTAATGTTTTAAGTAATACATTTTGTAAAACTTGTATTTTAGTTAAGTTAGTTTAACAAGCCGATCCATATAATTCAATCCCATAATTAATATGGGGAAATACATAGGCATAATATAATTGCCTGACCATATCGGCATTTATAAACGAGGCTATGTGATAACATAAACCTGATAACTTAGACACCTTTGAACAAAGATCCTTAATATGTTCCGACCATGACAGCTTACAGTCTACGTATATACCCATATATTTGGCTCAGTTAACCCGTTCAATGAGTTTGCCCTGCAATAGCAATGGCACGACTAAACGTTCCATATGTCTACTGAAAATTGTATAACATGTCTTACTCAAGTTCAGAGTTAGTTGATTGTATCGGAACCAGACACTAAGCAATTATAACTTCTCCATAGCCGTATACACAGTATTATTGGCACCCATTCCACTAACGAACAAGTTAGTATCGTCAGCAAACAATCGCAAAGATACGTGATCCACAGCACTCGATATACCATTAATATATGATAGAAATAACACTGGCCCTAAGCTGGAGCCTTGCGGGACGCCCGTTTGAACATGAGCATATTCTGAAACTGTGCCATTAATACTAACACATTGCTGTCTATCTCTTAAAAAATGTATAAACCATTTACATACATAAACTCTTATTCCAAAATGATTCAGCTTATACAACAATATATCGTGATTAACGGCGTCAAAAGCCTTACTTAGGTCAAGGTATACCCAAACAACTAATTCGCCATTTTCAAGAGAATTTCTAATATTTTTTATAATTTTAATAATCGCTAACTTAATCGAATGATCTTTACGAAATTCAAATTGATGTTTGGACAAAACGTCATTTTTATCCATAAAGTCTAATAACCTCTTCAACATTAATTTTTCTATGATTTTATTGAATACACTCATCAGACTAATTGGTCGATAGTTGGATGGTTCACACCTTGATCCTTTCTTAAATATTGGTATTACTTTTGACACCTTTAATGCTCGTGGTACTGAGGCTTCGGAGTACGACAAAATTACAAATGTAAGTCAGAGATTTACAAATGAAATTGCATGACAAAACATAGGCCATTTTTCACCATGTTAAAGCTTATGCCGTTTTATCGCAAAGGTATCCGACCACTTTTTGAATGTTTATCCCATGTTAAAGCATAGGGAATTTTCACCCCATGTTAAAGGATAGCAGCTATTGTCGCAAAGGTATCCGACCACTTTTTGGATTTTTATCCCATGTTAAAGCATAGGGAATTTTCACCCCATGTTAAAGCATAGGCCATTTTTATCGCAAAGGTACGCGACCGCTTTTTGAATAAAATAACATATACCGAACAGCATTTGAATATGTCACACACGAGATTGCTTGGCCCGGAGGCCGAGGCTCCGCCAAGGGACCGAGCCTTTATTTGTTTGACTATGACATGTCGAAAATGTGGTGTTATAATAAGGCGTAATGTTTAACAAAAGGGTTATAAATTCAACGGAGACCGTTTTGTCTGAAGTAATGTATACGAAATGTAGATTATGTATAGGACTATGTTATACCAGAGCCTATAACTTCGTTTTTTCGAACAGAGTGACCATTTTGGAATTAGACCTTTGGTGTCTCTTATAAAACCCGTACTCGACACTGCAACAGGGCAAAGAAAAGGTTTGTGCAAGCACGCGCACCCTGTATGACGTCATGGTACGCGCAGTAATTTTGTGCGTGAG